>CM038143.1:39403114-39803114 GCA_021437245.1 Aegilops speltoides
GGGGTAAAACCCAAAAGGATTTCTTTCCAAACTTTTGAAAAAATTCTTTTGGGGTTTAGGAAATTTTCCAGTAGAATTTCTAATCAAATTTAAGTTTGGCCCTTTCATTTTATTAAAATTTTTTAAAAAAAAACCAACTAAGTTTTAAAAGGATCCAAAAAAATTATTTTTAGAAACGAATGGGGAAATAACTTTCCCAATTGGGTTTTTTTCCCATTTAAAATTTTTAAAGGGGAAAAATTTAAAAAATTTGGGATCCCAAAAAAATTTTTTTAAAAAATAAATTAAAAATTCCAATTTAAAAAAAAGGGGTTTTTAAAATTTTTCCCCTACCTTTAACAGAAAAAAGGAATTTCCACTGTTATTCCCGGGGAAAAAAAACTTCAGGGTTTGGGTAGTGAAAAGGGGGACTTCATAAAAAATTTTAGGGGGCCCTAAAAATTTTTAAACCCCTTTTCCTTAAAAATTTTAGCTTCAAAATTCCCGGAGAATCCCAATTTGGGGAGAATTGAAAAAGCTTCAACCTGATAAGCTCGAACCCAAATCGAATGTGTCTTCATAGGATACCCAAAGGAGACAGTTGGGTACACCTTCTATCACAGATCCGAAGGCAAGACATTCGTTGCTAAGAATGGATCCTTTCTAGAAGGAGTTTCTCTCGAAAGAAGTGAGTGGGAGGAAAGTGGAACTTGATGAGGTAATAGTACCTTCTCCCTTACTTGAAAGTAGTTAAATCGCAGAAACCAGTTTACGAGACACCTACACCAAGTAGTGAGGAAGTTGATGATGTTGATCATGAAACTTGAGATCAAGTTACTCGCAGAACCTCGTAGATCAACCGAGTAAGATCCGCACTGAGTGATGCGGCAATCCTGTTACGGAAGTCATGCTACTAGATCATGATGAACCTCGAACTATGAAGAAGCGATGGTGAGCCCAGATTCCATAAAATGGCTTGAGGCCATGAAATCGAGATGGGATCCATGTATGAAAACAAAGTGTGGACTTTGGTTGACTTGCCCGAGGGTAGGCAAGCAATAGAAAACAAGTGGATCTTCAAGAAGAAGACTGACGACGACGGTAATGTTCTCGTCTATAAAGCTCGACTTGTCGCAAAGGTTTTCGACAAGTTCAAGGGATTGACTACGATGAGACCTTCTCACCAGAAGCGATGCTTAAGTCCGTCCGAATCATGTTAGCAATTGCGCATTTTATGATTATGAAATTTGGCAAATGGATGTAAAGACTGCATTCTGAATGGATTTACGGAAGAAGAGTTGTATATGATGCAACGAGAAGGTTTTATCGATCCAAAGGAGCTAACAAAGTGTGCAAGCTCCAGCGATCCATATATGGACTGGTGCAAGCATCTCGGAGTTGGAATAAGCGTTTTGATAGTGTGATCAAAGCATTTGGGTTTGTCTGAGACTTTTGGAGAAGCCTGTATTTACAAGAAAGTGAGTGGGAGCTCTGTAGCATTTCTGATCTTATATGTGGATGACATATTGCTGATCGGAAATGATATAGAAATTCTGGATAGCATAAAGGGATACTTGAATAAGAGTTTTTCAATGAAAGACCTCGGTGAAGCTGCTTACATATTGGGCATCAAGATCTATAGAGATAGATCAAGGCGCTTAATTGGACTTTCACAAAGCACATACCTTGACAAAGTTTTGAAGAAGTTCAAAATGGATCAAGCAAAGAAAGGGTTCTTGCCTGTGTTACAAGGTGTGAAGTTGAGTCGGACTCAATGCCCGACCACTGCAGAAGATAGAGAAGATGAAAGATGTTCCTATGCTTCAGCCATAGGCTCTATCATGTATGCAATCTGTGTACCAGACTGATGTGTGCCTTGCTATAAGCCTAGCAGGAGGTACCAAAGTAATCCAGAGTGGATCATGGACAGCGGTCAAGAACATCTGAAATACGAAAAGGACGAAGGATATGTTTTCGCATATGGAGGTGACAAAGAGCTCATAAATGGCAGTTACGTTGATGCAAGCTTTGACACCGATCGAGACGATTCTAAATCGCGGACCGGATACGTATTTACACTAAGCGGAGGAGCTGTCGGTTGGTGCAGTTCTAAACAAAGCGTCGTGGCGGGATCTACATGTGAAGCGGAATACATAGCAGCTCGAAGCAGCTAATGAAGGAGTGCGGATGAAGGAGTTCATATCCGATCTAGGTGTCATACCTAGTGCATCGGGTCAATGAAAATCTTCGTGACAATTTGGAGCAATAGCCTTAGCAAAGGAATCCAGATTTCACAAGAGGACCAAACACATCAAAAGACGCTTCAATTCCATCCGGACTTAGTCGGGTGGAGACATAGAGATTTGCAAGATACATACGGATCTGAATGTTGCAGACCGTTGACTAAGCCTCTTCCACGAGCAAAACATGATCAGCACCAAGACTCCATGGGTGTTAGAATCATTACTATGTAATCTAGATTATTGACTCTAGTGCAAGTGGGAGGCTGAAGGAAATATGCCCTAGAGGCAATAATAAAGTTATTATTTATTTCCTTATTTCATGATAAATGTTTATCATTCATGCTAGAATTGTATTAACGGAAACATGATACATGTGTGAATGCATAGACAAAACAAGATGTCACTAGTATGCCTCTACTAGACTAGCTTGTTAATCAAAGATGGTTATGTTTCGACCATGAACAAAGGAGTTGTTATTTGATTAACGAGGTCACATCATTAGTAGAATGATCGATTGACATGACCCATTCCTTAGCTTAGCACACGATCGTTTAGTATGTTGCTACTGCTTTTATCCATGACTTATACATGTTCCTGTAACTATGAGATTATGCAACTCCGTTTACGGAGGAACACTTTGGTGCTACCAAGCGTCTGCGTGAATCGGGTGATTATAAAGGAGTACTACAGGTGTCTCCAAAGGCAGATGTTGGGTTGGCGTATTTGAGATTAGGTTTTGTCACTCCGATAGTCGGAGAGGTATCTCTGGGCCCTCTCGGTAATGCACATCATGAAGCCTTGCAAGCACTACAACTAATGAGTTAGTTGTGAGATGATGTATTACGGAACGAGTAAAGAGACTTGCGTGCGAGATTGAACTAGGTATTGGATACCGACGATCGAATCTCGGGCAAGTAACATACCGATGACAAAGGAACAACGTATGTTGTTATGCGGTCTGACCGACAAAGATCTTCGTAGAATATGTAGGAACCAATATGGGCATCCAGGTCCGCTGTTGGTTATTGACCGTGAATGGTTCTAGGTCATGTCTACATTGTTCTCGAACCGTAGGGTCCGCACGCTTAAGGTTTCGATGGCGGTTATTATGAGTTTATGTATTTTGATGTACCGAAGGAGTTCGAGTCCGGATGTGATCACGGACATGACGAGGAGTCTCGGAATGGTCGAGACATAAAGATTGATATATTGGAAGCCTATGTTTGGAGTTCGGAATGGTTCGGCGGCGGAATTCTGCGGAGTACCGGAGGTTACGGAACCCCGGGAGGTAAATGGGCCTCGGTGGGCCTTAGTGGAAAGGAAGGGCAGCCCTAGGAGGGCGCGCCTCCCCTTTCCTAGTCCTACTAGGACTAGGAGAAGGGCCGACCCCCTCTCTCTCTTCCCCCTCAGGAATCCTAGTCCAACTAGGATTGGGGAATCCTACTCCCTGAGGGAGTAGGACTCCTGTAGCGCCTCCCTTGGCCTTGGCCCCCTCCCCTTGCTCCTTTATATACGGGGCAGGGGGCACCTTGAACACACAAGTTGATCGTGAGATCGTTCCTTAGCCGTGTCGGTGCCCCCTCCACCATATTCCACCTCGGTTATACTGTCCACGAAGCTTAAGCGAAGCCTGCGCGGTGAAACATCAAGATCGTCCTACCACGCCGTCGTCTTGTGGAACTCTCCTCGACACTCGGCTGGATCGAGTCTGAGGGACGTCATCGAGCTGTACGTGTGTCAAGAACTCGGGGCGCGGAGTAATGGCGCCGGGATCGGTCGGATCGCGAGGAGAACGTACGACTACTTCCTCTACGTTGTGATCGCTTCCGCTTCGGGTCTACAAGGGTATGTGGACAACACTCTCCCCTCTCGTTGCTATACATCACCATGATCTTGCGTGTGCGTAGGAAAATTTTTGAAATTACTACGTTCCCCAACACTTTGTCTTTACCGTTAATGCATCTACCGATAAAGAGAGCAAAATAATGTATCGCAGGAAAATGAATGCTCCCTATGGTAGCTTATGCTATGTCCCTAGATTCTCCCACAGTAATACTAGCAAGAAAATCTCTAAATTCAGATTTGTGAGGATCATTAATATTACCCCACTGCGGGAGTTTGCAAGGAATTGTGAAATCCTCTAAATCCATGGTATAAGATGTATCATAAATATCAAACATGACACTAGGAGAATTACGCGCAGAAATATATTCGAACCTCCGCACAAAGGAATCAGTCAATTGATAATATTGAGGACACTTATCTTGTAAGAAGTCCTCCACCTCGGCATTACACACATACGCATCAAATTCCTCCTTGAAGCCTGCTTCGACCATAAAATCATCGGATGGCCACTCACAAGCCCGTACATTTGCGTCCCTCGGCAATTTAACGTCTTGCTCACGTATAGCAATCCTTGGCCCTTTCTTTGCCGAGGAACCACCTTGGTACATTCTTCTAAGCATATTTCTTTTTTTGAAAATTTCTGAAATTTTAGTAACTTCAAAATAAAAGTGAATAAAACTAAACAAGATTGGTAGCAACTACTCCTACAAGTGCCTAGAGCCTATATCATGCATTGGAATTGCTTGGGACCTCAAAAATTTAACATGCAAGCTCAAGAACATGGTCACCTAAGCACCAAGAATTTGCAATGAATAAAGCACTAGAACAAAAACTATTTGGACCAATGGAGGAGTCACATACCAAGCAACAATCTCCCAAAGCAGTTTTGTGAATGGAGCTTTGAGCTAAGAGATCGAAAATCGCAGCAAAACGAGCTAGAACTCGTGGTTGAGCTGGATGGGGATTTTTTTGGGTAGAAGATGAAGTGTGTGGGTGCTGGCATAAGTGGAGGGGAGCCACCAGGGGCCCACGAGACAGGGGGCATGCCCTATAGGGGGGCGCGCCCTCCTCTCTCGTGGCCTAGTGCTTGCCCCTCCTGCGGTGTTTTCAGTGCCTAAAATCCTCAAATATTCCAGAAAAAATCATACTAAATTTGCAGGGCATTTGGAGCACTTTTTCGGACTATTTTTTATTGCACGGATAATACTATTTTGGCAATATTTATTCTAAATAATAGAAAGTAAAAAGAGGGTATAGAAGGTTGTGCCTTCTAGTTTCATCCATCTCATGATCATCAAAATGAATCCACTAACAAGGTTGATCAAGTCTTGTTAACAAACTCATTCCGAGTAACACGGAACCGGAGAAATTTCGAATAACACTAAGTTACATCAATGGGGATATGAAAATCCCCAACAATAAGAATATCATACTTTTTCTTGACGGTAGGAAGAGGAAATTCAAAACCTCCAAAAATGATAGTTGGAACTTTTTCAATAGAATTGATGTTGTGTACTTGAGATTGTTTCCTCGGAAAGTGTACCGTATGCTCATTACCATAAACATGACAAGCGACATTGCCTTTGTTGCAATCAATAACAGCCCCTGCAGTATTAAGAAAAGGTCTACCAAGGATAATAGACATACTATCGTCCTCGGGAATATCAAGAATAACAAAGTCCGTTAAGATAGTGACATTTGCAACCACAACAGGCACATCCTCACAAATACTGACAGGTATAGCAGTTGATTTATCAGCCATTTGCAAAGATATTTCAGTAGGTGTCAACTTATTCAATTCAAGTCTACGATATAAAGAGAGAGGCATAACACTAACACCGGCTCCAAGATCACATAAAAGCAGTTCTAACATAATTTCTTTTAATGGAGCAAGGTATAGTTGGAACACCCGGATCTCCAAGTTTCTTTGGTATTCCACCCTTAAAAGTGTAATTAGCAAGCATGGTGGAAATTTCAGCTTCCGGTATCTTTATTTTGTTTGTAATGATATCCTTCATATACTTAGCGTAAGGATTTACTTTCAGCATATCAGTTAAGCGTATACGTAAGAAAATAGGTCTAATCATTTCAGCAAAGCGCTCAAAATCCTCATCATCCTTTGACTTGGATGGTTTAGGAGGAAAGGGCATGGGTTTCTGAACCCATGGTTCTCTTTCTTTACCGTGCTTCCTAGCAACAAAATCTCTCTTATCATAACGTTGATTCTTTGATTGTGGGTTATCAAGATCAATAGCAGGTTCAATCTCTACATCATTGTCTTTGCTAGGTTGAGCATCAACGTGAACATTATCATTAACATTATCACTAGGTTCATGTTCATCACCTGATTGAGTTTCAGCATCAGAAATAGAAATATCATTGGGATTCTCAGGTGTGTCTACAGTAGGTTCACTAGAAGCATGCAAAGTTCTATCGTCTTTCTTTTTCTTCTTTTTAGAAGAATTAGGTGCCTCTAAATTATTTCTCTGAGAATCTTGCTTGATTCTCTTAGGGTGGCCTTCAGGATACAAAGGTTCATGAGTCATTCTACCAGTTCTAGTAGCCACTCTAACAGCAAAGTCATTTTTATTATTTAATTCATCAAGCAAATCATTCTGAGCTTTAAGTACTTGCTCAGCTTGAGTAGCAACCATAGAAGCATATTTGCTAACGCGGTGAAGTTCATCTTTAATTCTAGCCAGATTATCACTTACGCGTCCTATCTCAAAAGCATTATTCTTTAACTCTCTACCAACATAAGCATTAAAACTTTCTTGTCTAGCCATAAAGTCATCAAATTCATCTAAGCATGGGCTATGAAATTTAGTAGAGGGTAGTTCAACTTTATCATATCTATAGAGAGAATTTACCTTTACTACCTGCGTCGGCTTATCAAGACAATATGGTTCTTCAGGCGGTATATTCAGACCATGTATTTCTTCAATAGGTGGTAAATTCTATTGGAAATATGCCCTAGAGGCAATAATAAAAGGATTATTATATTTCAATGTTCATGATAATTGTCTTTTGTTCATGCTATAAATGTATTATCCGGAAATCGTAATACACGTGTGAACACTTAGACCCAATGAGTCCCTAGTGAGCCTCTAGTTGACTAGCTCGTTGTGATCAATAGATAGTCATGGTTTCCTGACTATGGACATTGGATGTCGTTGATAACGGGATCACATCATTAGGAGAATGACGTGATGGACAAGACCCAATCATAAGCATAGCATAAAAGATCGGATAGTTCGTTTGCTAGAAGCTTTGCCAATGTCAAGTATCTATTCCTTCGACCATGAGATCGTGTAACTCCCGGTTACCGTAGGAGTGCCTTGGGTGTATCAAAGCGTCACAACGAATCGGGTGACTATAAAGGTGCATTACGGTACCTCGAAAGTATCTGTTGGGTTGACACGGATCGAGGATGGGATTTGTCACTCCGTATGACGGAGAGGTATCTCTGGGCCCACTCGGTAATGCATCATCATAATGAGCTCAATGTGACCAAGGTGTTGCCACGGGATCATGCATTACGGATGCTGAGTAAAGTGACTTGCCGTGTAACGAGACTGAACAAGGTATTGGGATACCGACGATCGAGTCTCGGGCAAGTAACGTACCGATTGACAAAGGAATTGCATATGAGGTTTGATCGAATCCTCGACATCGTGGTTCAACCGATGAAATCATCGAGGAGCATGTAGGAGCCAACATGGATATCCAGATCCCGCTGTTGGTTATTGCCGAGAGTCGTCTCGGTCATGTCTGCGTGTCTCCCGAACCCGTAGGGTCTACACTTAAGGTTCGGTGGCGCTAGGGTTAGTAGGAAGTCAAGTATGTGACCACGAATGTTGTTGAGTCCGGATGAGATCCGGACGTCACGAGGAGTTCGGAAGGGTCCGGAGGTAAAGAATAATATATAGGAAGTGGTGTTTGACCATCGGGAAAGTTTGGGGTTCTGGCAAAATCTGGGACCACCGAAAGGTCCCGAGGTCCACCGGTGGGGCCACCTATCCGGAGGGCCCCATGGGCTGAGAGGGAAGGAACCAGCCCACAAGGGGCTGGTGCGCCCCTAGGTCCACCCTGCGCCTAGGGTTGAAACCCTAGGGGTGGGGCGCCCACCGGCTTGGGGGCACTCCACCCCTTGGCCGCCCCCCGGAGATTGGATCTCGGGGGCCGCCACTACAGGGGCCTATATAAAGGGGGAGGGAGGGGCTGCTGGACACAACTCCCAAGGCGCAGCCCTCCCTCCCAACACATCTCCTCCTCCGTAGAGCTTGGCGAAGCCACTGCCGAATCTTGCATCTCCACCATCATCACGCCGTCGTCTTTGCCGGTGGAGCTATCTTCCTCAACCTCTCCTTCCCCTTGCTGGATCAAGAAGGAGGAGGCGTCGCTCGTCCGTCACGTGTGTTGAGCGCGGAGGTGCTGTCCGTTCAGCACTTGGCATCGGTGATCTGAATCACGTTCGAGTACGACTCCATCATCACCTTGCAAGCTTCCGCACGCGATCTACAAGTGGTATGTAGATGCAAACTCTCTCCGTTACTCGTTGCTTAGATGAACTCATAGATGAATCTTGGTGAAGCCGTAGGAAAAATTTTAATTTTCGCAGCGTTCCCCAACAGTGGCATCATGAACTAGGTCTATCGTAGTTCTCTAATGCACGAGTAGAACACAATTTGTTGTGGGCGTTGATCTTGTCATCTTACTTGCCTCTACTAGTCTTTTCTTGCTCAGCGGTATTGTGGGATGAAGCGGCCGGACCAACCTTACGTGCGCTTCGTGAGACCGGTTCCACCGGTGACATGCACTAGTTGCATAAGGTGGCTGGCGGGTGTCTGTCTCTCCCATTTTAGTTGGGCGGAATCGATGAACAGGGCCCTTATGAAGGGTAAATAGAAGTTGACAAAATCACGTTGTGGTGATTCGTAGGTAAGAAAAGCGTTCTTGCTAGAACCCAATCGCAGCCACGTAAAGATGCAACAACAACTAGAGGGCGTCTAACTTGTTTTTGCAGCGATTGATCATGTGATGTGATATGGCGAAGTTGTGATGAATGTTGAATTGTGATGTATGAGATCATGTTCTTGTAATAGGATTCACGACTTGCATGTCGATGAGTATGACAACGGCGGAGCCATAGGAGTTGTCTTTATTTTTGTATGACCTGCGTGTCATTGAAGAACGCCATGTAAACTACTTTACTTCGTTACTAAGCGCGTTAGTCATAGAAGTAGAAGTAGTCATTGGCGTGACAACTTCATGAAGACACGATGATGGAGATCATGATGATGGAGATCATGGTGTCAAGCGGTGACAAGATGATCATGGAGCCCGAAGATGGAGATCAATGGAGCTTGATGATATTGGCCATATCATGTCACAACTATATAATTGCATGTGATGTTTATTATGTTTATGCATCTTGTTTACTTAGGACGACGGTAGTAAATAAGATGATCCTTATAAAATTTCAAGAAGTGTTCTCCCTAGCGTGCACCGTTGCTACAGTTAAATCGTTTCTAAGCACCACGTGATGATCGGGTGTGATGGATACTTACGTTCACATACAGCGGGTGTAAGACAGTTTTACACAGCAAAAACACTTAGGGTTAACTTGCGAGCCTAGCATGTGCGGACATGGCCTCGGAACACGGAGACCGAAAGGTCGAACACGAGTCTTATGGAAGATACGATCAACATGAAGATGTTCACCGGCGATGGCTAGTCCGTCTCACGTGATGATCGGACACGGGCTAGTCGACTCGGATCGTGTAACACTTAGATGACTAGAGGATGTCTAATCTAAGTGGGAGTTCATAATTTTGATTAAGAACTTTATTATCATGAACTTAGTCTAAAACCTTTGCAAATATGTCTTGTAGATCAATGGCCAACGCTAATGTCAACATGAACTTCAACGCGTTCCTAGAAAACCAAGCTGAAAGATGATGGCAGCAACTATACGGATTTGGGTCCGGAACACGAGATCATCCTCATAGCTGCCAGGAAGCAATATGTCCTAGAAGGACCGCTAGGTGCCGCTCCGTCCCATAGAACCAAGGCGTTATGAGCGGCAGCAAACTCGTCTTGATGATTACTCCCTCGTTCGATGCGGCATGCTCTACTGACTTAGAACCGGGGCTCCAAAAGCGTTTTGAGCATCACGGAGCATATGAGATGTTGAAGAGCTGAAACTAGTTTTCCAAGCTCATGCCCGGTCGAGAGATATGATGTCTCCGACAAGTTCTACAGTTGTAAGATGGAGGAGAACAGTTACGTCGGTGAACACATCACGAAGATGTGCGGGTTGCACGCGTATGACCCAGTTGAACATTAACCTCCCGAGATGAGGCGGTCATTGACAGAATCCTCGATCGCTCCCACCAAGCTACAAGAGCTTTGTGATGAACTACAACATGCGGGGATGGTAAAGACCATTCTGAAGTGTTCTTGATCTGAAGTCGCAGAGGCTGAAATCAAGAAAGAACATCAAGTGTTGATGGTCAATAAGACCACTAAGTTCAAGAAGGGCAAGGGTAAGAATAACTTCAAGAAGGACGGCAAAGATGTTGCCGCGCCCGTAAGCTTGTTGCGGGAAGAAGTCAAAGAATGGACCCAAGCACGAGGACCGAGTGCTTTTATTGCAAGGGAAGGGCACCGAAGCGGAACTGCCCCAAATACTTAGCGGATAAGAAGGCGGCAACACCAAAGGTATATTTGATATACATGTAATTGATGTGTACCTTACCGATTACTCGTAGTAACTCACGGTATTTGATACGGTGCCGTTGCTCACATATGTAACTCACAGCAGGAGCTGCGGAATAAACGGAGGCTGGCGAAGGGCGAGGTGACGATCTTGCGTCGGGAATGGTTCGTGGTCGATGTGATCGCCGTCGGCACGCTGCCTCTACATTTACCTACGGATTAGTTTTAAACCTCAATAATTGTTATTTAGTGCCAAGTTTGAGCATGAACATTGTATCCGGATCTCGTTTGATACGAGATGGCTACTCATTTAAGTCGAGAATAATGGTTGTTCGATTTATATGAGAGATATGTTTTATGGTCATGCTCAGATGGTCAATGGTTTATTCTTAATGAATCTCGGCGTAATATTACACATGTTCATAGTGTGGATGCAAAAGATGTAAAGTTGATAACGATAGTCCCACATACTTGTGGCATTGCCGCCTTGGTCACATTGGTGTCAAGCGCATGAAGAAGCTCCATCTTGATGGACTTTTGGAGTCTCTTGATTATGAATCGTTTGACACATGCGAACCATGCCTCTTAGGCAAAATGACCAAGACTCCGTTCTCGGAACAATGGGCGAGCGACCAACTTGTTGGAAATCATACATACCGATGTGTGCGGTCCAATGGCGTTGAGGCTCATGGAGGATATCGTTATGTTCTCACTCTCACGGATGACTTAAGTAGATATGGGTATGTCTACTTAATGAAACACAAGTCTGAGACCTTTGAAAAGTTCAAGGAATTTCAGAGTGAGGTAGAGAATCAACGTGACCGAAAGATAAAATTCTTCTGATCGGATCGTGGAGGAGAATACTTAAGTCACGAATTTGGTACACACTTAAGAAAATGTGGAATCGTTTCACAACTCACGCCGCTGGAACACCTCAAATAAAGCGGTGTGTCGAGCGTCGTGTCGCACTCTATTGGATATGGTGCGGTCTATGATGTCTCTTACCGATTTACGCTATCATTTTGGGGATACGCTCTAGAGACAGCTACATTCACTTTAAATAGGGCACCGTCTAAATCCGTTGAGGCGACACCGTATGAATTATGGTTTGGGAAGAAACCTAAGCTGTCGTTTCTAAAAGTTTGGGGATGCGATGCTTATGTCAAGAAACTTCAACTGAAAAGCTCGAACCCAAGTCGGAAAAATGCGTATTCATAGGATACCCTAAGGAAGCTGTCGGGTATACCTTCTACTTAAGATCGAAGGCAAGATCTTTGTTGCTAAGAACGGATGCTTTCTAGAAAGAGTTTCTCTCGAAAGAAGTGAGTGGGAGGAAAGTAGAACTTCGATGAAGTACTACCTCTCGAGCGGGAAAGTGGTGCGGTCGCAGAAACCGTTCTGTGATGCCCACACCTCTTGAAGAGGAAAACGTTGATGATGATCAAGGTACTTGGATCAAGTTACTCTTGAACCCGAAGGTCCACGAGGACACGTTCCGCACTGAGTGGTACGGCAACCTGTCATGGAAATCATGTTGCTAGACAACAATGAACCTTGAACTATGAAGAAGCAATGGCGGGCCGGATTCCAACAAATGGCTTGAGGCCATGAAATCCGAGATAGAATCCATGTATGAAAACAAAGTATGGACTTTGACAGACTTGCCGATGATCGGCGGCGATAGAAAATAAATGGATTTTTAAGAAGAAGGCGGACGTGGATGGTAATGTTACCATCTATAAAGCTCGACTTGTCGCTAAGGGTTATCGACAAGTTCAAGGGATTGACTTCTGACGAGACATTCTCTCCCGTAGCGAAGCTTAAGTCCGTCCGAATCATGTTAGCAATTGCCGCATACTATGATTATGAGATATGGCGGATGGACGTCAAAACGGCATTCCTTAATGGACATCTTAAGGAAGAGCTGTATATGATGCAGCGGAAGGTTTTGTCGATCCTCGAAGCGCTAACAAAGTATGCAAGCTCCAGCGATCCATTTATGGACTGGTGCAAGCATCTCGGAGTTGGAACATTCGCTTTGATGAGATGATCAAAGCGTTTGGGTTTATCTTGAGACTTATGGAGAAGCCTGCGTTTACAAGAAAGTGAGTGGGAGCTCCGTAGCATTTCTCTGTTATATGTAGATGACATACTCTTGATGGGAAATGACACGACACTCTGGACAGCATTAAGGCCTATTTGAACAAGTGATTTTCAATGAAGGACCTTGGAGAAGCTGATTATATATTAGGCATTAAGATCTATAGAGATAGATCGAGGCGCCTCATAGGTCTTTCACAAAGCACATACCTTGATAAGATTTTGAAGAGGTTCAAAATGGATCAGTCCAAGAAGGGTTCTTGCCTATGTTACAAGGTGTGAAATGAGCTCAGCTCGATCACCGACCTGACAAAAGATAAAGAAGAGATGAGTGTCATCCCTATGCTTCAGCCATAGGATCTATTATGTATGCCATCTTGTGTACGGACCGATGTAAACCTTGTCGTAAGTTTGGTTGCAAGATACCAAAGTAACCCCGCAAGGAACACCGGACAGCGGTCAAGAATATCTGAAGTACCGAAAAGGACTAAGGACATGTTTCGTTTATGGAGGAGACGAAGAGCTCGTCGTAAAGGGTTACGTCGACGCTTAGCTTCGACTCAGATCTGGATGACTCTAAGTCACAAACCGGATAGGTGTATATGTTGAATGGTGGAGCGATGGCTAGTGCGGCTGCAAGCGAAGCGTCGTGGCGGGATCTACGTGTGAAGCGGAGTACATGGCAGCCTCGGAGGCAGCGATGAAGCGATTTGGGTGAAGGAGTTCATCACCGACCTAGGAGTCATACCCAACGCGTCGGGGCGATCAAACTCTTCGTGACAACACTGGAGCTATTGCCCTAGCCAAGGAGCCCAGGTTTCACAAGAAGACCGAGCACATCAAGCGTCGCTTCAACTCCATCCGTGAAAATGTTCAAGATGGAGACATAGAGATTTGCAAAGTGCACACGGATCTGAATGTCGCAGATCCGTTGACTAAACCTCTCTCGCGTGCAAAACATGATCAACACGAGAACTCTATGGGTGTTCGATTCATCACAATGTAACTAGATTGGTGACTCTAGTGCAAGTGGGAGGCTGTTGGAAATATGCCCTAGAGGCAATAATAAAAGGATTATTATATTTCAATGTTCATGATAATTGTCTTTTGTTCATGCTATAAATGTATTATCAGGAAATCGTAATACACGTGTGAACACTTAGACCCAATGAGTCCCTAGTGAGCCTCTAGTTGACTAGCTCGTTGTGATCAATAGATAGTCATGGTTTCGACTATGGACATTGGATGTCGTTGATAACGGGATCACATCATTAGGAGAATGGCGTGATGGACAAGACCCAATCATAAGCATAGCATAAAAGATCGGATAGTTCGTTTGCTAGAAGCTTTGCCAATGTCAAGTATCTATTCCTTCGACCATGAGATCGTGTAACTCCGGTTACCGTAGGAGTGCCTTGGGTGTATCAAAGCGTCACTGGCGAATCGGGTGACTATAAAGGTGCATTACGGTACCTCCGAAAGTATCTGTTGGGTTGACACGGATCGAGGCGGGATTTGTCACTCCGTATGACGGAGAGGTATCTCTGGGCCCACTCGGTAATGCATCATCATAATGAGCTCAATGTGACCAAGGTGTTGGCCGGGATCATGCATTACTGATGCGAGTAAAGTGACTTGCGTGTAACGAGACTGAACAAGGTATTGGGATACCGACGATCGAGTCTCGGGCAAATAACGCACCGATTGACAAAGGGAATTGCATACGAGGGTTTGATCGAATCCTCGACATCGTGGTTCAACCGATGAAATCATCGAGGAGCATGTGGGAGCCAACATGGATATCCAGATCCGCTGTTGGTTATTGCCGAGAGTCGTCTCGGTCATGTCTGCGTGTCTCCGAACCCGTAGGGTCTACACATAAGGTTCGGTGGCGCTAGGGTTAGTAGGAAGTCAAGTATGTGACCACGAATGTTGTTCGAGTCCGGATGAGATCCGGACGTCACGAGGAGTTCGAGAAGGGTCCGGAGGTAAAGAATAATATATAGGAAGTGGTGTTTGACCATCGGGAAAGTTTGGGGTTACGGCAAAATCTGGGACCACCGGAAGGGTCGGGTCCACCGGTGGGGCCACCTATCCGGAGGGCCCCATGGGCTGAGAGGGAAGGAACCAGCCCACAAGGGGCTGGTGCGCCCCTAGGGTCCACCCCTGCGCCTAGGGTTGAAACCCTAGGGGTGGGGCGCCCACCGGCAGGGGCACTCCACCCCCTTGCCGCCGCCCCCGGAGATTGGATCTCCAGGGGCCACCACAGGGGCCTATATAAAGGGGGGAGGGAGGGGCTGCTGGACACAACTCCCAAGGCGCAGCCCTCCCTCCCAACACATCTCCTCCTCCGTAGAGCTTGGCGAAGCCCAGCTTGAGATCTTGCATCTCCACCATCATCACGCCGTCGTCTTGCCGGTGGAGCTATCTTCCTCAACCTCTCCTTCCCCCTTGCTGGATCAAGAAGGAGGAGACGTCACTCGTCCCGTACGTGTGTTGAACGCGGAGGTGCTGTCCGTTCAGCACTTGGCATCGGTGATCTGAATCACGTTCGAGTACGACTCCATCATCACCTTGCAAGCTTCCGCACGCGATCTACAAGTGGTATGTAGATGCAAACTCTCTCCCGTTACTCGTTGCTTAGATGAACTCATAGATGAATCTTGGTGAAGCCGTAGGAAAAATTTTAATTTTCTGCAACGTTCCCCAACAAATTCTTAACATCTTCAGCTTTAATACCTTTTTCTTTCATTGATTTCTTTGCCTCTTGCATATCTTCAGGACTGAGAAATAAAACACCTCTCTTCTTCGGAGTGGGTTCAGGAATAGGCTCAGGAGTTGGCTCAATTGGTTCAGGAATTACTTCAGGAACTGGCTCGGGAAGAGTCCAATTATTTTCATTAGTCAACATATTATTCAATAGTATTTCAGCTTCGCCGACTGTTCTTTCCCTAAAAACACAACCAACACAACTATCGAAGTAGTCCTTGGAAGCATTGGTTAGTCCATTATAAAAGATATCAGGTATTTCATTTTTATTAAGAGGGTGATCAGGCAAAGCATTAAGTAACCGGAGAAGCCTCCCCCAAGCTTGTGGGAGACTCTCTTCTTTAATTTGCACAAAATTATATATTTCCCGCAAGGCAGCTTGTTTCTTATGAGCAGGGAAATATTTAGCAGAGAAGTAATAAATCATATCCTGGGGACTACGCACAAAACCAGGAGCAAGAGAATTATACCAAGTCTTAGCATCACCCTTTAATGAGAACAGAAATATCTTAAGGATATATAAATAGCGAAACTTCTCATCATTAGTAAACAGGGTGGCTATATCATTCAACTTGGTGTGCCACAACAGTTTCATATTCAAGGCCATAAAATGGATCAGATTCAACTAAAGTAATAATATTAGGATCAACAGAGAATTCATAATCCTTATCAGTAACACAGATAGGTGAAGTAGCAAAAGTAGGATCGGGTTTCATTCTAGCATTAAGAGACTGCTGCTTCGATTTAGCTAATAATTTCTTAAGATCATATCTATCATTGCAAGCAAAAAATTTCCTAGCAGCTTCTTCATTCATAACATAACCCTTAGGAACAGTGGGCAATACATAATCATTGGGAGAACCTTCATCATCACTATCATCAATAATAGGTTCTTCAGTAATTTCATTCCCCCTAACTCTAGCAAGTTGTTCATCGAGAAATTCACCTAATGGCAAAGTAGTATCACACACAGAAGTAGTTTCATCATGCATAGCAGAAGTGGCATCATCAATAACATGCGACATATCAGAATTCATAGTAGTAGCAGGTTTAGGTGTCGCAAGCTTACTAATAACGGAAGGAGAATCTAGTGCAGAGCTAGATGGCAGTTCCTTACCTCCCCTCGTGGTTGAGGGCAAAATCTTGGTTTTAGCGTCTTTCAAGTTCTTCATAGTGATCAACAGATATAAATCCCAAGTGACTCAGAGAATAGAGCTATGCTCCCCAGCAACGGCGCCAGAAATTAGTCTTGATAACCCACAAGTGTAGGGGATCGCAACAGCTTTCGAGGGTAAAGTATTCAACCCAAATTTATTGATTCGACACAAGGGGAGCCAAAGAATATTCTTGAGTATTAGCAGTTGAGTTGTCAATTCAACCACACCTGGGTAACTTAGTATCTGCAGCAAAGTATTTAGTAGCAAAAGTGGTATGATAATAATAGTAACGGTAGCAAAAGTAAAGATAAATGTTTTGGGTTTTTTAGTAGTTATAACAAGTAGTAGCGGAAAAGTAAATAAGCGAAGAACAATATATGAAAAGCTCGTAGGCAATGGATTAGTGATGGATAATTATGCCGGATGCGATTCCTCATGTAATAGCTATAACATAGGGTGACACAGAACTAGCTTCAATTCATTAATGTAATGTAGGCATGTATTCCGTAAATAGTCATACGTGCTTATGGAAAAGAACTTGCATGACATCTTTTGTCCTACCCTCCCGTGGCAGCGGGGTCCTTACGGAAACTAAGGGATATTAAGGCCTCCTTTTAATAGAGAACCGAAACAAAGCATTAGCACATAGTGAATACATGAACTCCTCAAACTACGGTCATCACCGAGAAGTATCCCGATTATTGTCACTTCGGGGTTGTCGGATCATAACACATAATAGGTGACTATAGACTTGCAAGATAGGATCAAGAACACACATATATTCATGAAAACATAATAGGTTCAGATCTGAAATCTTGGCACTCGGGCCCTAGTGACAATCATTAAGCATAGCAAAGTCATAGCAACATCAATCTCAGAACATAGTGGATACTAGGGATCAAACCCTAACAAAACTAACTTGATTACAGGGTAAATCTCATCCAACCCATCACCGTCCAGCAAGCCTATGATGGAATTTCTCACGCACGGCGGTGAGCATCATGAAATTGGTGATGGAGGATGGTTGATGATGACGACGGCGACGAATCCCCCTCTCCGGAGCCCCGAACGGACTCCAAATCAGCCCTCCCGAGGGAGATTAAGGCTTGGCGGCGGCTTCGTGTCGTGAAACGCGATGAAACTTTCTCCCTTATTTTTTTCTCCCCGAACGTGAATATATGGAGTTGGAGTTGACGTTGGTGGAGGTCCAGGGGGCCCACAAGATAGGAAGCCGCGCCCTAGGGGGGGCGCCCCCCTGTCTCGTGGACAGGCTTTGGGCCCCCTGGCATTAATTCTTTCGCCAAAAATTCTTATTAATTCCAAAAGGTGCCTCCGTGGATTTCTAGGACTTTTCGAGAACTTTTCTTTTCTACACATAAAACAACATCATGGTAGTTCTGCTGAAAACAGCGTCAGTCCGAGTTAGTTTCATTCAAATCATGCAAGTTAGAGTCCAAAACCAGGGCAAAAGTGTTTGGAAAAGTAGATACGTTGGAGACGTATCACATGCACATGTAAATATGCGTCGACCAGTTTATCTCCTATGACGCTAAGAACTGCTCCGAGGAACACAACGGTGGCCTCCTTGAACGCCTTCTCCCGTTCAGGAGCAATCGTTCCCGTGGAGACACCGGTGACCAGAACACGCTCATAGCTGTGAGCCATAAAGTGGTCTTAGTCTGCCAACGCTTAAAATATGTACCGGTAAACTTATCCGGTTTCTGTGCAGCGGCAAAGCCACTTGCCGAAAAATTCCTACACATAATAGGTTTTTGGATAGTTGAGTAAATAGGCAATTTCTCGACTAAATTAATCCACGAGTAAATCACTAGCATGGCATTGACACAAATAAACGCATACTGATATTCAGTCAAGCAAGCACATCCTATGCTAATTGCAGAAAGATCTACATATAACGCTAGCATGGCTAAAACTGAAAACAGTAGGAGCGGGGTAAACGAGTTATACCCTCCAGTAGGCCATGCAGAGGCCGCAGCATTGGTGGCAGCAACGGCGTCCTCAGCGGCCTTCTTGTCGGCTTCAGCTTTCTCGGCGGCAGCACGTTCGACGTCGATGGACATGGTGATGATGAAGGTGACGCGAACGTAGAGGAAGTAGACAATCGGAAGCGAGCAGTCGCGTAATCGCTGCCCAAAAACCTATTCGCCCCTCACCCCGTACAGGAACCAGAAGGGCGTGGTTTCGGAGACCTGCTCCCCCGTCGACCGTGTACGCGACGGACGGGGCGGAGTCACCGGCGGCAGCAGCAGCAAGGGAACGACGGTGGGGCGTGCGCGTGGAGTAGATGTGATCTGTTCGTGGCGGCTAGGGTTAGGAGACACCGCACACTTATATAGACGCAACCGCGTGGCTAGACCCACGTCCGAGTCCGTGACAGCCCACGATCCGACGTCTCAGATCGTGGCCCAGCTGTCAGAGAACTCTCCGTTAGTGACTGGCAAAAATAAGCGCTTAGGTGTGAGCTCGGCTCGGCTCAATCCCGCAACCCGCGGCGCGGCGCGGCGTGACGAGGCTGTTGGGGAACGTAGTAATTTCAAAAAATTTCCTACACACACGCAAGATCATGGTGATGCATAGCAACGAGAGGAGAGTGTTGTCTACGTACCCTCGTGAGACCAAGCGGAAGCGATCTGGCGTAGAGGAAGTAGTCGTACGATCTCCTCGCGATCCAACCGATCCTAGCGCCGTTACTCCGGCGCCCCCGAGTTCTTGACACACGTACAGCTCGATGACGCTCCTCGGGCTCCAATCCAGTAAAGCTTCGGGGAGGGAGAGTTCCGTCAGCACGACGGCGTGGTGACGATCATGATGTTCTACCGGCGCAGGGCTTCGCCTAAGCTTTGCTACGATATGACTGAGGTGGAATATGGTGGAGGGGGGCACCGCACACGGCTAAGGAACGATCCGTAGATCAACTTGTGTGTTCTAGGGTGCCCCCTGCCCCCGTATATAAAGGAGCAAGGGGGGGGGGTGCGGCCGGCCCTAGGAGGAGGCGCGCCGGAGGAGTCCTACTCCCACCGGGAGTAGGACTCCCCCTTCCTAGTTGGAATAGGATTGGGGGGAGGGAAAGAGGGAAGGGGGGGCGCCGCCCCCCTCTCCTTGTCCTATTCGGACTAGGGGGGGGCCTGGCCTGCCTGGCCGCCCTTCCTCTTCTCCCTCATGGCCCACTAAGGCCCAATAACCCCGGAGGGTTCCAGTAACCCGGTGTTCCGGTAAAATCGATTTCACCGGAATCATTCGAACTCAAATATAGGCTTCAATATATCAATCTTTATGTCTCGACCATTTGAGACTCCTCGTCATGTCCGTGATCACATCCGGGACTCGAACTTCTTCGGTACATCAAAATACACAAACTCATAATATAACCGTCATCGAAACCTTAAGCGTGCGGACCCTACGGTTCGAGAACAATGTAGACATGACCGAGACACGTCTCCGGTCAATAACCAATAGCGGGACCTGGATGCCCATATTGGCTCCTACATATTCTCTGAAGATCTTTATCGGTCGGACCGCATAACAACATACGTTGTTCCTTTGTCATCGGTATGTTACTTGCCCGAGATTCGATCGTCGGTATCCAATACCTAGTTCAATCTCGTTACCGGCAAGTCTCTTTACTCGTTCCGTAATACATCATCTCACAGCTAACTCATTAGTTGTAATGCTTGCAAGGCTTAAGTGATGTGTATTACCGAGAGGGCCCAGAGATACCTCTCCGACAATCGGAGTGACAAAACCTAATCTCAAATCGCCAACCCAACATCGCCTTTGGAGACACTGTAGTACTCCTTTATAATCACCCGATTCGTTGTGACGTTTGGTAGTACCAAAGTGTTCCTCCGTAAGCAGGAGTTGCATAATCTCATAGTTATAGGAACATGTATAAGTCATGGATAAAAGCGGTAGCAACATACTAAACGATCGTGTGCTAAGCTAATGGAATGGGTCATGTCAATCAGATCATTCAACTAATGATGTGACCTTGTTAATCAAATAACAACTCTTTGTTCATGGTTAGGAAACATAACCATCTTTGATTAACAAGCTAGTCTAGTAGAGGCATACTAGTGACACTCTGTTTGTCTATGCATTCACACATGTATCATGTTTCCGGTTAATACAATTCTAGCATGAATGATAAACATTTATCATGAAATAAGGAAATAAATAATAACTTTATTATTGCCTCTAGGGCATATTTCCTTGATCTCCCACTTGCACTAGAGTCAATAATCTAGATTACATAGTAATGATTCTAACACCCATGGAGTCTTGGTGTTGATCATGTTTTGCTCGTGGAAGAGGCTTAGTCAGCGGTCGCTACATTCAGATCCGTGTGTATCTTGCAAATCTCTATGTCTCCCACGGACTAAATCCGGATGGAATTGAAGCGTCTCTTGATGTGCTTGGTCCTCTTGTGAAATCTGGATTCCTTTGCTAAGGCAATTGCTCGATATTGTCACGAGAAGATTTTCATTGGACCCGATGCACTAGGTATAACACCTAGATCGGATATGAACTCCTTCATCAGACTCCTTCATTAGCTGCTTCGAAGCTGCTTTGTACTCCGCTTCACATGTAGATCCCGCTTCTGACGCTTTGTTTAGAACTGCACCAACCGCGGCTCCTCCGTTTAGTGTAAATATGTATCCGGTCTGCGATTTAGAATCGTCCGGATCGGTGTCAAAGCTTGCATCAGCGTAACCGTTTACGATGGGCTCTTTGTCACCTCCATATCGAGAAACATATCCTTAGTCCTTTTCGGGTATTTTGGGATGTTTTTGACCGCTGTCCGATGATCCACTCTGGATTACTTTGGTACCTCCTGCTAAACTTATAGCAAGGCACACATCATTCGGTACACAGCATTGCATACATGATAGAGCCTATGGCTGAAGCATAGGAACATCTTTCATTTCTCTCTATCTTCTGCGGTGGTGGGCATTGAGTCTTACTCAACTTCACACCTTGTAACACGTGCAAGAACCCTTTCTTTGCTTGATCCATTTTGAACTTCTTCAAAATTTTGTCAACGTATGTGCTTTGTGAAAGTCAATTAAGCGTCTTGATCTATCTCTATAGATTTTGATGCCCAATATGTAAGCAGCTTCTCCGAGGTCTTTCATTGAAAAACTCTTATTCAAGTATCCTTTATGCTATCCAGAAATTCTATATCATTTCCGATCAGTAATATGTCATCTACATATAATATCGAGAAATCCTCTGAGCTCCCACTCACTTTCTTGTAAATCTGAGCTTCTCCAAAAGTCTCAGTATGAACCCAAATGCTTTGATCACACTATCAAAGCGTTTATTCCAACTCGAGATGCTTGCACCAGTCCATAAATGGATCATTTGGAGCTTGCATACTTTGTTAGCTCCTTTGGATCGATAAAACCTTCGGTTGCATCATATACAACTCTTCTTCCGTAAATCCATTCAGAATGCAGTCTTTACATCCATTTGCCAAATTTCATAATCATAAAATGCGGCGATTTCCAGCATGATTCGGACAGACTTAAGCATCGCTACGGGTGAGAAGGTCTCATCGTAGTCAATCCCTTGAACTTGTCGAAAACCTTTTGCGACAAGTCGAGCTTTATAAACGATAACATTACCGTCGTCGGTCTTCTTCTTGAAGATCCACTTGTTTTCTATTGCTTGCCGACCCTCGGGCAAGTCAACCAAAGTCCATACTTTGTTTTCATACATGGATCCCATCTCGAATTCATGGCCTCAAGCCATTTTGCGGAATCTGGGCTCACCATCGCTTCTTCATAGTTCGTAGGTTCATCATGATCTAGTAGCATGACTTCGAGCAGGATTACCGTACCATTCTCAGTGCGGATCTTACTCTGGTTGATCTACGAGGTTACGTAGTAACTTGATCTGAAGTTTCATGATCAACATCATCAACTTCCTCACTATTTGGTGTAGATGTCTCGAAACGGTTTCTGCGACAAACTACTTTCAAGTAAGGGAGAAGGTACAATTACCTCATCAAGTTCTACTTTCCTCCCACTCACTTCTTTCGAGAGAAACTCCTTCTCTAGAAAGGATCCATTCTTAACAACAAATGTCTTGCCTTCGGATCTGTGATAGAAGGTGTACCCAACTGTCTCTTTTGGGTATCCTATGAAGACACATTTCTCGATTTGGATTCGAGCTTATCGGGTTGAAGCTTTTCACATAAGCATCGCATCCCCAAACTTTAAGAAAGCGACAACTTTGGTTTCTTGCTAAACCATAGTTCATAAGGTGTCGTCTCAGCGGATTTTGATGGTGTTCTATTCAGTGTGAATGCGGCCGTCTCAAGAGCATAACCCCAAAGCGATAGCGGTAAATCTGTAAGAGACATCATAGATCGCACCATATCTAGTAAAGTGCGACACGACGTTCGGACACACCATTACGTTGTGGTGTTAGGGTGGCGTGAGTTGCGAAACTATTCGCATTGTTTCAAATGTAGACCAAACTTCGTAACTCAAATATTCACCTCCACGATCGATCGCAGAAATTTAATTTTCTTATTACGATGATTTTCAACTTCACTCTGAAATTCTTTGAACTTTTCAAATGTTTCAGACTTATGTTTCATTAAGTAGATATACCCATATCTCGCTTAAATCATCTGTGAACGTGAGAAAATAACGATATCCGCCACGAGCCTCAACATTCATCGGACCACATACATCAGTATGTATGATTTCCAACAAATCTGTTGCTCTCTCCATAGTCTGGAGAAGCGGGTTCTAGTCATCTTGCCCATGAGGCACGGTTCATAAGTGCCAAGTGATTCATAATCAAGTGACTCCAAAAGTCCATCGATATGGAGTTTCTTCATGCGCTTTACACCGATATGACCTAAGCGGCGGTGCCACAAATAAGTTGCACTATCATTATAAACTCTGCATCTTTTGGCTTCAACATTATGAATATGTGTATCATTACTATTGAGATTCATCAAAATAGACCACTCTTCAAGGGTGCATGACCATAAAAGATATTACTCATATAAATAGAACAACCATTATTCTCGATTTAAATGAATAACCGTCTCGCATCAAACAAGATCCAGATATAATGTTCATGCTCAACGCAGCACCAAATAACAATTATTTAGGTCTAAAACTAATCCGAAGGTAGATGTAGAGGTAGCGTGCCGACCGCGATCACATCGACTTTGGAACCATTTCCCAGCGCGATCGTCACCTCGTCCTTTGCGGTGTTAAGCAATCCGTAGTCCCTGTTTGAGTTGCAAATATTAGCAAGAACCAGTATCAAATACCAGTACTCTGCGAGCTCTAGTAAGGTACACATCAATAACATGTATATCACATATACCTTTCTTCACCTTGCCATCCTTCTTATCCGCCAAATACTTGGGGCAGTTCCGCTTCGGTGACGATCGCTTGCGGTAGAAGCACTCGATTTCAGGTTTGGGTCCAGACTTGGGTTTCTTCTCTGAGCAGCAACTTGCTTGCTGTTCTTCTTGAAGTTCCTTCTTCTTCCCTTTGCCTTTCTTCTTGAAACTAGTGGTCTTATTGACCATCAACACTTGATGCTCCTTCTTGATTTCTACCTCCGCAGCCTTTAGCATTGCGAAGAGCTCTGTATAGTCCTTACTAACCCTTGCATATTATAGTTCATCACAAAGCCTTTGTAGCTTGGTGGCGGTGATTGAAGAATTACATCAATGACACAATCATCGGAAGATTAACTCCCGGTTGTGTCAAGTGATTGTAATACCCGGACATTACGAGTATGTGCTCACCGAGCGAACTATTCTCCTCCATCTTGCAGCTATAGAACTTATTGGAGACTTCATATCTCTCAATCCGGGCATTCTGTTGGAATATTAACTTCAACTCTGGAACATCTCATACGCTCCATGACGTTCAAAAGCGTCGTTGAAGTCCGGTTCTAAGCCGTAAAGCATGGTACATCGAACTATAGAGTAGTCATCGCTTTGCTCGCGAGACGTTCTTAACGTCGTCGGTTGCATCATCGGCGAAGAGCTGGCACCTAGCGGTGCATCCAGGCGTAACTCTTACGTGCAGCAATGAAGATAATCCTCGAGTTACGGACCCGATCCGTGTAATTGCTACCATCATCTTTCAACTTTGCTTTCTCAAGGAACGCATTAAAATTCAACGGAACAACAAAGACGAGCCATCTATCTACAATCAAACATAGACAAGCAAGATACTATCAGGTACTAAGTTCATGATAAATTTAAGTTCAATTAATCATATTACTAAAGAACTCCCACTTAGATAGACATCTCTCTAGTCATCTAAGTGATCACGTGATCCAAATCAACTAAACCATAACCGATCATCACGTGAAATGGAGTAGTTTTCAATGGTGAACATCTTATGTTGATCATATCTACTATATGATTCACGCTCGACCTTTCGGTCTCCGTGTTCCGAGGCCATATCTGCATATGCTAGGCTCGTCAAGTATAACTGAGTATTCTGCGTGTGCAAAACTGGCTTGCACCCGTTGTAGATGGACGAGAGCTTATCACACCCGATCATCACGTGGTGTCTCGGCATGACGAACTTTGGCAGCGGTGCATACTCGGGAGAACACTACTTGATAATTTTAGTGAGAGATCATCTTAAAATGCTACCGTCAATCAAAGCAAGATAAGATGCATAAAGGATAAACATCACATGCAATCAATATAAGTGATATGATATGGCCATCATCATCTTGTGCTTGTGATCTCCATCTCCAAGCACCGTCGTGATCACCATCGTCACCGGCGCGACACCTTGATCTCCATCGTAGCATCGTTGTCGTCTACACCACCTATTGCTTCTCGACTATCGCTACCGCTTAGTGATAAAGTAAAGCAATTACTGAGCGTTGCATTTCATACAATAAAGCGACAACCATATGGCTCCTCGCCGATTGCCGATAACCGGTTACAAAACATGATCATCTCATACAATAAAATATAGCATCATGTCTTGACCATATCACATCACAACATGCCCTGCAAAAACAAGTTAGGCGTCCTCTACTTTGTTGTTGCAAATTTTACGTGGCTGCTACGGGCTTAAGCAAGAACCAATCTCACCTACGCATCAAAACCACAGCGATACTTCGTCAAATAGACTCGTTTTAACCTTCTCAAGGACAGGCGTAGCCACACTCGGTTCAACTAAAGTGAGAGAGCGAGACACCGCCGATCACCTTTAAGCAACGAGTGCTCGTGGCGGTGAAACCAGTCTCGCGTAAGCGTCTGGCGTAATGTTGGTCGGCCGCTTCATCTCACAATACCGCTGAACCAAAGTATGACATGCTGGTAGGTAGTATGACTTGTATCGCCCACAACTCACTTGTGTTCTACTCGTGCAAAACATCAAACCATAAAAACCTGGCTCGGATGCCACTGTTGGGGAACGTAGTAATTTCAAAAAAATTCCTACGCACACGCAAGATCATGGTGATGCATAGCAACGAGAGGAGAGTGTTGTCTATGTACCCTCGTAGACCGAAGCGGAAGCGATCACAACGTAGAGGAAGTAGTCGTACGATCTCCTCGCGATCCAACCGATCCTAGCGCCGTTACTCGGCGCCCCGAGTTCTTGACACACGACAGCTCGATGGCGCTCCTCGGGCTCCAATCCAGAGAGCCGGGAGGAGAGTTCCACAAGCCGACGGCGTGGTGGCGATCTTGATGTTCTATCGGCGCAGAGGCTTCGCCTAAGCTTTGCGACGATATGACCGAGGTGGAATATGGTGGAGGGGCACCACACACGGCTAAGGAGCGATCCGTAGATCAACTTGTGTGTTCTAGGGTGCCCCTGCCCCGTATATAAAGGAGCAAGGGGGTGCGGCCGGCCCTAGGAGGAGGCGGGAGGAGTCCTACTCCCACCGGAGTAGGACTCCCCCTTCCTAGTTGGAATAGGATTGGGGGAGGGAAAGAGGAAGGAGGGCACCGCCCCTCTCCTGTCCTATTCGGACTAGGGGAGGGGCGCGGCCTGCCTGGCCGGCCCTTCCTCTTCTCCCTCATGGCCCACTAAGGCCCAATAACCCCGGGAGGTTCAGTAACCCCGGTGTTCAGTAAAATCCGATTTCACCGGAATCATTCGAACTCAAATATAGGCTTCCAATATATCAATCTTTATGTCTCGACCATTTCAAGACTCCTCGTCATGTCCGTGATCACATCCGGGACTCGAACTTCTTGGTACATCAAAATACACAAACTCATAATATAACCGTCATCGAAACCTTAAGCGTGCGGACCCTACGGTTCGAGAACAATGTAGACATGACCGAGACACGTCTCGGTCAATAACCAATAGCGGGACCTGGATGCCCATATTGGCTCCTACATATTCTCGAAGATCTTTATCGGTCGGACCGCATAACAACATCGTTGTTCCTTTGTCATCGGTATGTTACTTGCCGAGATTCGATCGTCGGTATCAATACCTAGTTCAATCTCGTTACCGGCAAGTCTCTTTACTCGTTCCGTAATACATCATCTCACAGCTAACTCATTAGTTGTAATGCTTGCAAGGCTTAAGTGATGTGTATTACCGAGAGGGCCCAGAGATACCTCTCCGA
Organism: Aegilops speltoides; assembly: GCA_021437245.1. NCBI lineage: Eukaryota > Viridiplantae > Streptophyta > Magnoliopsida > Poales > Poaceae > Aegilops > Aegilops speltoides. Next base: position 39,430,545 of record CM038143.1, read on the forward strand.
CAATCGGAGTGACAAAACCTAATCTCAAATCGCCAACCCAACATACGCCTTTGGAGACACTGTAGTACTCCTTTATAATCACCCGATTCGTTGTGATGTTTGGTAGTACCCAAAGTGTTCCTCCGGTAAACGGGAGTTGCATAATCTCATAGTTATAGGAACATGTATAAGTCATGGATAAAAGCAGTAGCAACATACTAAACGATCGTGTGCTAAGCTAATGGAATGTGTCGGGGATATACCCCGCGGTGTAAACCGGCCGGAAGTTTAACCCGGCCGGACTGGACGACTCATTGGTAATCCGCCCGGAGCTTGGCGGTTCACGGGATACCCGCCCGTTCTTGGCGGTTCATTCATAACCCGGCGGGCGGGTCAGATGGATGACGAGGCCCAAGGCCCAGAAGGCCGGTTCACGTTTAATGGTGGGCCGGTTTATGAGGAAAGCATAAGGACTATTCTCCTACAAAGGAAGCAAGACTAGGACTCCACTTGTAATAAAGTAATCCTAATCCAACTAGGACTAGTCATGTAAACCGCCCCTTCAACATATATAAGGAGGGGCAGGGCTCCCCAAAGAGGGACAAGTTAGAAGCTACAAGTTACAAGCAATAATCTAGGGCTAGACACAAAGAGGAGAGCCGGTTTACGGCGACTCCCTCGTGATGATAATGAGATCTAGCCTCAAACAGCATGTAGGGTTTTTACCGGATGATGTTTCCCGGGGCCCGAAGCTGTCTAAATCCCTGTCTTGTGTTGCGTCTCTCGATTCCGCTCAACCCCTCTCAAGCTACCACATAGATGCGTTGGCCTCGCGACTAAGTCCTGACATTAAGGACATCTGCCGTGACAAATCCACGACAGTTGGCGCCCACCGTGGGGCTTGCGCATGGTGGTGTTGAGTTCTTGGAGGGAGCTCTTTAGGGATCAGGAGGCGAGCGACTGACCAGATGAAGAAGAATCAAGGAATAATCGCGCAAGGTGACCCGACACGGGCAAACTTGGACAGAGTCGGCGGGTTCATTATTTGATGATCAGATCCGTCCAAACCTGCTAGCCGTGAGTTACACAATCAAATAAGAGAAATTAGGAGGATCTAGGGTTTGGCGTTCTTCTGTCTATCGCTGATGCGACATGATCCGCCGAATCTGAATAGAAGATTAATTCTTTGCTGCTACAGTTACTGGTCGCCGAGGCCAACAGGAATTGTATTACAGATGCCATATGCCGCGTCAGATCAATCTGTATCAGCACGTGCGTGTGTAGGCACGAGTCAAGCCCTGCGGTGGTTTCATAAAGTGATCTGCTAAGACCGATGCTACTATGCTACTATTCGTGTAAATTGGTCAGCAAACAACAGGAAAGGAGCAGTATTATACGCAGCTAACAGCAGCGCAGCAGCCATCCCTCTCAGGAATGAGGAATGAACCTGGGGCAGCCAGAGATGCGGCGGCGAAGCCCTACCCGAAACCCTAGCCATGGGGGATGGGCTTGCGAGTGGGCCGTAGAGGACAGGAGCGGAGACTCTGGCCGGAGGTGAGGGAGGCGTGGACCGTGGGGAGATCAGGGGCGTGCTGCACGGCGCCGGAGGTCGCCGGAGAAGCGGTCGACGTGGGTGGTGGTGTGGCGGCGGCGGCGGCTTCGTGGGCGAGAGGGAGAGGAGGAAAGAGCCCGTGGTCCGTGTGTGGACACATGTATTTTTTTTCTGTCTCTCCTATTGGCTTGCCTGGCTGCTGGATTCGATTTAGTGGGCTGAGGCCCATGCAGGTGACGTGTGGGCTGAGACAGGGAGGCGTGACCGACTGAATCTGGTCTATGTACGACGGGAAAACGTGACGTAGGAGCCGATGAAACCGAAAAATTAGTACCACCTCGAATATGGGTTTTTTCGAAACTGAAAGCGTAAATTCACAGGAAGAAAGCGCATTGTGACGGTGAACCCGGAGACCCAATCCGTGCTTTATTATTAGGGAGAGAATTGGTCCACCAGTATTGGTTCAGGTTTTTCAGTTACCAAGTGAAAGAAGACTAGGATCCGGTCTGGTAAACCGGCCGCGACTCGGAAACGAATACGGCTGCTAGTTTTGCTTTGGCCAGGGCTTCAAGTTGCCGGTGCCTCCGACCCGCCCCGGGGTCTCGCCGTCTCCGCTGTGGCCGGGCTCGAGCAGCCACCTCCGCTGGCTCACCCAGACGGTTAGCTCCGCGCGCGGTTTCAAATCACCGACGCCTCGCCTTCCTACCCGTCAGCCGCCCCGTTTTAAGGCCGCCGCTGATTCAGTTTTCGACCCGCCTCCGCCGCCCGCTGGCTTCGCCTCCACCAGAGTTTCAAGTCACCACCGCCGCGCCTTGAGTCAGCTGAGTAACCTGCCCCGCTGCTAGGCTTCGTCTTCCGTTTCAAGCGGCCATCGCTGCCTCCGCCGAGTCGCCGGTCTGGCCAAGGTTCTGGCGCGCTTTCATGGCTCAGTATCAGTTGCCGTCGCAGCCCGCTGAGTCGCCGGCGAGGGAGATGCCGGTTTGCTGAACCACCCCGCGCTAAACCGCCGGGCTTTATCACCTCGACTGCAAGCCGCTCTGCCGCTCTGCCGCTCTAAACCGCCGCTGCAACTTCTGCAGCCATGACCTGCTACCGCGCCGCTTCTCTATTGTCGTGGGCTGTCTCCGCCGCGCCGGGTCTTGTCGTGCGTCCCTCACCCGTGAACCGCCAGACCGGCGACTCGGCGGAGGCAGCCCCGGCCGCTGCGCCGCTGCGCCGATCGCCGGCTCTACTCCCGGGCCGGTTTCGTCTCCTGCGCTGCGCCCTTGCACCGGACTGTTCCCGGGCCGGCTCCGTCTCCCACGCCAGCACAACAAGCCTCGGTCAACACCAACGCATCAGACCGCATGCTCTGACTTCGAGAAGGACACGCCATGAGTCAATTGATCCAGCCATGACCCGGAAGCAGTCACTTCTGCGGACTCGTGCTCCACTGCTTTGTACGGTTCAACCCGTGGCTCCATAAGATGACAAGATTGCATGAAGATCAAAGCAGAACGCCGTTAGTATTTACGCAAAAGTTGCCATGCAGAAAATCATTGGGTTTGACCGGCTCTAAGTGACACTTGATGCTACTCGTCGGGGGATTAAGATACCACTTTTTGCAATCCGTATAAAGGCCAGGGTCCCGAAGTACTAATACAGACGATTCACACTCCCGTCTGCTATTTTCATCATCAGTACAAAATGCCAGCGATTCTACAAAATTTCAGCATCAGCCGTCTGCATCAGTCTAGACCGCAGGTACACGGACCACGCTCTAGCAGTTGCAGATAAAAGACAAAAACAGCGCCGCTCAGTAAATCTGGTTAAATACTATGAGGTGCCGGGTCTGCATATGGAGCTGTCACCTAAACAAAACCAGGTGTTATCCCTCCTTTATATTTTTATATCAGTACACTTTTAAAACCTGTTGGCACCATTACGTTGCCCTATGATGTTTTTATGCACAGGTAAATTATTCATTACAAAGGTGTTGTTATATTGCGGAGGTGGAGGCGCGCCAAATCATTCGGCACAGGTGGTCGTCCGTGTCGCGTTACTCAATGGGCTTCTGCACCGACTTACAACGCCGCGGCCGTATCTCGCAACAGAGCCGGTTTACAACACCACGGATAACTCACCTGAGTCCGCGCCGTTTCTAATGCTATGGCCGACTCTTTCGCCCGCGCCGGCTTACAGCGCCGCGGCCGACTCGTCTGTCTATGCCACCTCTGAAGCCGCAGTCGTTTTTATCATCCGTCTCTCGCGGCCTGGTCTACATCAACACACCGGGCCGCACCTGTCTGCATGAGTTATTTATGGAGTATGAGCAAGTCACTGCTTGGGTAGCCGGTTTTTCTTTCAGCAAGTTGGAGGCAAATTATCATATGTTATCAGCCGCCGTCTGCACTGGATGTTTCAATGGGCAGGCGCACCAGTCGCCGCTACTACATTTTGGTTAACTTCAAACAGCCAATTGGAAGGAACCATTTTCCGAGTTGCTGACACGGCTCATACGGGATCATTTATAACCCGCCACAGTCACCTCAACCTTCTGTGGATTCACATCATGCTATCAACACCAATGATATACAAGTTATGCCGGTTTATATGATGGTCAAATATGGAGAATCTCAAGCCAACTCCTCGAATCACCTTGAGACTCGGGGGCTACGATGATTTGACGCAACAAGTCTTGCCAAGTTTCAGCAAATTTAAAAACCCCAGGACAATGGAGGGAAAGATAACCCAGTCCCGGAGGCTACTGTTATTTGAAGGCCGTCAGAAAATTTCCGGCTTAGAAAGTATATGACAATTACAAAATCCCGGCTCAATAAAGAAGTTTCCGGTCATCAGAAAAGATTCCGGTTTGCAATCCGGCTCAAGGGAAGCCAGTCTCACTGAAGCTCTCAAATCCGGTTTAAAAATTTCTGGTTCAAAAAGGAATTAACTTCTCGCAAGTTCGAGTCTAAAGGCCGTCAGAAAATTTCCGGCTGAAAATGAAGATTCCGGTTTAAAATCTGGTTCAAGGGAAAGATGTCTCCCACAAAGCTTTGAAGCTCTCCATATCCGGTTCAAAATCCCGGTTCAAGAAGAATTTATCTCTTGCAAAAGTTAAAATTACGAAGAGGACCTGCTGCCATGATGCGCGGTTCAAACATGGGTATCCTGCCTTTATTGGCCTAACATATTGATCACATGGGGCTTACGCTTCATAAAGCGGGTCTCGTTCTTTCTTACATCATGCGTGGTTACGGAGGTTCTATCTTAAAGCGGCCTCCGGTTTACCCTTGACATTTGTTTTTATCACTTGGGGCTTGGTGGTGTCGAACCAATGCAACACCTCTTGATAGGCGAAAGCCACCAGATCATTTGGGGACACGGTCACGTCTGAACTGGTCACGCCTCTTGGTCGGCCAATAGGGCCAGAGTCATTTGGGGCTTGGTGAACCCAACCAATGTCATGCCACTTGGCGGCGTACTCGCCAAGAGTCTTTGGGGACTGGCCGGTGGCACCATCGCTACGCCGGGGAGCTTGGTTGCGTCGACCATGGTAATGCCATCGACCAGCTCGATAAAGCTTTTCTTTTGCAAGCGGTTTTATCATTGCCTTTGCTTCCATATCTTTTCATAACTGTTATTCGATTTTTGTTGCGTTTTAAACCGACAACGTTTTAATCGGTTTGATTGTCAATTGACGGAACACGGTCAATTCTTAATCTGAGACTATCGCCGGTTTGATTTTACGATACCATCCTATTATGGAGTAAACCGGTGGTTATCAACCCGGCTCAGTTTTCAACTACAAGTTGTCAGTACACGATCAAATTATAATCCGGCGATTATTAACCCGGTATGGTTCGACTACAAGTCGCCAGTGTTATATATGGATAATCCGGTGTTTATCACAACCCGGTACGGTTTTATCATAAACCGGCACAATATGGAAGGAGTTATCAGTACTCAAGATTGGGATTATCACCCTTACTACAAAAGTTGGTAAACCAACAATGTGATTCAATGTCACAGGTATGATATATTTTATATTTGATTATTCTTAAGTGCAGCCTTGGTTATAAACCTGGGTTATATGTTGGGCATTATGACCCGTCCGGCGGTAAACCGCCAGGACACTTTAAACTTGTTGTATGCAGAAACAGGTTGAATAAAGCATGATGATAAATTATCCGGTGTTTATTAAACCGGCCTGGCTTTAAGACGATAAGTCGCCAGTATATGATGAGAAATTATTCGGTGTTTGTTAACCCGGCCTGGCTTTGGACTATAAGTCGCCGCTACATATTTGGATTGCGCCATTGGAATCATGCGCTTATAAATCATTGAGTTATATTATTCAAAATAGCCAAACTTGGCTGGATTTTCATGATGATATTGAATGATTGAGGTTTCATACCGGATTATATTATCTTGAATAGCCAACATGGCTGGATTTCTATTATGGTTATTAATATTATGATTGAGGTTTTCAAAGTCGCTTTAGCGCAATGGATATTATGTTATCAATGGATATATTCTACAATTGAAGGAATAGTCCCGAGTTGCTGCAGGCTTACAACCCGGCACTTGGGGACTACATTATTAAGGTTGAGATTACATCAAATATGCAAGTCTCATGTCGCTGCAAGCATGCACCATGACACTTGGGGGCTAATGCAAAGTCATTCTTTGTTCATCTCATTGAAGACCCGACTCATCACATTATAATGAGCCGGCACTTGGGGGCTACCAATTGCTCCTGTTAAAAAATTCAAGGTACAAAGCTTTTTATTTATTATATTGAAGGGTCCACTGCTCAGTTGGTAAAGCACAAGGCTCTTAACCTTGTGGACGTGAATTCAAGCCCCATGATGGGGCTTACATCATATGGTGTTATTTTCATTGAAGTATATATCAAAGTCCATGCTCATTATTGCATAATGACCCGGCCCTTGGGGGCTACGCTGGTTGAAGTTTTATGAGCATCAGAAATTACAAGTCCTGTGTTGTCGCAAGCATATCAACCCGGCACTTGGGGGCTACATAATATGGAGTATTCAGTTTTACTAAGTGACTGGGATGAACAACATGGATTTCTTCTTAAGTGGCAGTATTTATATTGAAGCAAGTCTTAAGCCATCACTTTGTTCTGCTCAAGGCTTGGGGGCTACATGTATTATATTATTATCGAAGAAATATTTTCAAATTCTCTGATTGAGCAAACTAGGTTGACTCGGTGTCACCAATCATTATGACCCTGTGGCTGCAACTCGGCGTCATTAATAATCATGAACCGGCGTTGGCAACAATCATGAACCGGAGTCTGCAACAATCATGACTTGGAAGTATCAGTTTTTATAACCCGACAAAGGTGGTAATCATAAACCCGCAAGTTCTGCATCTTCAAACCGACTGAATATCAGATGAATATTTCAAGACCAATATTTCTTAAACCGGCGCTTTGGAAGCCGACTCAAGTGGATTATTCTTGATAATATTGTTCTGTGAGAAACCAATGTCAGAAAATTGAGTATGACGCTGGCTTATTGACCTGGATTTTCTAGAAGGAGGAAATGACAAGGACTTAAGGATGATCAGGTGCCGGTTCACAAGAATTCTTAACCCGGAGCACAACCTATCAAGTTTGTTCTTGTGTTTATTTTACAGGATCAGTTTAACATGGATAAATCCAAATTAAACTGGGGGCTAATGTCGGGGATATACCCCGCGGTGTAAACCGCGGAAGTTTAACCGGCGGATAAATCCAAACCCTTGGGGGGAATTTTAATTAAAACTAAACGGGGGGGGATCCCCACCCCCCGGGGCCCTTTTGAAAACCTCCCGGCCCTCTGGTCCGAAAGGGGGGGTCCCGGAAGGGGCGAGGCTGGGAGTTTGGGCCTTGCCCAAAGTTAAAAAATAGGGGGGTTTGGGCCCCCGGGTAACCCCGGGGGGTTCCCCGGGGCGGGGGGCCGAAGGGGGGGGCCCCCCTTTTTCCCGGGAGGGGAAAAGGGGAGGGGGCCCCCCCGCGGGGGCGGGGCCCCCCGCTTTTTCCCTGGCCCCCAAAAAGGGGGCCCCCGGGGCCCCTTTTGAAAAAAAAGGGCCCCCCCTCCCCTTTGGCTCCCGCAGCCGGGCCCGGCCCTTTCCCCTTCTCTCCATAAAAACCCCATTCAAACCCGGGGAAGTTGGGTTTCCCGGAATTTGAACCCCGGGGCCCCTTTTTCCCCGACTTTGGGGACAAACAAATTTCCTTTACAAGACTTGGGAATTTTGGGAAATTTTCACACCCTTTACCCCAGAAACCTTGCTAAAATAGTTTTTTGAAAAGGGAACCCCGGTTTAAAAACCCCCTTCTCTCCCAAAAACCCGGGGAGACCTCGGAAAAACCCTTGGGCCCTTTTCACGGGGGCCCTTGTTTGGCCAGAATTAAGGGAAAAAGGGGGCCCCTTGGCAATAATTTTTTGTTCCTAAGTGCCGAATAAAAAAATCGGGGGCCCCCAAAAGAAAAACCGGAGGTTTTTTTTTCCCCTTTTCGGGTGGTTTGGGGAAAAAGGGGGAAGGGAAAACCCCTTTTTTAAAAAGGGGAGGGCCTGCCTTTCCTTCTAGAAAAAATTTTCCCCGGAAATTTTTTTGGTTAAATTTGTTAATAAATAAATTCGCCCAAACAACCCGGGTTAAAATTTATTTCCCTTTTCGGACCTTTTGAATTCCCAAATTTCAGTGTTTCATTCCGAAGAAAACTTTAATAAAAAAAATTTATAATTTTTTGCCCCAATGCCCACGCCAAAAAATTGAATTTTAAAAACCAAATTTTTTTTTAAAAGGGGGGGAACGTTGCTTTTTAAATCTCAAATTTTTCCCCTTTAAAAATACCGTTTTTTTTTGGTTTTTATTTCTTGGGAATTTATCTTTATTAAACAACTTTCCCACCTTTAAATTTCCCAATAACCTTCCCCATTTATTTTAATCTTTGCGGGTTTGGGGTTTTTTTGGGAAAAATCCCTTGAAAAATTTGAAAAAATCTTTAAAAACCCCCACTCTTTGCCCCTTGGAACCCCTTTTAAACCTTTTTAATTTAGTTTTTTTCCTTTTAAATTTCCGTTTTTCCCAAAAACAAAGGAACCCATATTTTGTAAAAAAAACAATGAATTGAACATAAAACTTTTAAATCCCTTTCTTCTTGGTGGGTAATTTTGGTCTTACTAAAATTTTACCTTTTACAAAAACCCTTTCGTCATTTAACCCTTTTAAATTAAAAGCATTTTTGGGAAATCAAAAATCTTGTTTCTTATTTAAATTTTTTTTTTTCAATTCAATTTTTCATTTTACTAAATAAGTTTTTTTTAAAACCCTTTTTATGGTTAAGCCTTTTCGTCCCCCTTCCTATTTCAAAACTTTAACGAAAAATTTAACACCTGGGTTTTTACCAGTTTGCTCTAAAAAATTTTTTAAAGTAACTTCCCATGAAAATTTAAAAAATCAACCTTTAAACCCCCATATTCTTTTCCCCTTTTTCTTTTTTCCCGGGTTTGGGGAAACTTTTCCTTTAAAAAATTCTTTATTTAAGGAAATTTTTGCATAATTTGAACAAACTTTTTTAAATTTTTCTCAAATTTCATTGTTTTTGCGGCCCTCGGGCAAAAACCCTTTTTAAACCCGGGAATTATCCCACCTTTCCCGGGGGTTTTTCCGGGTTTGGTTTTGGTCGGGTGCAAACTTATTCCGTTTCAAATGGGCCCTTTTTCAATTCAAACTTTAATTTCTTAAATTTTTCCCCTTTTATTTATTTTTAATGTCGAAGGGTTTTTCTTTTTAAATTTTAAACCTTTAAAAACTTTTAACCCCGGAAACCCTTTCCGGGTCCCAAATTTTTCCATGGGGGTTTTTGGGTGAAGGTTAAAATTTTTTCTTTTGGGTTCCTTGATTTCTCCTTTTTCGAGAAAACCCTTTTTCTTAAATTTTGTTTCTTAAAAATTTTTCAATTTTTTTAAAAAATTTAAGGTTTTTTCTAATTTTGATTTTTTTAAGAACCCTTCAAAATCCAAAAAACTTTAAACCCCTAACAAATTCAAACTAATAATATGGGGCCCACCCCTTTTTTTAAATTTGGACCCCTTTTCCCTTTTTGTAAAAATTTTAAATTCAAAAGATAACCCAAAAATTTTATTTCCCTTATCATTTTTCCAACTTCCCCATCCTTTTGAAATTTCGCCACTTTAAAATTTCCTTTGGATTTTTGGGCTTTTCCTCTTTTTGAAAATTTCCCTTCCCCCCTTTTCAAATTTTAACCCATAACGAATTTTCAAAATTTTTCCCCCGGAAAAAGCTGTTTAAATCTAATTAATTTTTTTAAAACCTTTGGGTTTTCATGTTTTAAAAGAAATTTAAGCCCCAAATTTCCCCTTTTTTTAAATTTTGGCCCCAAAAACCCATTTTGGTTAAAAATGGGACCATCTTAAGGGTTTTAAAAATTTTTAATTGCCCCTTTTCCCATATAAAAGGTTATCCCGTCGTAAGCCCCAAGGGAAAATAAATTTTTGGAAACTTTCCCTTTGATTAAGGAAAGGTCGACCGGTTTCCCAAGGGAACCTTCCCTTTCCCTCCCTTTTGGGGATCAAACCGTTTGAAAATCTTTCAATTTTTGGGAAAAATACAAAAAAACATTTTACTTTCCCCCCCCTTTTTTTAAAGAATTTTTTTCCCCTGAAAGATCCTTTTTTAAAACAACAAATTTCTTTTGGATGGGGTTTTTTGAACACTTTTTTATTTCCTTAAGTTTTCCCCCCTTTTTTTTGACTTTTATTCCCCAAATTAACCCTTTTATTTCTCCCCCCCTTTAAGACCGGGTTTCCCCAAAATAGTTTTAAAATTTTGGGTTTCCCCGGTTTTTAAAGGCATCAAAGGAAATCCCGGGCTAAATTAAAAAACAAGGGTTTAAAAAATTTTTCCCCTCATTTTTTGACCATTCCCAATCCCATTCCCCGGGGAAACCAACTTGGTTTTCCCCATTGCCAAATTCTTGGGTTTAAAAACCAAACTTTTACTAAATTATAAATTTGGTCCGGGTTTTTCTTTTACAAAAATTTTAAAAACCCTCGCAACTTTCAAAATTTTCTTTTCCCAAGTTAAATTACCCTTTTTTAATTTTCTTTCTTAAGGAAAAACGAACAAAAAGCCTTTAAAATTTTAAACCCCAAACAAGGTAATCCTTTTGCCAATTTTAAAAACCCCTTTAAAATTTATCCCTTAAGGCCGGGACCAAAAAACAAAATACCGTCTAAAATTTTTTCTTCCAACCCAAAAAAACCCCAACCTTTGGGCCCTTTAAAATTTTCAAAAACCCGAAAAACAAGAAATTTTTTTAAAGGGCCACAAAAGAATAGGCTTCCCCCTTAATTTCCGGGAAAATTTTGGGTTTAATCGGCCTTTAAAAAGGGAAAATCAAAAATTTACAAAAGGGCAAATTTTTAAAAAGGAAAATTTAAGTCTTAAAGGAATTGTTTGGACCACCGGCGGCCCTCCGGCCTTGGGCTTTAGGGCCCCGGCCCCTTTTGGGAAAATTTTAAGGGAAATTAAAATTACCTGCTTCCGAGTTAAAAAGGGAAAACCAATTTTCATTATAAAGGGGGTCCCCCGGCCCTCCTTCCCAAAATTTCCCAATAAATTGGGGCCGTTCCTTTAAAACCTCCCATTTAAAAAATTCTTTATTTGTTTTTTTTCTTCCGGGCCAAACGCCCTTTTCCCAAAAACCCCTTTCCTTTGCCTTTTCCCGCTGGATTGGAAAAACCTTTTTTTCCCCCCTCCGGGTACCCATTGGAAATTTCGGGCCCATTAACCCTTCCCCAAAAGTTCATTTGGGGTTTTACCCCTTGTTTCATTTAAAATTTAAAAACCCTGAAATCTTTTGGGGAAATTTTTTGGCCCAAGTGATTGGATAAACCCGGGAATTTAAAGGGGGCCCCTAAAAAACCCCCCATTCCGGGGAATTTTAACCCCAAATCCCCAATTTTGGGATACATTTGAAATTCTTTTTAACATTAAAGCCCAACCCCCCGTGGGGGTTTATTTTTTGGGGGTAACTGGCCCTTAATAAATAGGTCCCCCGGCTTGGGCCGAAGGTCCTTTTTTCTTTCCCCAAAAAGGGGGTGCGGCCGGCCTAAGGGGGGGGTTTTCCCGGGGGGCCCCCCTCAATGGGAAAAATTAAAAGGGGGAAAAGGGGCCCCCTTTTCTTTTAAACCAACCCTTTCCCCCATTTTCAAAAAACCCAGGTTTTTTCCCAAAATTTTCCCCAACGAATTTCTTCTAAATTAATTAAAAAAATTTTTTCCCAAAACTTCCCTTGGGATAAATCCCGGGGCCCCAATTGTTAAAATTTAAAACCAAAACAATCGTGAAAAATTAGGCGGGACCACTTGAAAAATTTTAAATAAGGGCCCGCCTTCCCCCTTTCGGGAACCCATTTTTAATTATTTGGTTTTTACGGGGAAAGCTTTAAAAAACTTTGCCAAGTTTTTGGGGAGGAGGGGTTTATCAACCCGTTCAATCTTTGGGTTGGGCCCAAACTTTTAAGTATTTAAACTACGATATTTTTTCAAAACAAAAGGGGTTTAAGAAAGGAAGTTCCCCAAAATCAAAGCAAAAATTTTTAAAATTTTGGGGAAATACCTTTTTCCCCGAGGGTTTAAAATTTCCACCCGGGGCATTTTAAAAAAAGGGGGGTCCCGGGCTTTTTGGCCCTTGGAAAAAGGAAAAAGAGGGGGTTTTCCTTAAAACAAAATTTTTTGGGTTCCATTGGTTTGGGGTTCAAAATGGGCCCATATAAAAAGAAAACATTTTTGGGCCTTTAAAAAAAGCAAAAAAAATTTTCCACGGGAAATGGGTTTCAGGTAACAAAAAACCACCCAAAAACCGCTTTTTTAAATGGATTAGGGACAAGGAAACTGGTTCCCTGGAAAACGCACCGGGGGTTTTCCCTTTCCAGCTTGGGGGTGCCGGGGCCTTCCCTTTTCCCGTTTGGGGCCCCAAATCCCTTTAACCCAAAGTTGCCCCTTAAAAAATTTTCCCCACCCTCCGGTTTCCCCTAAACTTTTTTTGGGGGGGGCCTTTGGGGCGGAACCCCCCGTAGAAAAACCCCCGGGTGGCCCCCGGGGCAGGGGAGTTTTTTGCCCTCCCCGGCCGGGTAAAAAGGGAGGTAGGGGAGGGTTTCTTTTGGCCACGTTGCCCTTAACCGCGGTTTTCCCCTTTCTCCGGCGCCGTTGGGGTTTTTTGGGGGGTGCCGCGCGGGTCTTTTTCCCGGCGGGTTACCCAACCCAGAAGCCCCGGGGGGTTTAGGGGCCCCGGCCAGCCCCTATCCCCTTTTTTTGGGGCCCCCCGGAAAAAGGGGGGAAACCCCCAAAGGGCGGAAACCCCCCAAGGAAACCCCCCCCCAAAAAAGGGGATTGGGGGGAAAGGGAAAGGGGGCGCCCTCCCGTCTACGGGGGGGGTTCCCCGGGGCCCCTTTTTGGGCCCGGAAAAAACCCCGGGGGTTTTTTAACCCCGGGTTCCCAAAATCATTTTTAGGGCCCATTGGGCTAAAGGGGGGTTTCCAATTTTTTCAAAAGGGTCCCGAAACCAAACAAACCCCCTTTAATGGGTCAAAAGGTAAACAAAAACCTTTTACCGCCCCAAATTTAAAAGGGGTTTGGGAAGGGGGTTTAAATGAAAAGGGTTCTTAAAAACCAAACCAAAAATAGTCCTTTTTTTCCCAAGGCCCTTTTTTCCCTCTCAGCTCTAAAGCCAAGTCAGATGGGGAGAACTACACCAAAAAGTTAAATAAGAAGTACGGGGAAGATGTTGATCCTCTTACGACGCCGTTTGACCCTATTGTGGCCATTCCCGCGGCAGGCGGTAGACTGAATGGCCGGATGGCAATTCACCTCGATTCCGTCATAACCTCTTCCCTTCCGAGAGTCAACACGCTCCGTGCTATGAGTACTAGCTCTGCTCCTACCATAGAGCGTCACGTACCACATACCGTGACCATTATTAAGGAAATTCAGGTCAGTGCTTCTTCATTGATCCTTAATGGTTCTGCATGTTTGCATTTCAACACTGATGACATTTACATTGCCATATTATAGACCCGGCTGAATGACACCGAGAAGGAACGGGATGAAAACCGGGCTCAACTGAAGGCACAAAATGATCTAGTGAAGTCTTTATTGAAGGAAATATGCCCTAGAGGCAATAATAAAGTTATTATTTATTTCCTTATTTCATGATAAATGTTTATTATTCATGCTAGAATTGTATTAACCGGAAACATAATACATGTGTGAATACATAGACAAACATAATGTCACTAGTATGCCTCTACTTGACTAGCTCGTTTATCAGAGATGGTTATGTTTCCTAGCCATGGACAAAAGAGTTGTCATTTGATTAACGGGATCACATCATTAGGAGAATGATGTGATTGACTTGACCCATTCCGTTAGCTTAGCACTTGATCGTTTAGTATGTTGCTATTGCTTTCTTCATGACTTATACATATTCCTGTAACTATGAGATTATGCTACTCCCGTTTACCGGAGGAACACTTTGGGTACTACCAAATGTCACAACATAACTGGGTGATTATAAAGGAGTACTACAGGTGTCTCCGAAGGTACATGTTGAGTTGGCGTATTTCGAGATTAGATTTTGTCACTCCGATTGTCGGAGTGGTATCTCTGGGCCCTCTCGGTAATGCACATCATTATAAGCCTTGCAAGCAATGTAACCAATGTGTTGGTTACGGGATGATGCATTACAGAACGAGTAAAGAGACTTGCCGGTGACGAGATTGAACTAGGTATTGGATACCGACGATCGAATCTTGGGCAAGTAACATACCGATGACAAAGGGAACAACGTATGTTGTTGTGCGGTTTGACCGATAAAGATCTTCGTAGAATATGTAGGAACCAATATGGGCATCCAGGTCCCGCTATTGGTTATTGACCAGAGACATGTCTCAGTCATGTCTACATCGTTCTCGAACCATAGGGTCCGCACGCTTAAGGTTTCGATGACAATTATATTATGAGTTTATGTATTTTGATGTACCGAAGTTTGTTCGGAGTCCCGGATATGATCACGGACATGACGAGGAGTCTCAAAATGGTCGAGACATAAAGATTGATATATTGGACGGATATATTTGGACACCGGAAAGGTTCCAGAAGAGTTTGGGAATATACCGGAGCTCCGGGAGGTTACCGGAACCCCCCGGGAAGTATATGGGCCTTATTGGGCCCATGTAGGAGGAAGGGATAAGGAGCAAGGGAAGGGGGCGCCCCCCCCCCCAAGCCCAATCCGAATTGGGGAGGGGGGCAGGCCCCCTTCCTTTCTCCTTCCCCTCTTCCTTTCCTACTACTAGTACTCCTTCCTTCCCTCCAAATAAGATAAGGAAAAGAGGGAAACCTACTTGGAGTAGGTTTCTCCTCCCATGGCGCGCCTCCTTGGGCCGGCCACCTCCTCCCTCCCTCCTTTATATACGGGGGTAGGGGGGCACCCTACAACACACAAGTTGATCATTGATCGTTCCTTAGCCGTGTGCGATGCCCCCCTCCACGATATTACACCTCGGTCATATTGTAGCGGTGCTTAGGCGAAGCCCCGCGACAGAGAACATCAAGATCGCCACCACGCCGTCAGGTCGACGGAACTCCACCTCGGCGCCTCATCGGATTGGAGATCGAGGGTGCGCCATCGAGCTGTACGTGTGTCAAGAACTCGGAGGTGCCGGAGTAACGGTGCTCGGATCGGTTGAATCGGGAAGACGACGACTACTTCCACTACGTTGTGTCAACGCTTCGCTTCGGTCTCACGAGGGTACGAGACAACACTCTCCCTCGTTGCTATATCATCACCATGATCTTGCGTAGCGCACGGATTTTTTGAAATTACTACGCTCCCCAACAAAGGGCATCGAGCCTAGGTTTTATGGTTTGATGTTATATGCACGAGTAGAACACAAGTGAGTTGTGGACGATATAAGTCATCGCCTACCAAGCATGTCATACTTTGGTTCGGCGGTATTGTTGGATGAAGCGCCCTGACCGACATTACGCCAGACGCTGACGCGAGACTGGTTCTACCGACGTGCTTTGCACACATGTGGTCTGGCGGGTGTCGGTTTCTCCAACTTTAGTTGAACCGAGTGTGGCTACGCCCGGTCCTTGCGAAGGTTAAAACGAGTCTATTTGACAAACTATCGTTGTGGTTTTGATGCGTAGGTGAGATTGGTTCTTACTTAAGCCCGTAGCAGCCACGTAAAACTTGCAACAACAAAGTAGAGGACGTCTAACTTGTTTTTGCAGGGCATGTTGTGATATGATATGGTCAAGACGTGATGATATATTTTATTGTATGAGATGATCATGTTTTGTAACCGGTTGTCGGCAATGGCAGGAGCCATATGGTTGTCGCTTATTGTATGAAATGCAACATTCTGTAATTGCTTTACTTTATCACTAAGCGGTAGCGATAGTCGTAGAAGCAATAGATGGCGTAATCGACAACGATGCTATGATGGAGATCAAGGTGTCGCGCCGGTGACGATGGTGATCACGACGGTGCTTCGGAGATGGAGATCACAAGCACAAGATGATGATGGCCATATCATATCACTTATATTGATTGCATGTGATGTTTATCCTTTATGCATCTTATCTTGCTTTGATTGACGGTAGCATTTTAAGATGATGTCTCACTAATTATCAAGAAGTGTTCTCCCTGAGTATGCACCGTTGCGAAAGTTCTTCGTGCTGAGACACCACGTGATTATCGGGTGTGATAGGCTCTACGTTCAAATACAATGGGTGCAAAACAGTTGCACACGCGGAATACTCAGGTTGTACTTGACGAGCCTAGCATATACAGATATGGCCTCGGAACACGGAGACCGAAAGGTCGAGCGTGAATCATATAGTAGATATGATCAACATAGAGATGTTCACCATTGAAACTACTCCATCTCACGTGATGATCGGATATGGTTTAGTTGATTTGGATCACGTGATCACTTAGATGACTAGAGAGATGTCTGTCTAAGTGGGAGTTCTTTAGTAATATGATTAATTGAACTTAAATTTATCATGAACTTAGTCCCGTAGTATTTTGCAAATTATGTTGTAGATCAATAGCTCGCGTTGTTGCTTTCATATGTTTATTTTGATATGTTCCTAGAGAAAACTGTGTTGAAAGATGTTAGTAACAATGATGCGGATTGGATCCGTGATCCGAGGTTTATCCTCATTGTCGCAGAAGAATTATGTCCTTGATGCACCACTAGGTGGCGACCTATTGCAGGAGCGTATGCGACGTTATGAACGCTTGGCTAGCTCAATATAATGATTACTTGATAGTTTAGTGCACCATGCTTAACGGCTTAGAATCGGGACTTCAAGGACGTTTTGAACGTCATGGACCATATGAGATGTTCCAGAAATTGAAGTTGATATTTCAAGCAAATACCCGAGTTGAGAGATATGAAGTCTCCAACAAGTCCTATAGCTAAAAGATGGAGGAGAATCGCTCAACTAGTGAGCATGTGCTCGATTGTCAGGTACTTCAATCACTTGAATCAAGTGGGAGTTAATCTTCGAGATAAGATAGTGATTGATGAATTCTCTAGTCACCATCACCAAGTTAGTAGAACTTCGTGATGAACTATAGTATGCAAGGGATGACGAAAACGATTCCCGAGCTCTTCGTGATGTTGAAAGCGACGAAGGTAGAAATCAAGAAAGAGCATCAAGTGTTGATGATTGACAAGACCACTAGTTTCAAGAAAAGGCAAAGGGAAAGAAAGGAACTTCAAGTGGAAAGACAAGCAAGTTGTCACTCCTGCGAAGAAGCCCAAAGCTGGACCATAGCCTAAACCGAGTGTTTACATGCAAAGGAAATGGTCTTTGGAAGTGGAAATGCATCAATATTTGGTGGATAAGAAGGATGGCAAAGTAAACAAGGGTATATTTGATATACTGATTATTGATGTGTGCCTTACTAGTGTTTATAGTAGCCCCGAGTATTTGATACTTGTTCGGTTGCTAAGATTAGTAACTCAAACATGAGTTACGAATAAACAGAGACTAGTTGAAGGGAAGTGACGATGAGTGTTGGAAGTAGTTCCAAGATTGATATGATCATCATCGCACACTCCCTATACTTTCGGGGTTAGTGTTAAACCTAAATAAATGTTATTTGGCATTTGCGTTGAGCATGAATATGATTTGATCATGTTTATTGCAATACGGTTATTCATTTAAAGTCAAAGAATAATTGTTGTTCTGTTTACATGAATAAAACCTTCAATGGTCATACACCCAATGAAAATAGTTTGTTGGATCTCGATTGTAGTGATACACATATTCATAAAATTGTTGCCAAAAGATGCAAAGTTAATAATGATAGTGCAACTTATTTGTGGCACTGCCGTTTGGGTCATATCGGTGTAAAGCGCATGAAGAAACTCCATAAAGATGGACTTTCGGAATCACTTGGTTATGAATCATTTGATGCTTGCGAACCGTGACTTTTGGGAAAGATGACTAAAACTCCGTTCTCCGGAACAATGGAATGAGCTACTGACTTATTGGAAATAATACATACCGATGTATGCGATCCAATGAATGCTGATGCTCGTGGCAAGTATCGTTATTTTCTGACCTTCACAAGATGATTTGAGCAGATATGGGTATATCTACTTGATGAAACATAAGTCTGAAATAGTTGAAAGGTTCAAAGAATTTCAGAGTGAAGTGGGAAAATCATCATAACAAGAAAATAAAGTTTCTGCGAACTGATCGCGGAGACAAATATTTGAGTTACGAGTTTGGTCTTCAATTAAAACAATGTGGAATAGTTTCACAGCTCACGCCACCTGGAACACCACATCGTTATGGTGTGTCCGAACATCGTAACCGCACTTTATTTGATATGGTGCGATCTATGATATCTCTTTACCACTATCGTTTTGGGGTTATGCATTAGAGACAGCTGCATTCACGTTTTAAAATAGGGCACCATCTAAACTGCTGAGACGACACCGTATGAACTATGGTTTAGCAAGAAACCTAAGCTGTTGTTTCTTAAAGTTTGGGGCTGCGATGCTTATGTGAAAAAGTTTCATCCTGATAAGCTCGAACCCTAATCGGAGAAGTGCGTCTTCATAGAATACCCAAAGGAAATTGTTGGGTACACCTTCTATCACAGATCCGAAGGCAAGACATTCGTTGCTAAAATGGATCCTTTCCAGAGAAGGAGTTTCTCTCGAAAGAAGTGAAGTGGGAGGAGAGTAGAACTTGATGAGGTAATTATACCTTCTCCCTTATTGGAAAGTAGTTCATCACAGAAATCAGTTCCAGTGATTCCTACACCAATTAGTGAGGAAGTTAATGATGATGATCATCAAACTTCAGATCAAGTTGCTACCAAACCTCGTAGGTCTTCCAGAGTAAGATCCGCACCAGAGTGGTACGGTAATCATGTTCTGGAAGTCATGTTACTAGACCATGATGAACCTGCGAACTATGAGGAAGCGATGATGTGCCCAGATTCCACGAAATGGCTTGAGGCCATGAAATCTGAGATATGATCCATGTATGAGAACAAAGTGTAGACTTTGATTGACTTGCCCGATGATCGGTGAGTCATTAAGAATAAATGGATCTTCAAGAGGAAGACGGACATTGATAGTAGTGTTACTATCTACAAAGCTAGACTTGTCGAAAAAGGTTTTTGACAAAGTTCAAGGTGTTGAATACGATGAGATTTTCTTACTCGTATCGATGCTTAAAAGTCTGTCCGAATCATGTTAGCAATTGCCACATTTTATAAAATTTGGCAAATGGATGTCAAAACTACATTCCTTAATGAATTTATTAAAGAAGAGTTGTATATGATACAACCAGAAGGTTTTGTCAATCCTAAAGGTGCTAACAAAATGTGCAAGCTCCAACAATCCATCTATGGACTGGTGCAAGCATCTCAGAGTTGGAATATACTCTTTGATAAGTTGATCAAAGCATATAGTATTATATGACTTGCGGTGAAGCCCAGATTTACAAGAAAGTGAGTGGGAGCACTACAACATTTCTGATAAGTATATGTGAATGACATATTGCTGATCGGAAATAATGTAGAATTATTCTGCAAAGCATGAAAGGATACTTGAATAAGAGTTTTTCGAAGAAAGACCTCAGTAAAACTACATACATATTGAGCATCAAGATCTATTGAGATAGATCAAGACGCTTGATAAGATTTTCAATGAGTACATACCTTGACAAGATTTTGAAGTAGTTCAAAATGGAACAGATCAAAGAAAGAGTTCTTGCTCTGTGTTGCAAAGGTATGAAATTGAGTAAGACTCAAATCCCGACCACAAAGCAGAAAATAGAAAGAGAATGAAAAGTCATTCCCTATGCCTCACCATAGGTTCTATAAAGTATGCTATGCTATGTACCGGACCTATTGTATACCTTGCTCAGATTTGACAAGGAGTACAATAGTGATCTAGGAGTAGATCATCGACATTGGTCAAGAATATCCTTAGTGAGAACTAAGGAAATATTTCTCGATTATGGAGGTGATAAAAGAGCCCGTCGTAAAAGTTATCTCGGTGCAAGTTTTCACACCGATCCAGATGACTCTAAGTCTCAATCTGAATACATATTGAAAGTGGGAGCGATTAGCTAGAGTAGCTCCGTGCAGAGCATTGTAGACATAGAATATTTGCAAAATACATACGGCTCTGAATGTGACAGACCCGTTGACTGAGCTTCTCTCACGAGCAAAACATGATCACACCTTAGTACTCTTTGGGTGTTAATCACATAGCGATGTAAACTAGATTATTGACTCTAGTAAACCCTTTGGATGTTGGTCACATGATGATGTGAACTATGGGTGTTAATCATATGCAGATATGAATATTGGTGTTAAATCACATGGCGATGTGAACTAGATTATTGACTCTAGTGCAAGTGGGAGACTGAAGGAAATATGCCCTAGAGGCAATAATAAAGTTATTATTTATTTCCTTATTTCATGATAAATGTTTATTATTCATGCTAGAATTGTATTAACCGGAAACATAATACATGTGTGAATACATAGGCAAACATAATGTCACTAGTATGCCTCTACTTGACTAGCTCGCTTATCGAGATGGTTATGTTTCCTAGCCATGGACAAAAGAGTTGTCATTTGATTAATGGATCACATCATTAGGAGAATGATGTGATTGACTTGACCCATTTCGTTAGCTTAGCACTTGATCGCTTAGTATGTTGCTATTGCTTTCTTCATGACTTATACATGTTCTGTAACTATGAGATTATGCAACTCCGTTTACGGAGGAACACTTTGGTACTACCAAACGCCACAACGTAATCGGGTGATTATAAAGGAGTACTACTGGTGTTCAAGGTACATGTTGAGTTGGCGATTTCGAGATTAGATTTTGTCACTCCGATTGTCGAGAGGTATCTCTGGGCCCTCTCGGTAATGCTCATCATTATAAGCCTTGCAAGCAATGTAACCAATGAGTTGGTTACGGATGATGCATTACGAATCGAGTAAAGAGACTTGCGGTGACGAGATTGAACTAGGTATTGGATACCGACGATCGAATCTCGAGCAAGTAACATACCGATGACAAAGGGAACAACGTATGTTGTTGTGCGGTTTGATCGATAAAGATCTTCGTAGAATATGTAGGAACCAATATGGGCATCCAGGTCCCGCTATTGGTTATTGACCAGAGACATGTCTCAGTCATGTCTACATCGTTCTCAAACCGTAGGGTCCGCACGCTTAAGGTTTCGATGACAATTATATTATGAGTTTATGTATTTTGATGTACCGAAGTTTGTTCGGAGTCCCGGATATGATCTCGGACATGACGAGGAGTCTCGAAATGGTCGAGACATAAAGATTGATATATTAGACGGATATATTTGGACACCGGAAAGGTTCCGGAAGAGTTTGGGAATATACAGGAGCTTCAGGAGGTTACCGGAACCCCCCGGGAAGTATATGGGCCTTATTGGGCCCATGTAGGAGGAAGGGATAAGGAGCAAGGGAAGGGGGCGCGCCCCCCCAAGCCCAATCCGACTGGGGAGGGGGCCGCCCCTTCCTTTCTCCTTCCCTCTTCCTTTCCTACTACTAGTACTCCTTCCTACTACTAGTACTCCTTCCTTCCCTCCAAATAAGATAAGGAAAAGAGGGAAACCTACTTGGAGTAGGTTTCTCCTCCTATGGCGCGCCTCCTTGGGCAGCCACCTCCTCCCTCCCTCCTTTATATACGGGGTAGGGGGGCACCCTACAACACACAAGTTGATCATTGATCGTTCCTTAGCCGTGTGCGGTGCCCCCCTCCACGATATTACACCTCGGTCATATTGTAGCGGTGCTTAGGCGAAGCCCCGCGATAGGAGAACATCAAGATCGCCACCACGCCGTCAGGTCGACGGAACTCCCCCTCGGCGCCTCTACTGGATTGGAGATCGAGGGTGCGTCATCGAGCTGTACGTGTGTCAAGAACTCGGAGGTGCCGGAGTAACGGTGCCTGGATCGGTTGAACCGGGAAGACGTACGACTACTTCCACTACGTTATGTCAACGCTTCCGCTTCGGTCTACGAGGGTACGTAGACAACACTCTCCCCTCGTTGCTATATCATCACCATGATCTTGCGTGTGCGTACGAATTTTTTTGAAATTACTACGTTCCCCAACATTTACAACATATGGTGGCAATCTTTATTCTATACAGGGCAAGCCAGACATGCCAGCGACGCAAGAGTAGAACATTGTGAGTTCCATTCGAACTTTGCCGAGTGACCATTTTCGACATTGCCATATGCATTCATCTTATTGTCTCAAAATTCTTACAGCTCAATCCATCACAAGGGTCCAACAATGTTCCGACGGTTCCACCTCGTCTACGTCCTACTCCTTCTGATGTTGATGTAGTTGGGGAAGCAAACATAATGATGGCTCCTCCTTGTCCGCCTCCTAGTCCTTCTAGTGTTCATGTTCCCACTCCGAGCACCAAAACCGTGTGAACTTCATGTTCATGTTCCCACTCCTAGTCCTTCCATGTGTGTGCTTGAGAACTATTGCATCTTGTGTGCTCGAGACTTGTGAACTTGTGGTATTCGAGTGTATGAACAACACTATTAGACCATTTATGCACTATTGCTTGTATGTGGGATGTGATTGAGAAATATTGCTTTTTATGTGCCATGCTGCTTATATGTGAGATGTTCGATGTTGGATGCACTGTATACTGTTGTTCGTGTATGTTTTGCTGCAGGAATAAAACCAAAAACGAGGAAAAAAAGACTGTTGGACATACCTTTACCGAGGGCTACTCTCGGTAAAACCTATTGAACTGGAGCGGGTGGCTCTCTTTACCGCGGGCTCCTCTCAGAAAACCAGGATGACCTGTAGGCCCTGACAAACCTTTGTGGCGTTACCCTTGGCAGTTTTCTACTGGCTTACTTTGCCAAGAGCAGCTCTCGGCAAAGCCAGGCTCGGCCTACACGGTTGGACCCACATGTTAGGTGGCAGCCACGTGTCAGTTTCCTATTGGCCCGCTTTGCCGAGAGCCGCTCTCGGCAAAGGCAACCGCGGCCTACACGGTTGGACCCACCTGTCAGGTGGGTGCCACATGTCAGTTTTCTATTGGCCAGCTTTGCCGAGAACGGCTCTCGGCAAAGCCAGCGTCAGCCTACACGGTTGGACCCACCTGTCAGATGATCGCCACGTGTCGGCTTCCTATTGGCTTACTTTGCCGAGAGTGGCTGTCGGCAAAGCCAGCCTCGGCCTACACAGTTGGACCCACTAGTCAGGTGGGTGCCACGTGTCAGCTTTCTATTGGCCCTCGACCTAGATGGCTGGACCCACCTGTCAGGTTGCCGTTTCAGAAAACGTCCATGAGTCACTTTATTTTGCCGAGCTACACTATTTGGCTCTCGGCGAAGTGTTTGCCGAGTGCCCGACCATTGGCTCTCGGCAAATTCTTGTTTGCCTGAGAGATATACGCCGGGTGGCCTTTGCCGAGTGCCACTCTCGGCAAAGGCTTTGGTGGCGGTTTTCGGCCCTTTGCCGAGTGTTCGTGGCACCCGGCGTATAAATTGATTCCAGTAGTGTCAATAGTGCATGAAAAAATCTAACAAAAATATAAATGGATAGTGCACATTATCACCTACCCCTCCGTCCTTGAATGAGTGTACTTCCAACTTGATTGGAAAGTCAAAAAAATTATGTTTGACCGATTTATACAATAATACATCAACATTTATGCCATTAAATTAGTAGCATTAGATGCATGATAAAATATATTTTCATCATATACCTATTTGGTTTCACAAATATTGATATATTTTTGCACACAAACTCGATCAAACTTTGAGATAGCTTGACCCTCCAACAAAGTTGAAAATACACTCCTTGAAGGACGAAGGGAGTATCATCACGCAAAATCTGAAATGCAACATATACTTGTGGAAGGTGCAACGAAAAAGAGAAAATCAGCTTCGATAGTTGCGGGTTGCAACTGTTCATAATAGTTATGTTACTGTTCAAACATCGATTTCTCTTTTTTGTTGCGTCTAGTACAAGTACTAGTTGCATCTAAACTTTTGCATGATGGTAGAAGATAACATGTACTATCCTACATATTTTTGTTATAATTTGTCAAGCATGTTTTGTAGTGCAAATCAAGCACGGGAGTACGCGAGCACCGGCCCCCGCGTCATCCCCGTCTCGGGCGGCGTCTGGGTTAACTTTTCTCGGCCCCTCACCCCGTGCGCTCTCCCCTCACCGCCGCCGAGCGACGCCCCCGCGCTTGCCCGCGTGGCTGACGATGGCGGCAGGGCTCTGTTTCTGTGGTCGATCGGGCGCATACGGTGATCTGCTACGGTGACTTGAGGCAGTGGATGCAGCGCCTCTGTGCATCTTGTGCGGTGCGTCCACTTCTCTCCCTCTTGGCGTTGCTCCCTCATAATATAAGAGCATTTTTTTTACTACAATGCCCTTTGAATTAAATATATAATCAGATTTGTGAGAGGAGTGTGTGTGTAGAATTGAACCATGGCGAGGACATTCTCGATGATGTGAAATTTTTCCATAAAGGGTCAGTTGCATCATGTTATTTGGGTTAAATTACTTTTAGTTATCTTATTTAAATTTGTAATCGTGTAGTACTATCTCCATTTCAAATAATAAATTTTTTGGATTGTTAATCTGACCGAGTCTATATAAAAATATATTAATATCACAAAACCAAATGTACTTCATTAAATTCATTATAAAATATGTTTTTTAATATACCCCCCTCGTTCCAAACTATAAAATGTTCTATCTTTTTTTTCTTGAATCAAATGTATGTAGACGTGTTTTACACCGTACGGCCGAAAGGCTATTTATAGCACACAGGGGTAGAGGAGAGTGGGACGTCTGTTGAATCTACCGACTAAGGGAAAGCAGGTTGATTAGATCGACTTTACTCGGAAACCTTTACACTACCCTGATTAGTACCGTGTCTATCTGCTCGTTGCCCAGATATTTTACAAACTAGGCAACGGGATGCTTTGCTCATATAATTTAGCAGACGTTTTGTATATATATCTATTCCTTCTCTTTTCACATGGTAGTTTAATAAATAATCCCAGTACAAAAATCCGATTACACTAAATATTAGCACATATTTATTTTAGGTTATTACATTTGAGCTCCACCCTATGCATTGCAGTTGAGCTGCGCTCAACAGATCTGCGGCGGCGGTGCACCGATAGGGCATGCTGTGGCATCCCAACGACGTCAAGTGTCATGGTTGTTGGAGTATAATGTCCGGCTCTCTCTCATAGTTCGGACTTTTGGATGAGTTGGCTAGAGCATGAATTAAACATGGTATCAGAGCCAAGAGGTCTTAAGTTCAAGATCCTGCCAACGCAGTATTAAATAAAACGATTCTATGACCTACATCGATCCCACGTCTAAGGACTAAAATAGCCTAGACGTGATGGTGGGTGTTGAAGTATATTGCCCGCCTCTCTCCATCAGTTCGGACTTTTGGATGAGTTGGTATGGGAGAGACCCAACTCATCCAAAAGTCTGAACTATGGGAGAGGGCCGTACATTATACTCCAACAATAGTGTCCTGGCTGGCGCGATCGAGGATGAGAAGCACACATTGGGGATTTTGCCTGGCTCTGGAAGTCTCGATAGAAAGCCTATGGAGAAGACGAGTGGATGGGAAACAAAGATATGTCAGCAGCACATGGTGGCCACATGCGGTGTTTGTTGCGTGCAGCTGGGAGCTCCACACACAGGAGTGTTGGGAAAATATCTGGTACACTGGAGCTTGTGGTGTTAGCGGAGTCGACTGCGTGGTCACCCGCCAGGAAGCAACATTGATCGGCCAAATGGCAATCAGAAGCATCATGCATTTGCATAGCCCAATACAATACACATACTGAATATGTCACATACATCCAGCATTTAACTCACATTTTATTTAAGATATATACACAAGATACCAAGTGGGTTCACACAACGACAAGTTCAAATAAGGTCGCCATACATCCATAAGAATCACAGTTTCAACAGAGACTAAGAAGCGGGGTTACCCTGAGACCTGCGCAGGAGAAGCTGAAGAATCTGGTCGGTCTCGGCTTGCTTCTTCCCGACTTCCTCCATCTCCTGTTGGGTTTTCGCGATGATCGCATCAGCCTTTTCTGCTCGCTTCTTCAGGGCGCTGATTTCTTCCCGGAGAGCAGCTGCACCCCGTCTTTCTACCTCGAGTTTATCCTCAAGTACTTGAACAGCTGGCAACTTCGACGAGCCTGTGGAGCTGGCATGGGAGAGTAGCTTGGAAGCGAACTCTGCAACTGATCTTGGGGTCTGACCATCTTCAACAGTTTCTGCCATCATAGTTTCCATAGCAGTCTGAAGAGTTTCAGTTAGCAGAGTAGGAGAGAAGTTGCATCAGTGGACCATCAAGCAGAACAACTTTTACATGTTATATCGCACACGAACTATTTTGAGTCCTAAAAGTTGGCTTGGTAAGCTATATTTACGAAACCGTCCGATTTTGCATCATGCTATTTTTGTAAGCCCCATAGTAATCACTTGCACCGTAACGTGCATCCACTTGGTAAAACATGATATATTCTAATCAGTGGATGTTGAGAAATCAAGAAATGTGTCATTTCCATGATGTAATGAAGGAAGGTTATATTGGTGTATCCTGGACAAATAGAAGACCTAGTGGGCAGATTTTCTCATCTCAACAAAAGTTGCAATCTGAGATTTCTGGATCAGAGAACAAACAAGAATAGTATACCACCAACATATAATAGATTAAAAAAATCTAGCTAGTCTTATTGGCATGATATTGAACATGAGATAGAGAAAGGTACTTTAAGTTGTCGAAATACTACAGAAGGGAATCACCAGTTCATGTTGCCATAAAACATCACTGGAGAAAGCAAGACAATTGTCAAGAGAAGAGGATTATCACCTGAAGACGAATCAAACAGCAGAGTGGACTTTTGGAATCCGAATCTTGGCACAGAGAGCAAACTGGTCGCGTCTCAACGGCAGTTGATTTGGGCGCATCTGGCTCAAATGCTGGAACATCACGCCCTTCATTTCCTGAGGACTTTATACTTTCAGCAGGTTTTGACTGCTCTGCTCCCATTTTTGCCTAAGACATACAGATTCAGATAAGAGACTAGCACTTAGAATCTATAGTAACAAAATGAGAAAATGGCAGAAATGGGAGGGAAAACTGTAGATGAATTGAAGATTATAATATGTAAATTTAATAGCCAATCGAGGAAACTATTAGTGTTTCTATCCTAGAGAAAAATTATGTTGTAAGCACACCCAAACAAAGACTTATTTCGACTAAACTTGGTATTCAAGATGGCTTGAGAATATAATTAGACCGGTGAACCTTTTAAATTAAACTCTTACGATGATTGCAGCTTCGCATCGGCGTTTTCCCGTCGAATCTGGAGATCCTAAATTCTGTTTGGCGCTAGCATGATCTGGAATGGATGGGAGTACTTGTGGTGCCATTTGTCTTACTGCAGACATGCACTGCTTACTTAGCTTGGCAAATCTCTGTAACAAACTCTCAGCTAGAGACGGAATATTGCATCCAGAAAAGGTGCTGCCATTCTTTTCCTTGTGCATCAGTGAGACAAGCAAGGTTAGCATGCTATCCTTCTTTAGCTTGTCAGACTCTGGGGAGACTAGTTCTGTAGAGTAGGTCAATATGGGAAAAGCCTCTTCTGCATCCGATGACAGAACAACCCACGATTCATCATCATGCTGCAGTAAGTCCATCCCATACTGGTCCGCAGAAATTTGAGACTCTGCTTCACATATGTCAAGTGCCAACGAAAGCAGGTGCAGACCAGTCACAAGAACATTGCTAGGGGCACGTGATACCGATGATGCGTCGGTGTAAACAGCATAGAAGAGAACAGCACGAACAATTTGAAGGACAGCTTTGGAGGTGGCAATCTTAGAAATACTGCGCAGAGGGCTAAAAACATGAGTCCATTGAGGTAGTTGAGCGCCAAGAGCAGAAACTTTGCAAAAACGGTAATATCTCTCTTTAGCAATCTGCAATTCCCTGGGACTCCAGCGCGGGTGATACAAGTCCAATTCCTTCCAGAATGCTTCGCGAAGCACATACTTGCCCTGTGATATATAACCTTTCTTATTAGTCATGCATTCAAACATAAAAAAGTAAGCTACAGAAGCATGTAGTATAATTTCAAGGATTAAAACCTTTTTCTTTCCAGATGGATCAGAACAAACTGCGACTGAATCTAGAACATCTTGAAATTGTTCGCTTGACGAAAGGTCACGAGGAAGAGACCTCACAATCTGGCTATGGGTGGCATCTCCAACAGCCAATTTATAAATCAATTCTCTCTTCAAGTTGTCTGCTGTGGAACGCCCACAAAACCTGCGTTCTTTCACTAGTTGCACGATCATGGTCAGCATTTCTTGTATAAGAACTGGCTCATACCTGAAAAAGCATAAGAAAATTGTTCAACATTTAAACAAAAATATTCAGGCAAACTATCAATCTGGATATATGGGGAAAACATTGACAGGAAATGCACAGAAGCAATAACATGGTATTCCCTTAAGGCTGTTGTATCATAACACAGAAAAAGGTTTTTTCTAGAGTAAAAAAAAGGTTGACCTGAACATCACTCAATTGCCCAACTAAAAGAGTACAGTAGGCACAAACGAGCTCCCATGTGTCACAGCATGTAACAAGATGACAATAAGCACAGCTACAACTTATTGGCACCGACAGAGAAAATAGAATGACAAAGATAAAACTGAGCACACTCCACAAGACCAGATGATAAAATAAAAAGTAATACGAGTACATGATTACACAAAAAGTATTTTTAAGCTTTAGCAAGTAGGGACACAAGAAAGAAATCGGTTGACTGGATTATCAATGAAAACGTACATACATGTAGCACCACACATGAAGAAACAATATTTTAACAGAAACACAAGTCGATACGCCATATTAAAACAACTTGGGGCTTACTCATTCTGTTCTGTGAGATCCAGAGATGTATAATCTGACAGACCAAATCTTTCTTGAATGGTCCTCACAAAGAACTCTGGAGAAGATAATGCACCACAGCATTGGAGCAGAAACAAATCCGACTCCAAGCCCTGTTCAAACCTGGAAAGATGGGTGATCAGTACAACTTCAGGACTGTAAGTTGGATAGAAATTCATTTGAGGTCACCAAGAAATACCATTGCACAGAGCGGTACCACTCAATACTTAGTATAGCTGCATCACCATTCTTACGCCACATTCCGGCACACACTTGTGCGCAAAATACTCTCACTCTTAATGGATGCTCCATCACAACTGAAGCAAACCCATAAGGCTCACAACCTCCAAGTACCTGAGAAAAGAACTCATTGGACTGCACAACTGAACATTCCTTTGTTTTGGCATCCTCTCCGAAGCATTTCTTCATTGCTTCCCGCAATAGTAATGAAAGCATACGGTGTAAAGGGATATGAAAAGACGTTTCTTGTGAACTGACATCAAAGACAACATGATGCCAACCTGTCTTACTGAATATACCTAGTTCATAAGTTCCTGAATGTGGGTGAGCATATAAAAGGTTGCCACCAGTCAGAGTAACAGCACTGCTAGTTTCTTGCATCTTTCCCTTGCCTGTGATGTTACCAACCTGAGGCATCCCCCCTTGACCTATCAGCAACATGTTGCCGGACTCTTGAATAGGAGGACCAATTACTTCATAATAATCTGCAGCATTATCTAGTTGGGATCCTTCATTTACCTTCATGCCCAAATCACCAGTCAGTTCCAGCCAGCTACCAATAGCTTTCAAGCACTGACGAATTAAGCAGGCAGCAGGTGATGGTATCTCACTGCTCGAATAACTCAAATTGCATACCGAGTTCTCATGGGAGACCCTTCCAACTTCTGCAACCCGCTGGTTCTCGACACTTTCGATGCCTTTTATCGTAGTGGAGCATATAGTAACACTTGTTGACTCTTGTTCCCCAGGAGAAGAAAATGCTCCCGTCATCAAAAGATTCTGAATGACCCCAAGATAGTGACCTAGCACGAAAGGCGCAGATAGATTCTCATTCTGATCTTCAACATGAATACTCGTCCCTCTCTTGTGAGGATCCATTCCTTGCACAAGTAACAACAGCTTAACCCATGAACTTGTTAGATCAGGCCTCTCAGAAGCAACATACTTAGAAACCTCCTCATGTCTCAGGACATAGCGTGCATCTTCCAATAATCTAAAAGAAGCATCGTACAAATTTACCCATTTGCTCGTCTGCAAATAACAAAGTAGAAACATTCCTGTGAGCATATGAAATAACATTACACTGTACAAATCACACTATATTAAGTTGTTATATACAGCGGTGCAGAATACCCAAGAGAAACCAAAATCTGCTTCATAAGTTGCCTATCAGTCTATCAAATCTTCCTGGGATCTTTTAACATATATACTGAACACACATTTATCAGAAATCCAAGTACGTGGAAATGTTATTTTTCTCTTGTGCATAGTTTTTTTTCTGGGAGTTCTCTTTTCAATAGTCGAAGAGATGCTAGGCGTGTTAATGTTTGATGACAAGCCCACATTCAGGGCCTATGCTCTGTTTTTTACCTATTGTTGTTACCATTAACGGGTAAGAGAACTATGTTCAACGTAAATTGTACCAGCAGCTTTGACAGAATATAACAATATGCTCGGGAAGTAACAATATCCCATCAGTGCACAGTGATTAGATAATAAGGCATAAGCACCTAACTTTTTGAGCCACAGAAAGAAGAAACTAAACATACCTGTAAACGACCATCCTCACCAACACAAGAAAGAAACATAGCTGTCAAACATTCAAGAAGAATACCCAACAAATTGTGCTCGCGCACAAGCCTTGTAGTCAGCGTAGGCACGGTAAATATTTGGACAGAGAAGGCTGGTATCAGTGGATACTCCTCCAGCACATAGTCGTTGCCCCCTTTAATAACTTCAGAGAATGCAACACGGTAGTACTGTATGAAAACTTTGGCAAACTCATACTTAAAAGCCGGTTCAGCGATAAGCTTCAAAAGCAACTCATGCAATTTGTTCACAACTTTCTTGTCCAATATCCTCTCTGCCCTCATCAATGCATCCAAGAGACCAGGGGACTCATGGATCCTTTGGGACACAAAACTTAGAAGGCTTTCACTGCATGCGCAGAAGCGAAGAAGCATGTCAGCAATAGAAACCGTCAACTCTTGGGCAGCCCTCTTGTTGCAATCGTCAGCCTTTTCACGAGGAATGCAAATCCTCTCCTTCCAGAACAGCAACAGCTCGTCCAACACAGGCCCTACGGAACTCGCAAGCTCCTCGGTAAGAGGCTTAATTTGTTCGGCCCCCTTGTGCCTCGAGCAGAACCCTTCAGGCTTCCAAGCAGTAGCATCCCCACAATCACAACACCCACCACCTGTTTCAAGGATGGAGTAATCATGATCCTTGTGATTACCGTTCTGGAAGCACGGAACACAAATCACGCATGTGGGGTCACTCTCGCAGGTCCGGCAGCGGTAAGCAAGGACATTCTGCCCCCAGACAGACCCGCAGACAGCGCGGTCATCCTTGGAGCTAAGCTCCATGTCATGAAGCATTGCATCTGGATTTCTGTCGAACATCATCCACTGCAACCACAACAGGCTCTCACTGTATGCATTGCTGCTGCTGCTGTCGTCTTCATTCTTTTGTGATGGCTCGCGGCACTCCAGTAAATCAGTGCCCGCTGACAAGATGGCCCTCGTGATGTTAAAAATCTTATCCTTGTGATCCTCCAAATACATGAGCAAGCCTTCTTGATGTTGCTGCTCTTCTGGAACTCCACAGATTATAAGCTTCTGCAAGAGGGACACAGTGCTAGTACATTAGCTGATTAGCAGAGTTGAAGGATTTTTTTTTGTTTGCAAATGCTACTTACTCCCTCCGTTTCAAAATAATTGAAGTTCTAGAGGATTTTCCTAAGTCAAACTTCACTAATTTTGACCAAGCCTACATAAAAACATATCATTGTCTACAAAAGCAAATTCACTTAATTAGATTCATTATGAAATAAATTTCCATATTATATAAAGATGGGCAAAAGCATTTTTCGGTATTATATATATATATATTGGATATCATAGATGTTTGTGTATTGTTCTATAGACATGGATAAACTTTAAAAAGTTTGACTTGGCAAAATCCTAGAGCTTCAGTTATTTTGGAACGGGGGTAGTATATCCTACTGACTGGTTGCAACTTTTCATCATGTAGATACCCAATCATATCATCGAGAAAGCTGATTGAGAAAAAACGTTCTTGGCTAAAAGAATCTGTCGGTGGTGAGCAGGTCCGAAAGAGGAAAGGGCCAAAAGAGTAGTATAATTGTTTGTTTTTTATATGAAATTGTGAATACACAAAATCAATTCCAGCAGGGCGAATCGCAAGACGCAAGCGCTACCAGTAATTCTTTTCTAAGAACAAATCCCACACAGGTATGCCGCCAAGTGTGGGCAGATCGATCAGAGGAGACGAGGAAGACGCACCTGCACCAGCTGCGCGGCGGCCCCGGCGTCGTCGATCCCGGCCATGGCAAGCAGAAGCAGCCGGTTGGCGCAGGAGCAGCCTCGCCTCGCCGGATCAAACCCCACAGGAATCCTCCCTGCAGCTCACACAGGAACCCCAACAAATTCCCCAACAACTGTAGGCGACGACTGACTTACCGAGGACGTAGAGCGGAGCCGATCGAGCGAGCCAAGTAAACTACTCCAAAGCCCGCCACGTCATCCTCCCCCACCCCGCACTCGTTCGCCTCCGGAACAAAAGTCCGTTTTGCTACCCAAGTTTTTCCTTTCTTTAGCTTTTCTTTTGAGAAGATTTTCCTTTTCTTACTTTCCTGCACATTCTTTTGCCGCCACTAAAAGGACTTTCTTTTGACCGGAACTGCTTTTTTTATTATAGGAGGGGGAAAAAACTGTACATAGACTGTTTAGGGGAACATCAGAGTTGGGGAGGAGAAGAAAGAAAAATGAGAAAAGGAAGCCAGGCTGCCGAGCCTAACTCAACTACTCCCAGGCCTCCATTAGGAGCCTAATCTCGTCTCTTGCCAGCATGAGTACCGTACAGTGGAGCTTGTGCTTGATTTTGCCTGGAAAATCCTGTTGTTTCTCTTAAACCACAGATGCCAAGCAACGTAAACAGCCGCAGTGCAGTCATCCGTCTCTTTTCCTTTTTTCTTCAGGATTCTCACCGTGCTCCACCATGACAAAATAGAAGATGCGCTCATTGCAGCCTGGGCGGCAAGAGGATAAAACGCACTGGCTCTGAACCACACCTCTTTTGTGAAGGGGCAATCAAGGATCAGGTGTTTGGCGGATTCCAAAGTTTGATCACAGCCTGAGCAAGTATCGTTATGATCCCACTGCCTCGCTATCAGCCTGTCAGCAAACAATCTGTTCTGAAGAAGGGTCCAGACAAAGAATTTGATTTTCCGCTCGGCCTTGATGTTCCAAATGTTCCGAAGATGTGGTTGAGGTATCCTTGTAAGGAACTGCACTAGGTATGCCGATTTAGCTGAGTACTCCCCATTTGTCAAAAAAATCTAGGAGATTGTGTCTGGTCTTGGTATCAAAACAGTGTCCTGCAATCTTCACCAGAGGTCAATGAACGAATCCATAAGGATGGCAGAGTTGATATTCCGTAAACCTCGCATCCAAGTCCCATTGTACAGAGCTTCACGGACTGTTAGATGCTTCAATCTGGATAGTTGATACAGTTCAGGCGCTAACTCTCTCGGTGCGTGCCCTCCGAGCCATCTATGAGACTAGAACTTGGCCGTTAGGTGCAGGCCGCGAATAGGTTTAGGTCAGCCATCTCACGGGGGACAACAGTTCCTTTCCAAGGCATGTCCATGTTGTCCCATTCAAACCACGGCCATCTGAGACGAAAGGCTCTACCATGTTGGGGAATGTAGTAATTTCAAAAAATTTCCTACGCACACGCAAGATCATGGTGATGCATAGCAACGAGAGGGGAGAGTGTTGTCCACGTACCCTCGATTGATGTAGTCGTACGTCTTCACGATCGACTGATCCTAGTACCGAACGTACGGCACCTCCGTGATCTGCACACGTTCAGCTCGATGACGTCCCACGAACTCACGATCTAGTAGAGCTTCGAGGGAGAGTTCCGTCAGCACGACAGTGTGATGGCGGTGTTGATGAAGCTACCAACGCAGGGCTTCGCCTAAGCACCGCAACGATATGACCGAGGTGGATTATGGTGGAGGGGGGCACCGCACGGCTAAAAGATCAATGATCAACTTGTGTATCCGTTGGCCCTTTGGGGTGTCCCCTGCCCACGTATATAAAGGAGGGAGGAGGAGGAGGCCGGCCCTAGAGGGGGCGCGCCAAGTGTGGGGAGTCCTACTAGGACTCCCAAGTCCTAGTAGGATTTCCCTTTTTCTTTCCGGAGTAGGAGAGAAGAAAGAGGGAAAGAGAGAGGGAGTAGGAAAGGGCGGGGGGCTTTCCCCTAGTCCAATCGGACCCACGGGGGGGGGTTGGGGGCTCTGTTGGGGAACGAGTAATTTCAAAATTTTCCCACGCACACGCAAGATCATGGTGATGTATAGCAACGAGAGGGAGAGTGTTGTCTACGCACCCTCGTAGACCCAAGCGAAGCGATCACAACGTAGAGGAAGTAGTCGACGTTCTCCTCGCGATCCGACCGATCCGGCGCCCATACTCGGCGCCCGAGTTCTTGACACACGACAGCTCGATGACGCCCTCAGACTCGATCCAGCCGAGTGTCGAGGAGAGTTCCACAAGACGACGGCGTGGGACGATCTTGATGTTCTATCGGCGCAGGCTTCGCCTAAGCTTCATGACGATATGACCGAGGTGGAATATAGTGGAGGGGCACCGACACGGCTAAGGAACGATCCGTAGATCAAACTTGTGTGTCCTAGGGTGCCCCTGCCCCGTATATAAAGGAGGGAGGGGGGGCCGGCCGGCCCCTATAGGCGCGCCAAGGAGGGGGAGTCCTCCTCCTAGTTGAGTAGGACTCCCTTTCCTAGTCCAACTAGGAAGGAGAAGGGGAAGGAAAGAGAGGAGAGGGAGGGAAAGGGGGCGCCGCCTCCTTGTCCTATTCGGACTCCCACAGGGGCGCCACCTCCTGGTGCAGCCCTCTCTCTCCCTCTTGGCCCACTAAGGCCCATAACTTCCCCGGGGTTCCAGTAACCCTCCAAGACTCCGGTTTTCTCCGAAACTTCCGAACCTTTCCGTGTCCGAATATAGCCGCCCAATATATCAATCTTTATGTCTCGACCATTCCGAGACTCTCGTCATGTCCGTGATCACATCCGGACTCAACTTCTTCGGTACATCAAAATACATAAACTCATAATAACTGTCATCGAAACTTTAAGCGTGCGGACCCTACGGTTCGAGAACAATGTAGACATGACCGAGACACGTCTCCGGTCAATAACCAATAGCGGGACCTGGATGCCCATATTGGTTCCTACATATTCTACGAAGATCTTTATCGGTCAGACCGCATAACAACATACGTTGTTCCCTTTGTCATCGGTATGTTACTTGCCCGAGGTTCGATCGTCGGTATCCAATACCTAGTTCAATCTCGTTACCGGCAAGTCTCTTTACTCGTTCCGTAATACATCATCTCACAACCAACTCATTAGTTGCAATGCTTGCAAGGCTTAAGTGATGTGTATTACCGAGAGGGCCCAGAGATACCTCTCCGACAATCGGAGTGACAAAACCTAATCTCGAAATACGCCAACCCAACATCTGCCTTTGGAGACACTGTAGTACTCCTTTATAATCACCCGCCACGTTGTGACGTTTGGTAGCACCAAAGTGTTCCTCCGTAAACGGAGTTGCATAATCTCATAGTTATAGGAACATGTATATGTCATGGATAAAAGCAGTAGCAACATACTAAACGATCGTGTGCTAAGCTAATGGAATGGGTCATGTCAATCAGATCATTCTACTAATGATGTGACCTTGTTAATCAAATAACAACTCCTTGTTCATGGTCGGAAACATAACCATCTTTGATTAACAAGCTAGTCTAGTAGAGGCATACTAGTGACATCTTGTTTGTCTATGCATTCACACATGTATCATGTTTCCGGTTAATACAATTCTAGCATGAATGATAAACATTTATCATGAAATAAGGGAATAAATAATAACTTTATTATTGCCTCTAGGGCATATTTCCTTCAGTCTCCCACTTGCACTAGAGTCAATAATCTAGATTACATAGTAATGATTCTAACACCCATGGAGTCTTGGTGCTGATCATGTTTTGCTCGTGGAAGAGGCTTAGTCAACGGGTCTACAACATTCAGATCCGTATGTATCTTGCAAATCTCTATGTCTCCCACCTGGACTAAGTCCCGGATGGAATTGAAGCGTCTCTTGATGTGCTTGGTCCTCTTGTGAAATCTGGATTCCTTCGCTAAGGCAATTGCTCCAAGATTGTCACGAAGATTTTCATTGGACCCGATGCACTAGGTATGACACCTAGATCGGATATGAACTCCTTCATCCGCACTCCTTCATTAGCTGCTTCGAAGCTGCTATGTACTCCGCTTCACATGTAGATCCCGCTACGACGCTTTGTTTGGAACTGCACCAACTGACAGCTCCTCCGTTTAGTGTAAATACGTATCCGGTCTGCGATTTAGAATCGTCCGGATCAGTGTCAAAGCTTGCATCAACGTAACTGCCACGATGAGCTCTTTGTCACCTCCATATCGAGAAACATATCCTTAGTCCTTTTCGTATTTCAGATGTTCTTGACCGCTGTCCGATGATCCACTCTGGATTACTTTGGTACCTCCTGCTAAACTTATAGCAAGGCACACATCAGTCTGGTACACAAGATTGCATACATGATAGAGCCTATGGTGAAGCATAGGAACATCTTTCATTTTCTCTCTATCTTCTGCAGTGGTCGGGCATTGAGTCTTACTCAACTTCACACCTTGTAACACGTGCAAGAACCCTTTCTTTGCTTGATCCATCTTGAACTTCTTCAAAATTTTGTCAAGGTATGTGCTTTGTGAAAGTCCAATTAAGCGTCTTGATCTATCTCTATAGATCTTAATACCCAATATGTAAGCAGCCTCACCGAGGTCTTTCATTGGAAAACTCTTATTCAAGTATCCCTTTATGCTATCCAGAATTCTATATCATTTCCGATCAGTAATATGTCATCTACATATAATATCGTAAATGCTACTGAGCTCCCACTCACTTTCTTGTAAATACAGCTTCTCCAAAAGTCAGATAAACCCAAATGCTTTGATCACACTATCAAAGCATTTATTCCAACTCCGAGATGCTTGCACCAGTCCATAAATGGATCATTGGAGCTTGCACACTTTGTTAGCTCCTTTGGATCGATAAAACCTTTCGGTTGCATCATATACAACTCTTCTTCCGTAAATCCATTCAGAATGCGTCTTTACATCCATTTGCCAAATTTCATAATCATAAAATGCGGCAATTGCTAACATGATTCGGACAGACTTAAGCATCGCTACGGGTGAGAAAGTCTCATCGTAGTCAATCCCTTGAACTTGTCGAAAACCCTTTGCATAAGTCGAGCTTTGTAGACGATAACATTACCGTCGTCGGTCTTCTTCTTGAAGATCCACTTGTTTTCTATTGCTTGCCTACCCTCGGGCAAGTCAACCAAAGTCCATACTTTGTTTTCATGCATGGACCCCATCTCAGATTTCAAGCCATTTTGCGGAATCTGGGCTCACCATCGCTTCTTCATAGTTTGTAGGTTCATCATGATCTAGTAGCATGATTTCCGAACAGGATTACCGTACCACTCCGGTGCGGATCTTACTCGTTGATCTACGAGGTTCTCGAGTAACTTGATCTCAAGTTTCATGATCAACATCATCAACTTCCTCACTACTTGGTGTAGATGTCTCAGAAACTGGTTTCTGCGACGAACTACTTTCAAGTAAGGGAGAAGGTACTATTACCTCATCAAGTTCTACTTTCCTCCCACTCACTTCTTTCGAGAGAAACTCCTTCTCTAGAAAGGATCCATTCTTAGCAACGAATGTCTTGCCTTCGGATCTGTGATAGAAGGTGTACCCAACTGTCTCCTTTGGGTATCCTATGAAGACACATTCGATTTGGGTTCGAGCTTATCTAGGTTGAAGCTTTTTCACATAAGCATCGCATCCCCAAACTTTAAGAAACGACAACTTTGGTTTCTTGCCAAACCACAGTTCATAAGGTGTCGTCTCAACGGATTTTGACGGTGTTCTATTCAGTGTGAATGCGGCCGCCTCTAGAGCATAACCCCAAAACGATAGCGGTAAATCTGTAAGAGACATCATAGATCGTACCATATCTAGTAAAGTACGACACGACGCTCGACACACCATTACGCTGTGGTGTTCCGGGTGGCGTGAGTTGCTAAACTATTCCGCATTGTTTCAAATGTAGACCAAACTCGAACTCAAATATTCACCTCCACGATCGATCGCAGAAACTTAATTTTCTTGTTACGATGATTTTCAACTTCACTCTGAAATTCTTTGAACTTTTCAAATGTTTCAGACTTATGTTTCATCAAGTAGATATACCCATATCCGCTTAAGTCATCTGTGAAGGTGAGAAAATAACGATATCCGCCACGAGCCTCAACATTCATCGGACCACATACATCCGTATGTATGATTTCCAATAAATCTGTTGCTCTCTCCATAGTACCGAGAACGGGTTCTAGTCATCTTGCCCATAAGGCACGGTTCGCAAGTGCCAAGTGATTCATAATCAAGTGACTCCAAAAGTCCATCAAGATGGAGTTTCTTCATGCGCTTTACACCGATATGACCTAAACGGCGGTGCCACAAATAAGTTGCACTATCATTATCAACTCTGCATCTTTTGGTTTCAACATTATGAATATGTGTATCACTACTATCGAGATTCATCAAAATAGACCACGCTCAAGGGTGCATGACCATAAAAGATATTACTCATATAAATAGAACAACCATTATTCTCTCGATTTAAATGAATAACCGTCTCGCATCAAACAAGATCCAGATATAATGTTCATGCTCAACGCAGCACCAAATAACAATTATTTAGGTCTAAAACTAATCCCGAAGGTAGATGTAGAGGTAGCGTGCCGACCGCGATCACATCGACTTTGGAACCATTTCCCACGCAAGATCGTCACCTCGTCCTTTACCGGTGTTCGCAATCCGTAGTCCTGCTTCGAGTTGCAAATATTAGCAATGTAACCAAGATCAAATACCCAGTGCTCTGCGAGCTCTAGTAAGGTACACATCAATAACATGTATATCACATATACCTTTGTTCACCTTGCCATCCTTCTTATCCGCCAAATATTTGGGGCAGTTCCGCTTCCAAAGGACTACCGCTTATAAGAGAAGCACTCGGCCAGGCTTAGGTCCGGACTTGGGTTTTTCTCCGAGCAGCAACTTGCTTGCTGTTCTTCTTGAAGTTCCTTCTTCTTCCCTTTGCCTTTCTTCTTGAAACTGGTGGTCTTATTGACCATCAACACTTGATGCTCCTTCTTGATTTCTACCTCCACAGCCTTTAGCATTGCGAAGAGCTCTGTATAGTCTTTACTAACCCTTGCATATTATAGTTCATCACGAAGCCTTTGTAGCTTGGTGGCGTGATTGAAGAATTATGTCAATGACACAATCATCCGGAAGATTAACTCCCAATTGTGTCAAGTGATTGTAGTACCCGCACATTCTCGAGTATGTGCTCACTAATGTAACTATTCTCCTCCATCTTGCAGCTATAGAACTTATTGGAGACTTCATATCTCTCAATCCGGGCATTCTGTTGGAATATTAACTTCAACTCTGGAACATCTCATATGCTCCATGACGCTCAAAACGCCGTTGAAGTCCCGGTTCTAAGCCGAGAGCATGGCACATCGAACTATAGAGTAGTCATCAGCTTTGCTTTGCCAGACGCTCATAACATCCGGTGTTGCTCCAAAGAAGAGTTCTGTCACCTAGCGGTGCATCCAGACGTAACTCTTACGTGCAGCAATGAGGATAATCCTCGAGTTACGGACCCAATCCGTAATTGCTACCATCATCTTTCAACTTTGCTTTCTCAAGGAACGATTAAAATTCAACGGAACAACAAAGACGAGCCATCTATCTACAATCAAACATAAACAAGCAAGATACTATCAGGTACTAAGTTCATGATAAATTTAAGTTCAATTAATCATATTACTCCCACTTAGAAAGACATCTCTCTAGTCATCTAAGTGATCACGTGATCCAAATCAACTAAACCATAACCGATCATCACGTGAAATGGAGTAGTTTTCAATGGTGAACATCTTATGTTGATCATATCTACTATATGATTCATGCTCGACCTTTCGGTCTCCGTGTTCCGAGGCCATATCTACATATGCTAGGCTCGTCAAGTATAACCCGAGTATTCTGCGGTGCAAAACTGGCTTGCACCCGTTGTAGATGGACGAGAGCTTATCACACCCGATCATCACGTGGTGTCCGGGCACGATTTAACTTTGGCAACGGTGCATACCGGGAGAACACTTCTTGATAATTTAGCGAGAGATCATCTTATAATGCTACCGTCAATCAAAGCAAGATAAGATGCATAAAGGATAAACATCACATGCAAATCAATATAAGTGATATGATATGGTCATCATCATCTTGTGCTTCGTGATCTTCATCTCCAAGCACCGTCGTGATCACCATCGCCACCGCGCGACACCTTGATCTCCATCGTAGCATCGTTGTCGTTACGCCATCTATTGCTTCTACGACTATCGCTACCGCTTAGTGATAAATTAAAGCAATTACAGTATGCTTGCATTTCATACAATAAAGCGACAACCATATGGCTCCAGCCGATTGCCGATAACTTCGGTTACAAAACATGATCATCTCATACAATAAAATATAGCATCACGCCTTGACCATATCACATCACAACATGCCCTGCAAAAACAAGTTAGACGTCCTCTACTTTGTTGTTGCAAATTTTACGTGGCTGCTACGGGCTTAAGCAAGAACCAATCTCACCCACGCATCAAAACCACAACGATACTTCGTCAAATAGACTCCGTTTAACCTTCTCAAGGACCGGGCGAGCTACACTCTTGTTCAACTAAAGTGAGAGAGACAGACACCCGCCAGCCACCTTTAAGCACTAGTGCTCGAACGGTGAAACCAGTCTCGCGTAAGCGCACGCGTAATGTCGGTCCGGGCCGCTTCATCTCACAATACCGCTGAACCAAAGTATGACATGCTGGTAGGCAGTATGACTTGTATCGTCCACAACTCACTTGTGTTCTACTCGTGCAAAACATCAAACCATAAAACCTAGGCTCGGATGCCACTGTTGGGGAACGAGTAATTTCAAAATTTTCCCACGCACACGCAAGATCATGGTGATGTATAGCAACGAGAGGGGAGAGTGTTGTCTACGCACCCTCGAGACCCGGCGGAAGCAATCACAACGTAGAGGAAGTAGTCGACGTTCTCCTCGCGATCCGACCGATCCCGGCCGTTACTTCGCGCCCCGAGTTCTTGACACACGACAGCTCGATGACGCCCTCGACTCCGATCCAGCCGAGTGTCGAGGGAGAGTTCCACAAGACGACGGCGCAGGACGATCTTGATGTTCTATCGCGCAGGGCTTCGCCTAAGCTTCATGACGATATGACCGAGGTGGAATATAGTGGAGGGGGCACCGACACGGCTAAGGAACGATCCGTAGATCAAACTTGTGTGTCCTAGGGTGCCCCCCGCCTCAGATATAAAGGAGGGAGGGGGAGGCCGGCCGGCCCCTATAGGCGCGCCAGGAGGGGGAGTCCTCCTCCTAGTTGAGTAGGACTCCCTTTCCTAGTCCAACTAGGAAGGAGAAGGGGAAGGAAAGAGAGGGAGAGGGAGAGGAAGGGGGCGCGCCCCTCCTTGTCCTATTCGGACTGGGGGGCGCCACCTCCTGGTGCGGCCCTCTCTCTCCCTCTTGGCCCACTAAGGCCCATAACTTCCCGGGGTTCGGTAACCCTCGGCACTCCGGTTTTCTCCGAAACTTCCGAACCTTTCCGTGTCCGAATATAGCCGCCCAATATATCAATCTTTATATCTCGACCATTCCGAGACTCCTCGTCATGTCCGTGATCACATCCGGACTCAACTTCTTCGGTACATCAAAATACATAAACTCATAATAACTGTCATCGAAACTTTAAGCGTGCGGACCCTACGGTTCGAGAACAATGTAGACATGACCGAGACATGTCTCCGGTCAATAACCAATAGCGGGACCTGGATGCCCATATTGGTTCCTACATATTCTACGAAGATCTTTATCGGTCGACCGCATAACAACATACGTTGTTCCCTTTGTCATCGGTATGTTACTTGCCCGAGGTTCGATCGTCGGTATCCAATACCTAGTTCAATCTCGTTACGCAAGTCTCTTTACTCGCTCCGTAATACATCATCTCACAACTAACTCATTAGTTGCAATGCTTGCAAGGCTTAAGTGATGTGTATTACCGAGAGGGCCCAGAGATACCTCTCCGACAATCGGAGTGACAAAACCTAATCTCAAATACGCCAACCCAACATCCGCCTTTGGAGACACCTGTAGTACTCCTTTATAATCACCCGATTACGTTGTGACGCTTGGTAGCACCCAAAGTGTTCCTCCGTAAACGGAGTTGCATAATCTCATAGTTATAGGAACATGTATATGTCATGGATAAAAGCAGAGCAACATACTAAACGATCGTGTGCTAAGCTAATGGAATGGGTCATGTCAATCAGATCATTCTACTAATGATGTGACCTTGTTAATCAAATAACAACTCCTTGTTCATGGTCAGGAAACATAACCATCT
The DNA here is from genome assembly GCA_021437245.1 of Aegilops speltoides. NCBI lineage: Eukaryota > Viridiplantae > Streptophyta > Magnoliopsida > Poales > Poaceae > Aegilops > Aegilops speltoides. The sequence continues at coordinate 39,473,643 of CM038143.1, forward strand.
TTGATTAACAAGCTAGTCTAGTAGAGGCATACTAGTGACATCTTGTTTGTCTATGCATTCACACATGTATCATGTTTCCGGTTAATACAATTCTAGCATGAATGATAAACATTTATCATGAAATAAGGAAATAAATAATAACTTTATTATTGCCTCTAGGGCATATTTCCTTCAGCTCCTTCCCTTTGGCCTGCCTCCTCTATTCCTGTATGGCTCAATAAGGCCCAATACTTCTCCCAGCGAATTTCCGTAACTCTCCGGTACTCCGAAAAATACCCGAATCACTCGGAACCTTTCCGATATCCGAATATAGTCTTCCAGTATATCGATATTTACGGCTCGACCATTTCGAGACTCCTCATCATGTCCCCGATCTCATCCGGGACTCCGAACTACTTTCGGTACATCAAAACACATAAACTCATAATACCGATCATCACCGAACGTTAAGCGTGCGAACCCTACGGGTTTGAGAACTATGTAGACATAACGGAGACACGTCTCCGGCCAATAATCAATAGCGAAACCTGGATGCTCATATTGGCTCCTACATATTCTACGAAGATCTTTATCGGTCAAACTGCATAACAACATACATTGTTCCCTTTGTCATCGGTATGTTACTTGCCCAAGATTCAATTGCCGGTATCTCAATACCTAGTTCAATCTCGTTACCGGCAAGTCTCTTTACTCGTTCCGTAATGCATCATCTTGTAACTAACTCATTAGTCACATTGCTTGCAAGGCTTATAGTGATGTGCATTACCGAGAGGGCCCAGAGATACCTCTCCGACAATCGGAGTGACAAATCCTAATCTTGATCTATGCCAACTCAACAAACACCATCGGAGACACATGTAGAGCACCTTTATAATCACCCAGTTACGTTTGTGACGTTTGGTAGCACACAAAGTGTTTCTCCAGTATTCGAGAGTTGCATAATCTCATAGTCATAGGAACATGTATAAGTCATGAAGAAAGCAATAGCAACATGCTAAACGATCAAGTGCTAAGCTAACGGAATGGGTCAAGTTAATCACATCATTCTCTAAAGATGTGATCCCGTTAATCAAATGACAACTCATGTCTATGGCTAGGAAACTTAACCATCTTTGATTCAACGAGCTAGTCAAGTAGAGGCATACTAGTGACACTCTGTTTGTCTACGTATTCACACATGTACTAAGTTTCTGGTTAATACAATTCTAGCATGAATAATAAACATTTATCATGATATAAGGAAATATAAATAACAACTTTATTATTGCCTCTAGGGCATATTTCCTTCATAGACCCCCCACACTCCTTGGGGCACATATCCTCTTCCAGTTAACTAGGCATTTGCCACCATGGGCCTCTTCGTCAGCATTCCAGAGAAAATTTCTCCTCAATTTGTTAAACTTCTTAGTGAACCAACCATTTGCGGCGAAGGAGGTAAGAAAAAAGGTGATTGTCGCTGAAAGAACTGAGTTGATCAGGTCCAGACGACCTGTCCGGTTCAGGAGCTTCCCTTTCTAGATGCTCATTCTTTCAGCACCTCTGTTAAGCAATGGTTGCAGGTCAATTCTCCTTAGTCTTCTGAAGGAGAGGGGAAGCCCTAGATATTTGCAAGGAAGGAACCAATTGATCCCTCGAACTCTAGAAGTAGGTTCTGCATTTCCTCATGGTGGCAGCGGATAGGGTACCCAACACATTTAGCAGGGTTGATTTTTAGGCCAGAGATGTTACCAAAAGCATCAAGAACTGAGAGTATCCATAATCTGTGTATGGTTCGGGGAGACAAAGATTGCAGCATCATCCGCATATAAACTTGCTCTCATTCTAATAGCATTCCAAGGAATTGGCTCAAGCAAACCACGGGTTGTGGCCGCATCCAACATCCGCAGCAGTGGGTCCATAGCCAGAATAAATAACATCGGGGACAGAGGATCTCCTTGTCGCAAGCCCTTCTTGTGGGCAAAAGCTGGTCCAGGGCAGCCATTCAGCAGAATACACGAGGAGGAGGAGACGAGTAGTTGACAAATGATATCTCTCCATCACTATCCAAAACTATAGGCCTTCATAACATCAATCAGATAGGGCCAATGAATGAAGTCAAAAGCCTTGGCAAAATCAAGCTTCAGGAAAACCAGAGGAATGTTCTTCTTGTGTGCATTCTTTATGGTGTTCTGGACATAAAGGAAGTTATCCTGAATCGATCTTCTACAAATGAACGCACTTTGAGTGCAGGAAATCAGCTTTTGCAACTCAGGTCCCAACCGGTTTGGCAGTAATTTGCAAAAGATCTTTGCGAAACTGTGAATTAAACTCACTGGTCTGTAGTGAGAGGCACACTTAGTCGCTTCTGTTTTTGGAAGCAAGACAATGTGGGCAGAATTGAGCAGTTTCCAGTTGTCACCCCTGAGGCAATATAGTTGATGAATAGCAGCAACCAAATCGCCCTTTATGAGGCTCCAAAATCTCTTGAAAAATTTCCCAATGTAACCATCCGGCCCAGGTGCGTTGTCGTCGTGCAAATCAAATACCGTGCACTTGATCTTGTCTTGATATTGCTGATGAAGCTTCCACTGTCCGAGCTCGAGTCGGGTGGGTAACGGAAGTCCACCACCCTGTCCAGATGGATGAGAATAGGATGGCCAAGCAGACCAACCTGGCCCCATCGTGCCGCCATTTCTTCTAATATCCCAAGCTCCGGGAATTGCACCTCCGGCGAACCCACTTCCCTTGGCTCTTCCAACTGCAGCACACCTCTTGTCTTGAACTTCTGGACATCATCTGTCCACACCCAAAGACGCGTCTCCTGCTCCGACCGCACCTCCTGGTCGATCCCATCAATGATCATGGACGGATCAAAGAGGGTCCAGACCGACTCCACACCCCAAGCATGCTCAGGGACGCCCTCCAGGCATATTCTGGCCTTGAAGAGCAGCTTGGAAGGGGTGGCTCGGCGGAAGCGAGACCATGGAGAGAGCAAGAACGCCACCCTTCCAATGGTGAGCGGCCCTTGAATGGTGATGGTGTTGTCGCGGACACGAGCGTTGTAGAAGACGAGCAGGTATTCTCCCAACGCCCGCAAGGAAACCTTGAGGGTGTCACTGTGGACGTGGAAACGCTGTGCCATCGCATGCTTGACGGTGGGCGGGTCGATGGAGGGGTGGAAACCGACGACGACCGCCACCCCACCCCACACCTGGAGAGGCATCACTCCGCTTCAATATGAGCCCTGAGAGGAGGCGATGCCTAAGGGGAGGGGACGTGAAATATAAGTCTTTTTAGAGATACTAGCACATATGCCCGTGCGTTGAAACAGTACAGATATTCTTTTGAGAAGCAACGGGAGAGATAATTGATGTGTGCACAAAAAATGGTCTGCACAGCAGTGGGGCGACAAAGCGAGTAGCTGTGGTCTTCTCTCGGATCACGTTTGGCTTGCGAGATCTTGATAGTGGTGGGGTTAGTCGGCGTGGCGACGACCAACCAACTCGTGCCTTTTTTCCCTTTGGGTTTGCCCACGTGTCGGGGTTGTGGCTCCCTCATTTGGTGGCTGCACGGCGACCTTCAGGGCACGGTTGCTTCGCCACTCTCTCCTACTACGACGTAACCAGATGGATTACTAATTGCAGTGCATAAATCAAGTTTCATTAGCATAATCCACACATAACCAGGCATTCCCTTCTTTATCACGGTTTATTCTCATTATTTATTTCAGCGGTCACGTGCTTACAGTTCGTTTCATTAGAGCCAATTCAGCATATTCTCATTTATTGGCTTGTCCCCACAATTTCTTTCAATCATAGCCAAAAAAGCATACTCTTTTATCGTCAATAGTTCCCGTCTGGGCCAGCCCACTGGCCGGCACCAAAAGGACCTGCGTTTGTAAGACATGATTATAAATAAAAAAATGACAAGTTGAAGGATCGAACTCACGACCTAAAAACTCGACCACTGGGTGCTGGCCACTCGAATAAACGGGTCCTGCTTACCAATGGCCAGCGCGAATGTTTAAGAACATATTGCATCACCATATTCAAAACCTTTTATTTATTTTTTTTCGAAATTTTCCAAAAATAAATTAATATTTATGAATTGCAAAATATTTTTAAAACATATTTTTTTAAATGCCGAAAAGTTTTTTTCAAAATTTTCGTTCATTTTGGAAATTGATGAACAACATTTGCAATAGGGAGATTTTTTAAAAATTCACAAACATTTAATGAAAATGTGAAACTTTGAAATAGCACTAATTTGTTTTGAATTTGGGAACATTTTTTTAAAACAGGAACGTGTTTTGAACATTTATAAGAATTTTTGAAAATATGTTTATTTTAACCACGATCATTATTTTAAATTTGTGAACATTTCACTAAACAAGAATAGTTATATAATCTGGATCATATTTAAAATACAATTTTATTTTGAAAATCCCAATTTGTTTGGGAGAACACATTTTTTAAAGAAAAAATTAAAGAAAAAATGGAACATTTTCTAAAATTCAATTTTATTTAGAAGATCTCAATTCTTTTGGAAAGCACAAGCATTTTTGAAATTTTTTGGATTGTTTTTGTAATTCTGAACAAATTTGGAATGTGAACAAAAATTTCAAGTTTATAACATTTTTTAAAACAGGAATTTTTTGGAATTCAGAATTATTTACTAAAAAATGAAAACACAACACAAAATTCTGTTTTTTAATTTTGTATTTAAAAAGGTCTAAAGTTTGCAGGGAAAATTAAAAATGAAATAGATAATGGAAGAAAAAATAAAATAGAAATAAAATACAGAAAAAGGAAAACGGGCTGGCACAGCCTTAGGCCCTGTGCGAAGGTCAGACTATTTGTTGCCAAATGCCGTAAATAGGGTTTTCCTAACTGTGTGCGCAGGGAAATAAGTGGGTTGGCTTCGAGGGGACACAACGTGCACGACCCATGTACGAAAATTGATTTTTCTTTTCTAGCAAACGAACGCACAAAAATTTAGTACCACGTCGGATAGGGAAAAAAATTGACCGTGAACGGATGAAAAAAATCGGAGAAACACACCTTCCTTTATTAATAGGTATAGATAGATATAGATATAGATATAGATATAGATATAGATATGGACTCATTTTGTTTCATATATAGTATATACTAAAATCTCTAAAATGATCGTATGTAGTCTATATTGAAATCTCTAAAAAAACGTATATAATTCATATTGAAATTTCTAAAACTCATATTTAGGAACAGTATTTTGATATGAGCCCAGGGTTCAGCCCGTCCTTTATTTTTGAGTCGAGGGTTCAGCCCATCCAGGCACTGGGATCAGCACCGGCCATAACCACTACTAGAAAAACCGCTACTAATGGCGCACCTAATTTGGCCATTAATGGCGCATCACTGGTGCGCCATTACTAGCACGCCATTAGTAATTTTTACTAATGGCGCACCACTGGTGCGCCATTAGTATCTGTTATAGTAATGGCGCACCACTGGTGCGCCATTAGTATTGGTCACGGTGCGCCATTAGTATGCCTCCCAAGGGCCATGTATACCAGTGTGTTAGTATACTAATGGCGCACGACAACGGGATGCGCCATTAGTAATCACAGATACTAATGGCGATCGCCCAGTGATGCGCCATTAGTATGCTTTGTCATACTAATGGCGCATCGTCATGTGATGCGCCATTAGTATGAATATTAGGTTTTTTTTTATTTTTTATTTTCTGTTTTTTGCACATGTTACAAAATGTATAATTTGACAAAATATAGACATCACGCATCAACAACAGATTCATCGAATACAATAGAAGATTAGTCTTTGAATACAATTCATCATATTAGTCTCCGAATACAATTCATCATATTAGTCTCCGAATTGAAAAGACCGAACAAAGATAGAACATTATATTACAAGTCTCGAGACCGCGAGTAGCGAGTTTGTCTTCACATTACAAGTCGATATCGATCATCTAAACTAGCATCACATAGAAGAGAGCTGTGGTCATCACGATGAGCATCATCACGATGAAACTCGTCTTCATCCGGTTCCTCCAACGCCCTCCCTCTCCGCTAGATAGCGGGCGATCTAGATTCGCCTCGCCCTAGTGGTGTACCTTTGTAATCTGTTATCGCTGAATCGGTGAACCTGTCTCCGACACTCCTCCCACCATCGAGACTCGAACCTTACCCTTGTACACGATATACGCCGGCATCGCTATGCACTAGCCAAACGTAAACGTTAGTACCAATTCACGACAATACATAAGCAATATATAAGTATGCAATGTAACGATCGAAGAGAAAAGCAAGACATTAATAGCATCGATTACATCTAAGTTGAACGACTCTCAAACCAAAGAGACATACTACAAGTTCATTAAAGTTTAATTACAACATGAGCCAATCGATGTTTCAGACTAGACACAAGATCACCGCTTTCGACTCGACTCAAGGGACCGAAGCGTGGATGAAGCCGCCGCTCATCGTGGGAGTCATGAAATAACGGTCGTTGTCACCGCATTTGTAGCATTGTGTCGATGTCACCGTTGGACGGTTGATTGTTGAGGTAGAACTGCCCGAGGTACGGCGACATCTTGATGGATGATTTCCGCAAACTCCGATCGATGCGAAAGAATTTTGTCGGAGGTCCGCGCCCCTGGATTGCCAACACACTCTTTGCCCAATCTTTGAGTTTACTCGGTAGCGAAGTTGATGATGGTCCCGCACGATCGCCCGCATGTGATGGATGGCGAGTAGGCACCCTTCGATCGCCAGCGGTTGCTTGACGCAGCAGAACGTCAGATTGTGGGAGAACACGTGCTTGCCGATTTACTTAATAGGCTTGGTGAAGGTGCCTCCAGATTTGGCGAGCTGGGAGAACATCATCAAGAACCTTCTTGACATTTGTGTACTCTACGCTCGATCGACGGTGCGGGTTGAAATACGTGGCCATGGAATATTTGGGGCTTAGGAGGATGAGCGCAACGTGTCACCGCAGAAAACACGGAATGTTAAAAGAAAACGATCGAAATGTAAGAATTCATATGTTATGGGCGGTTGAGGGAGGACTTACTCGGAAAGTAAGGCACGGGAAGTTATCCTTATCTTGGTTTGCCGTAATGACGCCTTCGAGGTAAGAACTCACGACTTGTCGGGTCCCCAGCCATTGCGCAAGATCTTGGCACGCATATAGAAGGGTCGACTATCACAATGTCCCGGTCTTGTCGCTAATGATCCGCTTCTCCATACTCAAATAAAATAGCCGAACGAAGGTGTAGTGCAGCGGATGAAGGTTCAACATAGCGTGGATGTCATCAAAACGCAGGACGATCATACGCCCGATGGAGTTATCCACAAAGCTCGCACCTTGGCCGCGAAAACCGGTATGCCACATCCTCTCTCTCGAGACGCCGCTTCTCCAAAGAAAGAACACCATCATGCAGACTCGCGATAGCACCGGTTGCAGCATTGAGCATATTTGTCGGTAGCATCGCCCTACCCGCCACATGCAGCCTCCTCGAGATATCCTGCGGTGAAGGTGGCCCGCCCCGAGCACGGATCGCATTTTCGGTGCCGGCTGGCTCGCACCTTCTTAGTCTTTCTTTTTGCGTGCCTTCTTCTTCTCCCGTAATGGGACCGAGTTCGCTCACGCACCGCCTTCTTGAGTGTGTTGGGGCTGATAATATTTCGCACCTCGCCTATCTCGAGGCTCGGTGAAGTCGGCAGCTAGAGGCGTCTCGAGAGCTGAACGCCAGACGGCGCGCTGTTGCAACTTGGCTTCTCCGCGGTACCAGCTAGATCGCACACGTTTTTTGTTGGGTTTGGTTCTTGAGAAGGAGGCCCCATGAAGTCGCCATCGTACCCATGATCGGCAAAGTACTGATCGACATTGCCAAATGTATCATCGTCGTCGTCGTCGTTCTGATCCTGTGCCATATGCATGTTTGGATCCAGTTGAAGGAAATATGCCCTAGAGGCAATAATAAAGTTATTATTTATTTCCTTATTTCATGATAAATGCTTATCATTCATGCTAGAATTGTATTAACCGGAAACATGATACATGTGTGAATGCATAGACAAACAAGATGTCACTAGTATGCCTCTACTAGACTAGCTTGTTAATCAAAGATGGTTATGTTTCCTAACCATGAACAAGGAGTTGTTATTTGATTAACAAGGTCACATCATTAGTAGAATGATCTGATTGACATGACCCATTCCATTAGCTTAGCACACGATCGCTTAGTATGTTGCTACCGCTTTTATCCATGACATATACATGTTCCCCGTAACTATGAGATTATGCAACTCCTGCTTACGGAGGAACACTTTGGTGCTACCAAACGCCACAACGAATCGGGTGATTATAAAGGAGTACCGCAGTGTCTCCAAAGGCGTATGTTGGGTTGGCGATTTCGAGATTAGGTTTTGTCACTCCGATTGTCGGAGAGGTATCTCTGGGCCCTCTCGGTAATGCACATCACTTAAGCCTTGCAAGCATTACAACTAATGAGTTAGTTGCAAGATGATGTATTACGGAACGAGTAAAGAGACTTGCGTAACGAGATTGAACTAGGTATTGGATACCGACGATCGAATCTCGGGCAAGTAACATACCGATGACAAAGGGAACAACGATGTTGTTATGCGGTCCGACCAATAAAGATCTTCGAGAATATGTAGGAGCCAATATGGGCATCCAGGTCCCGCTATTGGTTATTGACCGAGAATAGTTCTAGGTCATGTCTACATTGTTCTCGAACCGTAGGGTCCGCACGCTTAAGGTTTCATGGCGATGCTTATTATGAGTTTATGTATTTTGATGTACCAAGAAGTTCGAGTCCCGGATGTGATCACGGACATGACGAGGAGTCTCAAATGGTCGAGACATAAAGATTGATATATTGGAAGCCTATATTTGAGTTCGGAATGGTTCCGGAGAAATCGATTTTACCGAAAACCGGGGTTACGGAACCTCCCGGAGGCTATTGGGCCTTAGTGGGCCTCGAGGGAGAAGAGGAAGGGGCGGCCAGGGGTGGCGCGCGCCCTCCCCTAGTCCGAATAGGACAAGGAGAGGGCGGCGCCCTTCTCTCTCCCTCCCCAATCCTACTCCAACTAGGAAGGGGGGGAGTCCTACTCCCGGTGGGAGTAGGACTCCTCCGGCGCGCCTCCCTTGGGCCAGCCGCACCTCCCCCTCCCTCCTTTATATACGGGGCAGGTGGCACCCTAGGACACACAAGTTTGATCTACGGATCGTCTCCTTAGCCGTGCAGCGGTGCCCCCTCCACCATATTCCACCTCGGTCATATCGTCGCTGAAGCTTAGGCGAAGCTCGCGCCGTAGAACATCAAGATCGCCACCACGCCGTCGGCCGACGGAACTCTCCTCGACACTCGGCTGGATCGAGTACGAGGGACGCCATCGAGCTGTACGTGTCAAGAACTCGGGCGCCGAGTAACGGCGCCGGATCGGTCGGATCGCGAGGAGAACGACGACTACTTCCTCTATGTTGTGATCGCTCGCTCGGTCTCACGAGGGTACGAGACAACACTCTCCCTCTCTCTGCTATGCATCACCATGATCTTGCGTGTGCGAGGAAATTTTTGAAATTACTACGCTCCCCAACAAAGGGCATCCGAGCCTAGGTTTTTCTATGGTTTGATGTTTTGCACGAGTAGAACACAAGTGAGTTGTGGGCGATACAAGTCATACTACCTACCAGCATGTCATACTTTGGTTCAGCGGTATTGTGAGATGAAGCGCCCGACCGACATTACGCCAGACGCTTACGCGAGACTGGTTTCACCGCCACGAGCACTCGCTGCTTAAAGGTGACTGGTGGGTGTCTGCTCTCTCACTTTAGTTGAACGAGTGTGGCTACGCCCGGTCCTTGAGAAGGTTAAACGAGTCTATTTGACGAAGTATCGTTGTGGTTTTGATGCGAGGTGAGACTGGTTCTTGCTTAAGCCCGTAGCAGCCACGTAAAATTTGCAACAACAAAGTAGAGGACGCCTAACTTGTTTTTGCAGGCATGTTGTGATGTGATATGGTCAAGACGTGATGCTATATTTTATTGTATGAGATGATCATGTTTTGTAACCGGTTATCGGCAATCGGCAGGAGCCATATGGTTGTCGCTTATTGTATGCAATGCATCGCTCTGTAATGCTTTACTTTATCACTAAGCGGTAGCGATAATCGAGAAGCATAAGTTTGGCGAAACGACAACGATGCTACGATGGAGATCAAGGTGTCGCTACCGGTGACGATGGTGATCATGATGGTGCTGCAGAGATGGAGATCACAAAGCACAAGATGATGATGACCATATCATATCACTTATATTGATTTGCATGTGATGTTTATCTTTATGCATCTTATCTTGCTTTGATTGACGGTAGCATTATAAGATGATCTCTCACTAAATTATCAAGAAGTGTTCTCCCGAGTATGCACCGCTGCCAAAGTTCGTCATGCCCGCACACCACGTGATGATCGGGTGTGATAAGCTCTCACGTCCATCTACAACGGGTGCAAGCCAGTTTTGCACACGCAGAATACTCGGGTTATACTTGACGAGCCTAGCATATGCAGATATGGCCTCGGAACACGGAGACCGAAAGGTCGAGCGTGAATCATATAGTAGATATGATCAACATAAGATGTTCACCATTGAAAACTACTCCATTTCACGTGATGATCGGTTATGGTTTAGTTGATTTGGATCACGTGATCACTTAGATGACTAGAGAGATGTCTGTCTAAGTGGGAGTTCTTAAGTAATATGATTAATTGAACTTAAATTTATCATGAACTTAGCACCTGATAGTATCTTGCTTGTTTATGTTTGATTGTAGATAGATGGCTCGTGCTGTTGTTCCGTTGAATTTTAATGCGTTCCTTGAGAAAGCAAAGTTGAAAGATGATGGTAGCAATTACACGGATCGGGTCCGAATCTCGAGGATTATCCTCATTGCTGCCTGTAAGAGTTACGCCCTGGATGCACCGCTGGGTGCCGTGCCTCACATCGAGCAACACCGGATGTTGTGAACGTCCGCGAGCAAAGTCGATGACTACTCTATAGTTCAGTGTGCCATGCTTTACGGCTTAGAACCGGGACTTCAACGACGTTTTGAACGTCATGGAGCATATGAGATGTTCCAGAGTTGAAGTTAATATTCCAATGTAATGCCCGGATTGAGAGATATGAAGTCTCCAATAAGTTCTATAGCTGCAAGATGGAGGAGAATAGTTTCATTAGTGAGCACATACTCGTAATGTCCGGGTACTACAATCACTTGACACAATTGGGAGTTAATCTTCCGGATGATTGTGTCATTGATGTAATTCTTCAATCACCGCCACCAAGCTACAAAGGCTTCGTGATGAACTATAATATGCAAGGGCTAGTAAAGACTATACCGAGCTCTTCGCAATGCTAAAGGCTGGAGGTAGAAATCAAGAAGGAGCATCAAGTGTTGATGGTCAATAAGACCACTAGTTTCAAGAAGAAAGGCAAAGGAAGAAGAAGGAACTTCAAGAAGAACAGCAAGCAAGTTGCTGCTCAGAGAAGAAACCCAAATCTGGACCTAAGCCTGAAATCGAGTGCTTCTACCGCAAGCGATCGTCATCGAAGCGGAACTGCCCCAAGTATTTGGCGGATAAGAAGGATGGCAAGGTGAACAAAGGTATATGTGATATACATGTTATTGATGTGTACCTTACTAGAGCTCGCAGTAGCACTGGTATTTGATATCGGTTCTGCTGCTAATATTTGCAACTCAAACAGGACTACGGATTGCTTAACACCGCAAAGGACGAGGTGACGGCGCGCTGGGAAATGGTTCCAAAGTGATGTGATCGCGGTCGGCACGCTACCTCTACATCTACCTTCGGATTAGTTTTAGACCTAAATAATTGTTATTTGGTGCTGCGTTGAGCATGAACATTATATCTGGATCTTGTTTGATGCGAGACGGTTATTCATTTAAATCGAGAATAATGGTTGTTCTATTTATATGAGTAATATCTTTTATGGTCATGCACCCTTGAAGAGTGGTCTATTTTGATGAATCTTGATAGTAGTGATACACATATTCATAATGTTGAAACCAAAAGATGCAGAGTTGATAATGATAGTGCAACTTATTTGTGGCACTGCCGTTTAGGTCATATCGGTGTAAAGCGCATGAAGAAACTCCATACTGATGGACTTTTGGAGTCACTTGATTATGAATCACTTGGCACTTATGTAACCATGCCTCATGGGCAAGATGACTAGAACCCGTTCTCCGGTACTATGGAGAGAGCAACAGATTTGTTGGAAATCATACATACAGATGTATGTGGTCCGATGAATGTTGAGGCTCGTGGCGGATATCGTTATTTTCTCACCTTCACAGATGACTTAAGCAGATATGGGTATATCTACTTAATGAAACATAAGTCTGAAACATTTGAAAAGTTCAAAGAATTTCAGAGTGAAGTTGAAAATCATGGTAACAAGAAAATTAAATTTCTACGATCTGATCGTGGAGGAGAATATTTGAGTTACGAGTTTGGTCTACATTTGAAACAATGTGGAATAGTTTCAAGAACTCACGCCACCCGAACACCACAACAGTAATGGTGTGTCCGAACGTCGAATCGTACTTTACTAGATATGGTACGATCTATGATGTCTCTTACAGATTTACCGCTATCGCTTTGGGGTTATGCTCTAGAGACAGCCGCATTCACACTGAATAGAACACCGTCGAAATCCGCTGAGATGACACCTTATGAACTGTGGTTTAGCAAGAAACCAAAGTTGTCGCTTTCTTAAAGTTTGGGGATGCGATGCTTATGTGAAAAAGCTTCAACCCGATAAGCTCGAACCCAAATCGGAGAAATGTGTCTTCATAGGATACCCAAAGGAGACAGTTGGGTACACCTTCTATCACAGATCCGAAGGCAAGATATTCGTTGTTAAGAATGGATCCTTTCTAGAGAAGGAGTTTCTCTCAAAGAAGTGAGTGGGAGGAAAGTAGAACTTGATGAGGTAATTGTACCTTCTCCCTTACTTGAAAGTAGTTTGTCGCAGAAACCAGTTTCGAGACACCTACACCAAGTAGTGAGGAAGTTGATGATGTTGATCATGAAACTTCGATCAAGTTGCTACTGTAACCTCGTAGATCAACCAGAGTAATATCCGCACTGAGTGGTATGGTAATCCTGTTCGGAAATCATGCTACTAGATCATGATGAACCCACGAACTATGAAGAAGCGATGGTGAGCCCAGATTCCGCAAAATGGCTTGAGGCCATGAAATCTGAGATGGGATCCATGTATGAAAACAAAGTATGGACTTTGGTTGACTTGCCCGAGGGTAGGCAAGCAATAGAAAACAAGTGGATCTTCAAAAGAAGACCGACGCCGACGGTAATGTTATCGTTTATAAAGCTCGACTTGTCGCAAAGGGTTTTCGACAAGTTCAAGGGATTGACTACGATGAGACCTTCTCACCAGAAGCGATGCTTAAGTCCTGTCCGAATCATGTTAGCGATTGCTGCATTTTATGATTATGAAATTTGGCAAATGGATGTAAAGACTGCATTCTGAATGGATTTCGGAAGAAGAGTTGTATATGATGCAACGAGAAGGTTTTATCGATCCAAACGGAGCTAACAAAGTGTGCAAGCTCCAGCGATCCATTTATGGACTGGTGCAAGCATCTCGAGTTGGAATAAACGCTTTGATAGTGTGATCAAAGCATTTGGGTTCATATGCACTTTTGGAGAAGCTCAGATTTACAAGAAAGTGAGTGGGAGCTCAGAGCATTTTCGATATTATATGTAGATGACATATTGCTGATCGGAAATGATATAGAATTTCGGATAGCATAAAGGGATACTTGAATAAGAGTTTTTCAATGAAAGACCTCGTGAGGCTGCTTACATATTGGGTATTAAGATCTATAGAGATAGATCAAGACGCTTAATTGGACTTTCACAAAGCACATACCTTGACAAAATTTTGAAGAAGTTCAAGATGGATCAAGCAAAGAAAGGGTTCTTGCTGTGTTACAAGGTGTGAAGTTGAGTAAGACTCAATGCCCCACCACCGCAGAAGATAGAGAGAAAATGAAAGATGTTCCTATGCTTCAGCCATAGGCTCTATCATGTATGCAATGCTGTGTACCAGACTGATGTGTGCCTTGCTATAAGCCTAGCAGGAGGTACCAAAGTAATCCAGAGTGGATCATCGACAGCGGTCAAGAACATCCTGAAATACCGAAAAGGACTAAGGATATGTTTCTCAGATATGGAGGTGACAAAGAGCTCATCGTAAACGGTTACGCTGATGCAAGCTTTGACACCGATCCGGACGATTCTAAATCGCAGACCGGATACATATTTACACTAAACGGAGGAGCTGTCGGTTGGTGCAGTTCTAAACAAAGCGTCAGAAGGGATCTACATGTGAAGCGGAGTACATAGCAGCGGAAGCAGCTAATGAAGGAGTCTGGATGAAGGAGTTCATATCCGATCTAGGTGTCATACCTAGTGCATCGGGTCCAATGAAAATCTTCTCGTGACAATATCGAGCAATTGCCTTAGCGAAGGAATCCAGATTTCACAAGAGGACCAAGCACATCAAGAGACGCTTCAATTCCATCCGGACTTAGTCCGTGGGAGACATAGAGATTTGCAAGATACATACGGATCTGAATGTTGCGCATCCGCTGACTAAGCCTCTTCCACGAGCAAAACATGATCAGCACCAAGACTCCATGGGTGTTAGAATCATTACTATGTAATCTAGATTATTGACTCTAGTGCAAGTGGGAGACTGAAGGAAATATGCCCTAGAGGCAATAATAAAGTTATTATTTATTTCCTTATTTCATGATAAATGTTTATCATTCATGCTAGAATTGTATTAACCGGAAACATGATACATGTGTGAATGCATAGACAAACAAGATGTCACTAGTATGCCTCTACTAGACTAGCTTGTTAATCAAAGATGGTTATGTTTCCTAACCATGAACAAGGAGTTGTTATTTGATTAACAAGGTCACATCATTAGTAGAATGATCTGATTGACATGACCCATTCCATTAGCTTAGCACACGATCGCTTAGTATGTTGCTACCGCTTTTATCCATGACATATACATGTTCCTCGTAACTATGAGATTATGCAACTCCTGTTTACGGAGGAACACTTTGGGTGCTACCAAACTTCACAACGAATCGGGTGATTATAAAGGAGTACCGCAGTGTCTCCAAAGGCGTATGTTGGGTTGGCGATTTCGAGATTAGGTTTTGTCACTCCGATTGTCGGAGAGGTATCTCTGGCCCTCTCGGTAATGCACATCACTTAAGCCTTGCAAGCATTACAACTAATGAGTTAGTTGCAAGATGATGTATTACGGAACGAGTAAAGAGACTTGCCGTAACGAGATTGAACTAGGTATTGATACCGACGATCGAATCTCGCAAGTAACATACCGATGACAAAGGGAACAACGATGTTGTTATGCGATCGACCGATAAAGATCTTCAGAGAATATGTAGGAGCCAATATGGGCATCCAGGTCCCGCTATTGGTTATTGACCGAGAATAGTTCTAGGTCATGTCTACATTGTTCTCGAACCGTAGGGTCCGCACGCTTAAGGTTTCGGATGATGCTTATTATGAGTTTATGTATTTTGATGTACCAAGAAGTTCGAGTCCGGATGTGATCACGGACATGACGAGGAGTCTCAAATGGTCGAGACATAAAGATTGATATATTGGAAGCCTATATTTGAGTTCGGAATGGTTCCGGAGAAATCGGATTTTATCGGAAACCGGGGTTACCGGAACCTCCCGGAGGCTATTGGGCCTTAGTGGGCCTCGAGGGAGAAGAGGAGGGCCGGCCAGGGGGTGGCGCGCGCCTCCCCTAGTCCGAATAGGACAAGGAGAGGGGGGCGGCGCCCCCCCTTCTCTCTTCCCCCTCCCCCAATCCTACTCCAACTAGGAAAGGGGGGGGGAGTCCTACTCCCGGTGGGAGTAGGACTCCTCCGGCGCGCCTCCCTTGGGCCGGCCGCACCTCCCCCCTCCCTCCTTTATATACGGGGGCAGGGGGCACCCTAGGACACACAAGTTTGATCTACGGGTCGTTCCTTAGCCGTGTGCGGTGCCCCCCTCCACCATATTCCACCTCGGTCATATCGTCGCGAAGCTTAGGCGAAGCTCTGCGCCGGTAGAACATCAAGATCGTCACCACGCCGTCAGGTCGACGGAACTCTCCTCGACACTCGACTGGATCGAGTACGAGGGACGCCATCGAGCTGTACGTGTGTCAAGAACTCGGGGCGCCGAGTAACGGCGCGGAACGGTCGGATCGCGAGGAGAACGTCGACTACTTCCTCTACGTTGTGATCGCTTCGCTTCGGGTCTACGAGGGTACGAGACAACACTCTCCCTCTCGCTGCTATGCATCACCATGATCTTGCGGTGCGTAGGAACTTTTTGAAATTACTACGCTCCCCAACACCAGTGGCCTAGGGATGTCCGCACCATTGCGGCGGTCTTGCCATGGGGCCGACTTTGGCCAAGACGATCGGGCGGTGTTGTCTTTGGGGTGGTGTCCCCGCCTCAATCGAATCGCTCTTCGCCAAAGCAGGGCCAGCTCAGCAAAGCGCCGAGGGTCATCACGTCATCATCGCCGCCCCGACGGGTCGAATCGAGGTAACAACTCGTCGCAGCTCGGCAGCACCAACCAGCTTGAACCCTAAACAAGTTGGGTGGCATCCGGGTACCGTGGAACAAGGTTGCCGGTTGAACTATTTTGCCCTTGGCGACATCGACCAACTCGTTGTTCACGAAGTGAAGGAGAGTGCACGGAACGTCGGCGGCGCCCTGCGAAAACATGTACGGCGTCAGGGATGCCCAGTCAAAGGCAAGGAGATGAAGTCCTCGGCCGAGAGAGGCTTAATTAGTTACCGTGATGATGGCGTCGAGCTCGGCTAATGTCGCGGCACCGCCAACGGCGGGCGTGCAGTTGACGGAGGGGCCGCTTGCTGCAGAGGTGTCGGCCGGCGTACACGGTGCATTAAGCTCCCGTGCCGGCGTCGGAGACACCAATGCTGTTGGAAATATGCCCTAGAGGCAATAATAAAAGTATTATTATATTTCAATGTTCATGATAATTGTCTTTTGTTCATGCTATAACTGTATTATCCGGAAATCGTAATACACGTGTGAACACTTAGACCACAAATGTCCCTAGTGAGCCTCTAGTTGACTAGCTCACAGATCAATAGATAGTCATGGTTTCCGACTATGGACATTGGATGTCGTTGATAACGGGATCACATCATTAGGAGAATGATGTGATGGACAAGACCCAATCATAAGCATAGCATAAAAGATCGATAGTTCGCTTGCTAGAAGCTTTGCCAATGTCAAGTATCTCTTCCTTCGACCATGAGATCGTAACTCCGGTTACCGTAGGAGTGCCTTTGGTGTATCAAACGTCACAACGAATCGGGTGACTATAAAGGTGCATTACAGGTATCTCCGAAAGTATCATTGGGTTGACACGGATCGAGACTGGATTTGTCACTCCGTATGACGGAGAGGTATCTCTCGCCCACTCGGTAATGCATCATCATAATGAGCTCAAGTTGACCAAGGTGTTGGCCACGGATCATGCATTACGGTGACGAGTAAAGTGACTTGCGATGTAACGAGACCGAACGAGGTATTGGGATACCGACGATCGAAGTCTCGCAAGTAACGCATCGATTGACAAAGGAATTGCATATGTGGTTTGATCAATCTCGACATCGTGGTTCAACCGATGAAATCATCGAGGAGCATGTGGGAGCCAACATGGGTATCCTGACCTCGCTGTTGGTTATTGCCCGAGAGTCGCCTCGGTCATGTCACAGTGTCTCCGAACCCGTAGGGTCTACACACTTAAGGTTCGGTGACGCTAGGGTTAGTAGGAAGTCAAGTATGTGACTACCGAATGTTGTTCGAGTCCCTGATGAGATCCCTGACGTCACGAGGAGTTCGAAAGGTCCGGAGGTAAATAATAATATATAGGAAGTGGTGATTCGCCATCGGGAAAGTTTCGGGTCTCCAGTAAAGCACTGGGACCACCGGAAGGGTCCTGGGTCCACCGGTGGGGCCACCTATCCGGAGGGCCCCATGGGCCAAAGGGGAAGGAACCAGCCCACAGGGGCTGGTGCGCCTCAGGCCCACCCCGCGCCTAGGGTTGAAACCCTAGGGGTGGGGGCGCCCACCGGCTTGGGGGCACTCCACCCCTTGGCGCCGCCCCCGGAGATTGGATCTCGGGGCCGCCACTTCTGTGGGGCCTATATAAAGGGGGAGGAGGGGCTGCTGTACCAATCCCAAGGCGCAGCCCTCCCTCCCCAACACATCTCCTCCTCCGTAAGAGCTCGCGAAGCCCTCGCCGAGTACTTCTTCTCCACCATCACCACGCCGCCAGGCTGCCGGTGGAGTTGTCTTCCTCAACCTCTCCTTCCTCCTTGCTGGATCAAGATGGAGGAGACGCCGCCGTCCGCACGTGTGTTGAACGCGGAGGTGCTGTCCGCTCAGCACTTGGGCATCGGTGATCTGAATCACGCTCGAGTACGACTCCATCATCACCTTGCAAGCTTCCGCACGCGATCTACAAGTGGTATGTAGATGCAATCTCTCTTCCATTACTCGTTGCTTAGATGAACTCATAGATGGATCTTGGTGAAGCCGAGGAAAAATTTTAATTTTCTCGCAACGCTCCCCAACAAAGGGCATCATGAGCTAGGTCTATGCGTAGTTCTCTAATGCACGAGTAGAACACAATTTGTTGTGGGCGCTGATCTTGTCATCTTACTTGCCTCTACTAGTCTTTTCTTGCTCAACGGTATTGTGGGATGAAGCGCCCGACCAACCTTACACGTGACGCTTACGTGAGACCGGTTCCACCGATCGACATGCACTAGTTGCATAAGGTGGCTGGCGGGTGTCTGTCTCTCCCACTTTAGTTGGAGCGGATTCGATGAACAAGGCCCTTATGAAGGGTAAATAGAAGTTGACAAAATCACGTTGTGGTGATTCGAGGTAAGAAAACGTTTTGCTAGAACCCAATCGCAGCTACGTAAAAGATGCAACAACAACTAGAGGACGCCTAACTTGTTTTTGCAGCGATTGATCATGTGATGTGATATGGCCGAAGTTGTGATGAATGATGAATTGTGATGTATGAGATCATGTTCTTGTAATAGGATTCACGACTTGCATGTCGATGAGTATGACAACCGCAGGAGCCATAGGAGTTGTCTTTATTTTTGTATGACCTGCGTGTCATTGAAGAACGCCTTGTAAACTACTTTACTTCATTACTAAACGCGTTAGTCATAGAAGTAGAAGTAGTCGTTGGCGTGACAACTTCATGAAGACACGATGATGGAGATCATGATGATGGAGATCATGGTGTCAAGCCGGTGACAAGATGATCATGGAGCCCCGAAGATGGAGATCAATGGAGCTTGATGATATTGGCCATATCATGTCACAACTATATAATTGCATGTGATGTTTATTATGTTTATGCATCTTGTTTACTTAGGACGACGGTAGTAAATAAGATGATCCTTATAAAAATTTCAAGAAGTGTTCTCCCTAACGTGCACCGCTGCTACAGTTTCGTCGCTTCTAAGCACCACGTGATGATCGGTGTGATGGATCCTTACATTCACATACAACGGTGTAAGACAGTTTTACACAGCGAAAACACTTAGGGTTAACTTGACGAGCCTAGCATGTGCGGACATGGCCTCGAACACGGAGACCGAAAGGTCGAACACGAGTCGTATGGAAGATACGATCAACATGAAGATGTTCACCGACGATGACTAGTCCGTCTCACGTGATGATCGGACACGGGCTAGTCGACTCGGATCGTGTAACACTTAGATGACTAGAGGATGTCTAATCTAAGTGGGAGTTCATAATTTGATTAGAACTTTATTATCATGAACATAGTCTAAAACCTTTGCAAATATGTCTTGTAGATCAATGGCCAACGCTAATGTCAACATGAACTTCAACGCGCTCCTAGAGAAAACCAAGCTGAAAGATGATGGCAGAACTATACGGACGGGTCCGGAACCCGAGGATCATCCTCATAGCTGCCAGAAGCAATATGTCCTAGACGAACCGCTAGGTGACGCCCCGTCGAGAGAACCAAGACGTTATGAACGCTTGGCAATCTCGCGCCGATGATTACTCCCTCGTTCAAAGGCGGCATGCTCTACAGCTTAGAACCGGGCTCCAAAAGCGTTTTGAGCATCACGGAGCATATGAGATGTTCAAGAGCTGAAACTAGTTTTCCAAGCTCATGCCCGGTCGAGAGATATGATGTCTCCGACAAGTTCTACAGCTTGTAAGATGGAGGAGAACAGTTACATCAATGAGCACATCCTCGAAGATGTCCGGGTCGCACGCCAGATGACCCAGCTTGAACATTAACCTCCCGTGATGAGGCGGTCATTGAGAATCCTCGATCGCCCCACCAAGCTACAAGAGCTTTGTGATGAACTACAACATGCGGGGATGGAAAAGACCATTCTGAAGTGTTCTCGATGTCAAGTCAGCAGAGGCTGAAATCAAAAGGAACATCAAGTGTTGATGGTCAATAAGACCACTAAGTTCAAGAAGGGCAAGGGTAAGAAGAACTTCAAGAAGGACGGCAAAGATGTTGCCGCTACCGTAAGCCTGCTGCGGGAAGAAGTCAAAGAATGGACCCAAGCCCGAGACCGAGTGTTTTTATTGCAAGGGAAGGGGCATCGAAGCGGAACTGCCCCAAATACTTAGCGGATAAGAAGGCCGCAACACCAAAGGTATATTTGATATACATGTAATTGATGTGTACCTTACCAAGACTCGTAGTAACTCCCGGTATTTGATACCGTGCCGTTGCTCATATTTGTAACTCACAGCAGAGCTGCGGAATAAACGGAGACCGGCGAAGGACGAGGTGACGATGCGCGTCGGGAATGGTTCCGTGGTCGATGTGATCGCCGTCGCACGCTGCCTCTACATTTACCTACGGGATTAGTTTTAAACCTCAATAATTGTTATTTAGTGCCAAGTTTGAGCATGAACATTGTATCCGGATCTCGCTTAATACAAGATGGCTACTCATTTAAGTCGAGAATAATGGTTGTTCGATTTATATGAGAGATATGTTTTATGGTCATGCTCCGATGGTCAATGGTTTATTCTTAATGAATCTCGAGCGTAATATTACACATGTTCATAGTGTGAATGCCAAAAGATGTAAAGTTGATAACGATAGTCCCACATACTTGTGGCACTGCCGCCTTGGTCACATTGGTGTCAAGCGCATGAAGAAGCTCCATGCTGATGGACTTTTAGAGTCTCTTGATTATGAATCGTTTGACACATGCGAACCATGCCTCTTGGGCAAAATGACCAAGACTCCATTCTCTGGAACAATGGAGCGAGCAACCAACTTGTTGGAAATCATACATACCGATGTGTGCGGTCCAATGAGCGTTGAGGCTCGCGGAGGATATCGTTATGTTCTCACTCTCACCGATGACTTAAGTAGATATGGGTATGTCTACTTAATGAAACACAAGTCTGAGACCTTTGAAAAGTTCAAGGAATTTCAGAGTGAGGTAGAGAATCAACGTGACCGAAAGATAAAGTTCTTACGATCGATCGTGGAGGAGAATACTTAAGTCACGAATTTGGTACACACTTAAGAAAATGTGGAATCGTTTCACAACTCACGCCTACCGAACACCTCAAATAAACGGTGTGTCCGAACGTCAGAATCGCACTCTATTGGATATGGTGCGGTCTATGATGTCTCTTACCGATTTACCGCTATCATTTTGGGGATACGCCTAGAGACAGCTACATTCACTTTAAATAGGGCACCGCCTAAATCCGCTGAGACGACACCGTATGAATTATGGTTTGGGAAGAAACCTAAGCTGTCGTTTCTAAAAGTTTGGGGATGCGATGCTTATGTCAAGAAACTTCAACCTGAAAAGCTCGAACCCAAGTCGGAAAAATGCGTATTCATAGGATACCCTAAGGAAACCGTCGGGTATACCTTCTACTTAAGATCCGAAGGCAAGGTCTTTGTTGCTAAGAACGGATGCTTTCGAGAAAGAGTTTCTCTCGAAAGAAGTAAGTGGGAGGAAAGTAGAACTCGATGAAGTACTACCTCTCGAACGGGAAGGTGGTGCAGCGCAGAAACCATTCCGTGATGCCCACACCAACCAAGAGGAAAACAATGATGATGATCAAGGTACTTCGGATCAAGTTACTCTTGAACTTCAAGGTCCACGAGGACACGTTCCGCACTGCAGTGGTACGGCAACCTGTCATGGAAATCATGTTGCTAGACAACAATGAACCTTCGAACTATGAAGAAGCAATGGCGGGCCCGGATTCCAACAAATGGCTTGGAGCCATGAAACCGAGATAGAATCCATGTATGAAAACAAAGTATGGACTTTGACAGACTTGCCCGATGATCGGCGAGCGATAGAAAACAAATGGATTTTTAAGAAGAAGACGGACGCGGATGGTAATGTTACCATCTATAAAGCTCGACTTGTCGCTAAGGGTTATCGACAAGTTCAAGGGATTGACTACGACGAGACATTCTCTCCGTAGTGAAGCTTAAGTCCGTCCAATCATGTTAGCAATTGCCGCATACTATGATTATGAGATATGGCGATGGACGCCAAAACGGCATTCCTTAATGGACATCTTAAGGAAGAGCTGTATATGATGCAGCCGGAAGGTTTTGTCGATCCTCGTAACGCTAACAAAGTATGCAAGCTCCAGCGATCCATTTATGGACTGGTGCAAGCATCTCGAGTTGGAACATTCGCTTTGATGAGATGATCAAAGCGTTTAGTTTATGAGACTTATGGAGAAGCCTGCGTTTATAAGAAAGTGAGTGGGAGCTCAGTAGCATTTCTCCTATTATATGTAGATGACATACTCTTGATGGGAAATGATACAAAACTTCGACAGCATTAAGGCCTACTTGAACAAGTGTTTTTCAATGAAGGACCTTGGAGAAGCTGCTTATATATTAGGCATCAAGATCTATAGAGATAGATCGAGACGCCTCATAGGTCTTTCACAAAGCACATACCTTGATAAGATTTTGAAGAGGTTCAAATGGATCAGTCCAAGAAGGGTTCTTGCCTATGTTACAAGGTGTGAGATTGAGCTCGGCTCGACCACCCACCACGGCAAAAGATAAAGAAGAGATGAGTGTCATCCCTATGCTTCAGCCATAGGATCTATTATGTATGCCATGCTGTGTACAGACCGATGTAAACCTTGCCGTAAGTTTGGTTGCAAGATACCAAAGTAATCCCGCAAGGAACCTTTGGACAGCGGTCAAGAATATCTGAAGTACCTAAAAGGACAAAGGACATGTTTTCGTTTATGGAGGAGACGAAGAGCTCGTCATAAAGGGTTACGCCGACGCTTAGCTTCGACTCAGATCCGATGACTCTAAGTCACAAACCGGATACGTGTATATGTTGAATGGTGGAGCAAGAAGCTGGTGCAGCTGCAAGCGAGCGTCGTGGCGGGATCTACGTGTGAAGCGGAGTACATGGCAGCCTCGGAGGCAGCGATGAAGCGATTTGGGTGAAGGAGTTCATCACCGACCTAGGAGTCATACCCAATGCGTCGGGCCGATCAAACTCTTCTCGGACAACACCGAGCTATTGCCCTTGCCAAGGAGCCAGGTTTCACAAGAAGACCAGCACATCAAGCGCCGCTTCAACTCCATCCGTGAAAATGTTCAAGATGGAGACATAGAGATTTGCAAAGTGCACACGGATCTGAATGTCGCAGATCCGCTGACTAAACCTCTCTCGCGTGCAAAACATGATCAACACCGTAACTCTATGGGTGTTCAATTCATCACAATGTAACTAGATTAGTGACTCTAGTGCAAGTGGGAGACTGTTGGAAATATGCCCTAGAGGCAATAATAAAAGTATTATTATATTTCAATGTTCATGATAATTGTCTTTTGTTCATGCTATAATCAGTATTATCCGAAATCGTAATACACGTGTGAACACTTAGACCACAAATGTCCCTAGTGAGCCTCTAGTTGACTAGCTCACAGATCAATAGATAGTCATGGTTTTCGACTATGGACATTAGATGTCGTTGATAACGGGATCACATCATTAGGAGAATCATGTGATGGACAAGACCCAATCATAAGCATAGCATAAAAGATCGATAGTTCGCTTGCTAGAAGCTTTGCCAATGTCAAGTATCTCTTCCTTCGACCATGAGATCGTAACTCCGGTTACCGTAGGAGTGCCTTTGGTGTATCAAACGCCACAACGAATCGGGTGACTATAAAGGTGCATTACGGTATCTCCGAAAGTATCATTGGGTTGACACGGATCGAGATCGATTTGTCACTCCGTATGACGGAGAGGTATCTCTGGGCCCACTCGGTAATGCATCATCATAATGAGCTCAAGTTGACCAAGGTGTTGGCCACGGATCATGCATTACGGACGAGTAAAGTGACTTGCCGTAACGAGACTGAACGAGGTATTGGGATACCGACGATCGAGTCTCGGGCAAGTAACGCATCGATTGACAAAGGAATTGCATATGTGGTTTGATCGAATCCTCGACATCGTGGTTCAACCGATGAAATCATCGAGGAGCATGTGGGAGCCAACATGGGTATCCCGACCCGCTGTTGGTTATTGCCCGAGAGTCGCCTCGGTCATGTCTGCGTGTCTCCGAACCCGTAGGGTCTACACACTTAAGGTTCGGTGACGCTAGGGTTAGTAGGAAGTCAAGTATGTGACTACCGAATGTTGTTCGGAGTCCCGGATGAGATCCCGGACGTCACGAGGAGTTCCGGAAAGGTCCGGAGGTAAAGAATAATATATAGGAAGTGGTGATTCGGCCATCGGAAAGTTTCGGGTCTCCGGTAAAAGCTGGGACCACCGGAAGGGTCCCGGGTCCACCGGTGGGGCCACCTATCCGGAGGGCCCCATGGGCCAAAGGGGAAGGAACCAGCCCACAGGGGCTGGTGCGCCCTAGGCCCACCCCGCGCCTAGGGTTGAAACCCTAGGGGGGGCGCCCACCGGCTTGGGGGCACTCCACCCCTGGCCGCCGCCACGGAGATTGGATCTCGAGGGCAGGCCACTTCTGTGGGGCCTATATAAAGGGGGAGGAGGGGGCTGCTGTACCAATCCCAAGGCGCAGCCCTCCCTCCCAACACATCTCCTCCTCCGTAAGAGCTCGGCGAAGCCTCGCCAGAGTACTTCTTCTCCACCATCACCACGCCGTTGTCTTTCGGTGGAGTTGTCTTCTCAACCTCTCCTTCCTCCTTGCTGGATCAAGACGGAGGAGACGCCGCTCGTCCCGCACGCGTGTGTTGAACGCGGAGGTGCTGTCCGTTCAGCACTTGGGCATCGGTGATCTGAATCACGTTCGAGTACGACTCCATCATCACCTTGCAAGCTTCCGCACGCGATCTACAAGTGGTATGTAGATGCAATCTCTCTTCCATTACTCGTTGCTTAGATGAACTCATAGATGGATCTTGGTGAAGCCGTAGGAAAAAATTTAATTTTCTGCAACGTTCCCCAACAAATGCCGCCTCCGCCGGAGGCACCAATGGCCCCGCCATCGCATTATGCGAGTTGCTGGCCGTGAAAGTAGGAATCGGGGGAGGCCCCTATTGGCCGCCCGCAATCCACGCACTCAACCCCGAGATCAAGGTAGGCACAGTGGCGGTGATCGTCGCCCGAGTCGTTGTTCCACTTGCTCTTGGACAATCTCGGAATCCGCGCCACTGTGCCTTTGAGTTCTTGAACCTCTCGCTACTGGCTTTCCGAGCTGGTCTTTTCTCCTTCCACACACCAGCGGTATAGTATGACCCCATTTTGTCGACAAGCCTTTGCCGCCACACGACCAGCCGACGCCGGCCATCGAGCTTATCCTTATTCTTCATTACATTCAACGCCCTATTTAGAGTGGTGTCCCAAGGGTTGCTCTTAGTCGACCAGCGCCATCGCTTTCAAATCGCTTTGTGGAAGGAATGTGAACCATTTAGAAATTTGGCTTCATTAATTAGAATGCAACCATATGGAGCTAATTACGCTGGGTGTATTCCTTACGTAACAAGCTCAAGCTGCCCGGTCTTGGATCCGTGGTAAGCTCCTTTGTTTTGGGTCCTTCTTGTACCGGGCCCCAAAGTTCTGGTCCGCTTGTCACCGATTTATCGAAGAGGGCGGTAGGCCTTGCTCGCACGGTCCGCCTCCTCCTTGTCCCATATAGGCTCCGCCACTCAGAACCGCGGGACCGAGTGTGTGTTCCCCTATGTTCAGCTCCGCATTTGTTTCCCCACTCACTTGATTGGGAGTTTGCGGTGCTCGAGCAATTGATCTTGAAGTCGTTGTAGTCATCTTCGGTGATCGAAGGATTTTCTCCTTGATCTTCGATAACTCTCACCTTTCTCGATCATTCTCTTCACATTGCTTTTCCAAGTAGAGAGGGCCTTGCTCATCTTCGTGAGGGCAGCATTGTTCACTTTATTCCCTTTGAGGCTTGTGTTTGCAAATTCAGCGGGAACTTGTATCGCTCAGGCAACCGTGAAGAGGAGGTTGCGCAAATTCCCTCACCAGATGCCTCGGGTTCTCGGTGTTGATCGAGACGATGCTCCGAACAATGCACCCGAGCTGAAGCGAGTACCCCTTGACTATTCGTTCGGGCGCCGTTGGAGTCCACTTCAGTAACTTCCTCCTTGAGGGTGAGGAGCACGATCGGGCGCCGGTCCTTCCGTTGCCTCTTCGGTTGGCTGCCATCGTCGCGCGCGCCGCCATCATCGATGGTGGCATCCTCGGCGGCACCATCAGTGGTGGCATCAGTGTGGTCATCCTCGGCGGCACCATCAGTGGTCTCAGGATCGGTGGGGAAGGCGGCGGCCTCATACAAGTGAGGTTGTTCCTCCATCTCCTGGGACAGCTCCTAGAATGCCTTGCCGCCCGAACCCCCGGCCTCATCGTTGTGGGCCATGTTTCTCTCTAAATAGAAACAAAGTTTGGTCAAAAGTTGGTTATTGTCAAGGAACAAGATCATGGTCTCATCATTTAGGGTTTGTCGACACCGAGGCATCCTAAAATCTAAGCTTTTATCATTGAGGGTTTTTCGACGCCGAGGCACGCCTATGGTTTAATGCAGCTAGAATAAAGGGGCACTTGATCCTACTTAATTAACTACTAAGATACCCCGGCCCATGCATTAGTCACAAGTACCCCATATGTCCTATTTTTAGCAAAGTCATGCTAAAATTCACGGAAAATTTCAGCATGACCTTTGCTTAAAATAGGACATATGGAGTACCCGAATTTGCCGGAACGGAAGTTAATCGACATTCCAGCAAACTCAAGGGCCTCTCGGGTGGACAAGGCAAAAAAGGCCTCCATCACAACATGGAAAAATATATATCAGCAAACTCAAGGGCTTTTGCTTTTGCTTTTCAGTGCCAAATTGTAGCTAGTACCAAAGAAATTAACATCTAGCAGCGATCTTCCTAGTCTAAGCATCATCGACCGTAACTGCATCAGTTTGGTTCAATTAAAAAAGACCTGGTAGCTGTACCAGCTACCACATTGTTCACGGACAGCTACCAAACTGTTTCGTATCAAAACAACATGGTAGCTGTAAATGTGGCAAAGAAGCACAATAAATCGATAAGTTGGTATACTGACTTCGGGTTCCATACAAAGTCAAATGCCAATGGGCAAAAAAGTAAGTAGCTAGTTAATTGCCTTATTTTCAGTGTAACAAAAAATATGGAAAGCATGAGGGTTACACTATAATTATAGGAAAATTTACACTGTTATTAGGGGAAGTTTTATACTGTAATTACATATAAGAAGCATCAGGACTACATTGAAAATTGCTGAGCTTACACTAAAATACATCTGCACCGCAGGCTTGTACACACAAATTCAGTTAGATGATCTAACACCGACAAAATAAAGGAAACACCTCTTGAACCAATACAGGGCTAAAACACATGGGGATTACACTTAAAAACATCCAAATGAAACGCACTAGAAAACCATATAGACACAGGAATAAAGCAGAGCTGACTCATTAAATCGATACATCGAGAAAACCCTAAACTAGGGAAATTAATCACCTGCATCTAACCTACCAGGAGGTAACTGAACAAATTCAAGAACTACAACAGCAACACGAACCAATACAGAGATATGAAAGCACAAGTTACTAGCATTTGCCCAAAAACTACATAACTAGGATATGAAAGCACAAGTTACTAGCATTTTCCTAAAAACTACATAACTAGTGGACCAACTCTCTGTCTGTAACAAGAACTATAGATCATGGGTGCTCGGGGGAAAGTAGCACAAACAGACAATGCAAACAACCAATCAACTAGTGAAGCCAATCAAGAACCTAGAGATATAGCTAGCAAACTGAGAAGCACATGCAGAGCAAGAGCAGAGCAGAGCAAAAGAATAAAGCATCAACTTTGTCAAGCGTATGAAATTGCTTAGCTTCAACAGAAAACAAAAATGCCCTGTCAATTTTCAATGCCCTGTTTAATTGACCAAACAAGTATTTTTATAGGCATAATACAACAGCATAGCCCCTGTATAAACTAAACTGATAGCACCCCCGAACTTAATATCGATTGATGCACGCAGCCTTCTATTGTTGCATAGTTATTTATTTATTTTATTTGTGGTGTATTGCACAGTACTCCTAGTGATTCTTGGTGAACTGTGGAAGATTAAAGTACCAGATACTAACCATTTCAATAAATATTAAAATGGCCAAAAAAGGCATCATTTGATGAAGCAAACTTGAAGCAGTAGATTAACCAAAAATAAGCTTAACCCTTCAGATACTAACCATTTTATCTAGTGTATAGTTTCTTTGTTTCAGATAGAACCAAGTTTCGTGTGTTCTAGGATCTTCCCTTGCAGAAATTGCACATGCCATTCAGAAAGAAAAGGCATCGCAGGTATAACTATAACATTCTGAAGTAGAGTTCAGAAAACTGCAAGTTGAGCCAAAATCTGGAGTCTCAAGGGACTAAGCATTCAGTATTTGAGAAACTGCAAACTGAGTGTATCACAGGCACTCACATGGTAGATTGAGTTCATTCTGAATTTTAGTTATACACAAAACACCATGGCACATTATCTCTGATCTTAATATGTGGACAAATTGACTGCATATAGCAAAAAATCGGAGCACCAACCGTCACTAAAGAACAGAAATAACACCAAAATGCTAACTTGAGTTATTCTGAACTTTTTTCGTTATTCACAAATCACCATGGCACAACAGTTCAAAGGCACTGACAAAACAATGCTCACGGGGGCAGGAGGAGGGGGAGAGGGGGAGAGGAGGAGGGGGAGCTCACGGGGGCAGTGGGGCGCGGGGAGGATGTCGGGGACGACGACGACGCAGGGGAGGAGGCGACGAGGTCCGGGTGGTGGTGGTGCTCCGGCGACGGTGGTGTGGACGGGGCGGCGTCCGGGCCGCCGGCGACGAGGGCGACGGGGCGATGGCGTCCAACGAGGTGGGGCGACGGGGAGAGCGGCGCCGACGTCGGGGCCTCAGGCGGCGGTGGTTGGAGACGGGCGACAGGGACGACGGGGCGCCGGCGATGGGCGCAGGGGCAAGGCGGCGGGGCGGCGTCGAGGCGGTGGGGCGGCGTCGAGGCGGCGGGGCAGCGGCGTCGGGAGAGGAGAGGGGAAGGGGATCGAGGGCGAGGGCGAGGGAGAGGGGATAGGTGTGGGCCCGGAGGAAGTATGGATGGGGGGCGGCACAATACTAATGGCGCACCACACCTCGGTGCGCCATAAGTACATCCATACTAATGGCGCACCTCACCCTGGTGCGCCATTAGTTTTTTTGATTTTGCCGAGCCAACAGGTTATCTCCCACCTAACCTGATCCACATCAAGTTCCTCTACTAGCTCGATTGGTCAAGAGCCAGTTCTCACACCAGAGGTCCTGGTTCGATTCCTGTGCTCCACAAATTTTTTATGCATTAAAAATGCTGTTTGATACTTACTTGTGTTTAAATATGTTCAAACTTGTTGAAATCATAACAGTAATATTTTTTTATAAGACAGTTATATTTTCTTAAAAAATATCATCAAACAGTAATGCCGGTGGAGCGGGAGGTGCGGGGGTGCGGGGTCGGCGTGGCGGTTGAGTAGGGGAGGGGTGCGGGGGGTCGGCGGCGGCGGTTGAGTAGGGGAGGGGTGCGGGGGGTCGGCGACGGCGGTTGAGTAGGGGAATTGAGGGTGCGGGGGGTCGGCGGCGGCGGCCGGTGGACCGTGGGGGTGCTCGGCGGTGAGTGGGACCGGATCTGGCGAGGTGGGATAGCGATCGAGATGGAGGGGGATCGAGATCGAGTGTCCATGAAATTTAAAAATATTCATGATAGTTCAAAAAGTGCCCATGAAATACAATCGAGAAATGAAGGCTACGATTTAATTAAATACAATCTTCTTGCCCTTCTTTTTCGCAAATGGAGTTCTTCTGTGGAACGGACATCCTTTAGGTAGGGTGGTCCTGCTTCTTCTTGTGGTGTATGCTGCTACTTCATCATCGTCATCATGTTCGATCCTCGGGTCGCCGTACTTGTCGAAGTCTTGCTCATTGGCTACTCCATCCATTCCGATGATCTTCCTTTTGCCTCTCCTCACGACAACACGACTGGGCTTTGACGGGTCGGTAATGAAGAAGCATTGGTCCACTTGGGAAGCCAGTACCCATGGCTCATTTTTCAGCGGTGACGCTTTGCGCCATGGTCTTGGATTTGGCCGGGTATAACCATGGTGGTGAAATACGGTCTTCTTTTAGGACGCCTTGGCCCATCTCGACACGGAACATCGGGACCTTCTCTCCAACAGATCTCAGCTCCCAGATCTCCTTGATCCTTCCGTAGTATCTGTCCTTGTCGTTACGGTGTAGGATTCCATCGTTACCCGGAGTTCGATAACCATCGCTCTTCATGTCCTTGGCCTCGGTGTAGAACGTAGCCGTTGATATAAACGCCTCATAGGTCATCGAGGTTGTTCTCGGCGCCCTGTGACAAGGCGAATATGAGTTATTCTTCCACGGAAGAATCCTCATGTAAAGGGTACGACAGAAGCTTCTGCTTGAACCAATGCGTGAAACATGAGTTGTGCTCTTTGAGTATATCTCCGTCCGTCCTATGTTGGCCTCGGTCATTGTACGTCTTCTTAATAAAGGTTTTGTGCTCTACCACCCAAGGATCGACCACGTCTATGTGTTGTAGCGCGACTAGGTTTGCTCTTTCAAAGTCGGCGAGTCGACCCTCAAAGTCGACATGCATTTCGCGGCGACCCTCACGGTGACCCCATCCAGCAAGCCCGCCGAGGTGCTCGCTGACGGGCAGACCAACGGGTTCTCGATGCCTAGATAATTAAATGCAAGACGAGATGCACTCTTGGTCGAAAGCCCCCGCTATGCTTCCTCTCGACGTGACATGTTGTGAACGTATCCTTTGATGACACCATTCGCCCTTTCGAACGACATCATGCTGTGCAGAACGCCGCCCGAGTTGGATGATATCCTCCACTATATGGACCAGCAGATGCACCATAACGTCAAGAATGCGGGCGGAAGTACATCTCAAGTTCGCATAGTATCACCACGTTCTCTTCCTGTAGCCTTCGAGTTGCCTCACGCCAATCGACTTTCGAGATGACGTCGAAGAAGTTGCATAGGCCAAATAGCGTTTCACGGACGTGCGCGTCCATGATCCCACGGATTGGCTCGAAGTATCTGCGTCATCAAGACGTGGCGGTCGTGAGACTTCATCCCGCTGAACTTCTTCTTGGCTGGGTCTAGGTATCGCTTATCTTCCCACAGAATCAGAAGGAAGTTTTACTCCTAGGAGGCAGGTGAAAAACTGCTCGATCTCCTCCTGACTTAGAGTGAAGCACGCGGGAGGGTAGTCATTTCCGGTCTTCTTGGCCTTTTTGCCTTTGCGACGACTTTCTGTGTCCTGCTTCGCCTCATCATCATCATCATCATCATCATCATCATCATCATCATCATCATCATCATCATCATCATCATATATAGCGTGAAGCTCCTGCCTGATGCCCATTGATTTCAAGTCTGCCCTTGCTTTCGGCCCATCTTTGGTCCTCTCTGGCATGTTGAGCAGGGTACCAAGCAGACTCTCGCACACGTTCTTCGTGATATGCATGACATCAAGGCTGTGAGGCACACGGTGGATCTTCCAGTACGGCAAGTCCCGTAAAATGACCTTGTTTTCCATACCTTCAAGAATGCTCTAGCGGCTTTCGCTTCTTTCCGCTCGCACCTTTTGCTTCTTTCGGCAAAGGCGTCTTTCCAATTTTTCAACAGCTTGTCTATTTCTCGCCGCTCCTCGACACGGGTGTTTTCGGGTTCGGTTTCACCATCGAACAGATCCTTGCGTTTCTCCACGGGTCATCGCGCGAAGCCACCTTTGATGTCCCATGAACACGGTTTTCAAGACCCGGATCTCTATCTAGCTGGCGATACGTTGTGTCATCCATGCACCTTACGCATCCAGAAAATCCGTGGACTACCTGCCCGCAAGATATCCGTGAATCGAGATAGTCGTGCACCGTCGTGGCGAGCAGGCTCTCATAGGGAAATATTCTTTTCTGCGGCGTCCCCCATTGACACGGGCGCAGCAAAGATGTCAAGCTCCTCTTCAGCAGCCCCGACATCTGATTGATGTCGTTCCTCTGGTTGTTTCGCCCTTCAATTAGCATACTCATGTGAATGTACTTCCTCTTCATGCACAACCAGGGAGAAGGTTGTACATCCACACAAACACAGGCCAGGTGCTATGTGTGCTTCTCGGCTGCCAAACGGATTGACTCCATCGGTGCTCGCGCCAAAGACGATGTTCCTTGGATCGCTCCCAAATTCGGTATTGAAGTTCAACGCTACACCGCTCGCATCCTTAGGGTGACTCAAGATCTTGTCTTTTTATCTATCTCCGGATCATTTGTGTCATCTTCTCGCTTCTTCTCCTCCCTATCCGCGTGCCAACGCAGGAGCTTTGCTACCTTAGGGTCCGCAAAATACCGCTGCAGACGAGTAGTGATCGGAAAGTACCACACCACTTTTCGAGGACCTTTCTTCCTCTTCTTGTATCGAGTGACACTGCACATCGGACATATGGTAGACTCCACGTGCTCGTCCCGATAAATGATGCAATTGTTCATGCACACATGGTATTTCACGTGCGGTAAATCCAGAGGACACACGATTTTCTTCGCCTCCTCCAAACTGGTCGGGCACTTGTTCCCCTTGGGAAGACGTTCATGCCAGAATGACATGTTCTCGTCGAAGCATGCGTTGGTCATTTTGTGTTTTACCTTCATCTCCAGAGCCATGAGCGTTACTTTCAGCGGGTATCCTCGGCCTGCATCCTTCATACAATGGAGTAACGCGTCTAACCAAGTTGATCCATCTTGGCTTTCTCTCGGCGGCAGCTCTTGCGTTATCCGCCTTCTTGAGAAGCAGCTCTTGAATATGAGGGTCCTGCACCCAGCCCATCGATGGTCCAGCATAAATCGCTCCGCCGCATCATCATCATGTCCTGCATCTTCTACATGATGATCTGTGTACAACATCACCGTCGTGATCATCTCCAGGGATTCTTCGTCTTCTCGCCGCCCGAGCCGTGGTGGTTGTCTTGCTGTCCTTCCTCATTTCTTGCCCGCCCCCATGGACGACTTCAGTAGTCATCTTCATCACCTTGCCACCGATAGCCATCCATGAAACCACGCAAGAGCAGGTGGTCCCGCACCTGTCCGAACCGGGTCCGCAATAAGGCTCTTCAGCTTGCATCTTCGACACGGACATCTTATCTCCGTCTCGTTCTTTTGAAGCATCTCGGCCTTCGCGGACCTCAAAAACCTATTAACGATGCCTTCGGTCATCGTGCGGACCATGGTCGCCTGCGAGGTAGAGCAAAACGATATTTTAGAACCAAGAAAAAATTTGGCATGACTTTCCCAAAAAATAGGACCAAAAAGAATGCTTAATGCCAAAATTCTCGCCGAAACGGAAATGAATCAACATTCCGACAAAATATTGGCAACTATCGCATTTCAAATACCGGTACACCTCCAAACACAAACACATATGCAACACCACAAACATATGCAACACCACGAACATACATAGATCTAGCTAGGCCATAAAAAGTGCATGTGCACATTGTTGTAGGGAGAACAACATAAATATAGCTTCCCCCCTTACTTACCTATCAAAACAAGGTAACTTAACCACTTAATTTGAATGAATCTGTGGTGGAAATGAGGTGAAAAAGAGGAGGCACCCGAGACAAGGAGGCGGTGGAGAGAATGAAGTGGGGAGAAAGTGAGTGTGGGAGGAGAGACTGTCCAAAATATCTTGTTGCTGCCCACTTACTAATGGCGCACCAACCACAAATGCGCCATTAGTAATCCAGGTTACTAATGGCGCACCCCCTTGTGGTGCGCCATTAGTAGTTTAAAAAAAACATACTAATGGCGCACTTCACGGTGCGCCATTACTAGTTTAAACTAGTAATGGCGCACCGCGGTGAGTGCGCCATTAGTAGTTTTAAAAAAAGGAATAAAAAAATTAAAAAAAAACATTAGTGGCGATTTTTCGCAGGTGCGCCATTACTAGTTACAACTAGTAATGGCGCACTTCCTATGGATGCGTCATTAGTATGTTTGGACAGGCGCATTAGTTCAAAAAAAAATTGATACTAATGGCGCACCATGGGCCAGGTGCACCATTAGTAGTTTCAACACTAATGTCGCATCAGAAGGTGGTGCGCCATTAGTATATACTAATGGCGCACCACTTGTCTGGTGCACCATTAGTGTCAATCCCATCTATAGCCATTTTTCTAGTAGTGAACGTCCTAACAATCCTCTGATCAGTGAACGTCGTCCCACCCGCACACACGACCCACACTGCCCTAGTATCTATATCTATATCTATATCTATACCAATATAAAAAGACCCAATGGGGCAGATCCAATTAATCTCGGCCATCAAATCATGTCAATCCAACGACCTAGACTGCTTCAATGTCGAGCGCTTAACATGTTTAGCGTGCAGTTAATTTCATGCCCAAAATAGTGTTAATCACATAATAACACACAAATAATATTCTACTTAATATCCGCATGCACTTAATATACTTCGAATTTAACGTGCATTTCACGTACACATTGAGTAGTGTATACAAACGGACGACTAGATGCAGCCGCCGCGTGGACGTCCTCTGCCGTTTGACGCGCTCAGTCCTGTCTATGCTCCCTGCTTTCCCCCCATATCTTTCGCGATGTCGTCTTGTGCTGCTGCAATTCCGCCGTCATCCATCGAGACCGAGCTCCTGGCCTCTATAGTCCAGGGCACGAGCGGCGAGCCCAACCGCCATTGCGCCCCGAGTGTCATCTGCTCTTGGACGAGGCCGCCGTGCTCCCGCGGTCCTACCTGTTGCTAGTTAAATTTCTGATCGAAACTTTGTTTGTAGTGCATATATACGAAAGCATCAAGAAGTGAAGAGCATGATTGATTCGATGCCAAAAGTTGGCATGTCAATATTGGGCAAATACCAAATGTTGGCTAGTGATTGGTTGGCTGCCAACTTTTCATCTCAGCCTCACAAAAAGTTGTCAACATTTGACAACTTTTAATTTTGCCAAATGTTGGCTTGCCAAATATTGGCATAGCCAAATGTTGGCATCAAACCAATTATGCTCGAAGTCAGCCTATCTTTAATAAAGTTATAAAAAATGTTAAAATGTTCAATCCATCGACGAAATTAGTACTCCCTCCCTCTCATAATATATGGCGTTTTTTGATACTAGTGTAGTGTCAAAAAAGTCTTAAAATATGGGTCGGAGGGAGTATTTGAGAAATGAGTCAACACTGTCAAAGATGGCAAGTTTGGTCACAGTACATTCCTGATGAATCTTTTTTTGTTGTTGCAGAACACGTAGTACATCTATGTTGGAAGTCAGTCAAGTATTGTGCCGCTATAGCCTTTCGTTTCAAGATAAGGCATGCCTGAGAAAATAGAAAAAAGGGTGAAACTTGAATGTGTTCTCGGACTGGACTATTTATTACTCCTTCCCATTTCTAAATATAAGTCTTTTTAATATTTTAATGCGGACTACATACGAATGTATATAGACGTATGTTAGAATGTAGATTCACTCATTTTGCTTCGTATGTAATAGTACATATTGAAATCTTTAAAAAGACTTTATATTTAGGAATGGAGGGAGTATATGACATTGTGGTCAAAGCGTCAGGCGCACTGGTCTTGTTCATATATACTCCGTATTTCGGAAAGGGTTCAAATTAATAGAAAGGAAAGAAGAATGCTACGTACTCACACAACAGGAGAGAAGAAAAGCATGACCAAACAGTTGCACATGCCAAATACTCCTAGTAGGCAAGTGGCTGCTCCTAGTGCAAAAGAAGCGGAACAGATGACATAGTATCAGGCTAAAAGGGAGCTCGATCATTGTGTTACAGTACGTGATGTCGTTGCTGTCTGTTTGATGTATTCAGCTTTGATATTCTTCAACGTCACGACTACATCACGCATCGTCGTTCTTTGGTCAGGCGAGTCGTTGCAACAGAGCAAACCCAACTCGAATATAGATGCAAGAGAGCCATTATCCAAACTGAAGCTTGTAAGAGGGGAGCCTTGTAGTAGCTGACCACCGATGACTTGGACAAGCTCCGCAGGAAATGCCTGACAAACCCATTGCCTAAAGGTTAGCTGTGCATCAAACATGGCGTCAGTTGGCTTCCTTCTAGTAAAGACTTCAAGAAGCATAATCCCGTAACTAAACACGTCGCTCTTCCATGATGCTTTTCCAAGTGAACCGTACTCTGCTCAAGGAAACAATGAGTGGAATTTAAAGCATAATTCCTCAATCGTATTTATTTTTCTTGGAGCCACTATTTATAATTGCTTTTAAAACCAGTTTGTAACAAGAGGTAGCTAATTATGTACCTGGTGCCATGTATCCAACCGTTCCGGGCATGCTCGTACATATCATAGAGTTGTCATCACCGAGAAGCCACCTTGCGATGCCAAAGTCTGCCACATGTGCAGTCATCTCCTCATCAAACAACACATTGCTAGGCTTCAAGTCACAGTGCAAGATCAGCTCATAGTGATCATGGTGCAGATACTCAATTGCCATTGACACATCGAGCATGATGTCCAGTCTCTCTAGGAACCCCACGTGTCATGTACCCTCAGACCGGTGTAGGAGTGTCTCTAAGCTGCCATTTGGCATGTATTGAAGCACCAGTGCTCTAAAGTCAAGGTTAGAGCAGGTGTTGAGTATCTTGATCAGGTTGCGTTGCCGCGCCATGCGAAGTACTCGACACTCAACATCAAAACTTCGAATGGCCTGCTCGAGCTGCATGTCAAGAACTTTTATCGCCACCTCCAAACCACTGCTCAGTCTTCCCATGAAGACTTTCCCAAAGCTTCCGGATCCCAAGATGTTATCTTCACAGAAATTATTGGTGGCGCGAATGAGCTCATGATAGGAGATTATCTCATGACCCGGAACATTGTTTGTTGATAGTTTGTATCAACAGAAGCATTATCCTTTCCCTTCTTTAGTTTTTTTCTGAACCATAGGTACAAGCAAATGACAATGGCACTAGAGGCTAATATGAGTGTTGGAAGTAGAATTTTTAGCAAGTGTTTGTTACTTGATCTAGATCTATCAAGGCATGGCGGCACTCCTAGGCGTTGAGCACCACATAGCCCAGCATTCCCAATCAAAGATTGCAAGGTGATGTTTGAGAAAACACCCCCCTCGGGTATTTGGCCTTCTAACCTATTGAATGAGAGGTTCAAGGTAGTCAAGTAGGTAAAGTTGGCAAGGAACATGGGAATGGTACCAGAGAGATTGTTGAATGAAAGGTCCAATGATGCTAAACTTTCTAGTTTTCTCAGTGGGTCGGGCATTGAGCCTTTGAAGGAGTTATGTGATAGATTTATGTATGTTAGCATATCAAGTTGTCCAAATGATTCTGGGATGCTTCCTACACTAGTGCAGAACCGGGCATTAGCACCGGTTCGTAAGGCCCTATAGTGTCGGTTACATAACCGGCACTAATTAGTGCTCACTAAAGCCCCCCCCCCCTTTAGCACCGGTTCAGCACGAACCGGTGCTAAAGGGCGACCACGTGACACGAGCCAGCTCCGGGGACCTGGAGCCCTTTAGTACCGGTTTGTAATACCAACCGGTACTATAAGGTTTGGAGGGTTTTTAGTTTTATGATTTCTTTTTCATTTAATTTTGTGTTTCCATTTTAATTCTTTTTCGTTTGCTGGTATTTTACGATACTACACATTGTACACGTTATATATATATATATACATCTATTTTACCTATATATATATATATATATATATATATAGGAAAATGCATATATAATTTCTAGTAGAACCAATCATGCATATATATATCACATCAATGTCTCACAAATTAAACCACCATATTAATTAATTCACACATACACACATGT
Organism: Aegilops speltoides; assembly: GCA_021437245.1. Classification (NCBI taxonomy): domain Eukaryota; kingdom Viridiplantae; phylum Streptophyta; class Magnoliopsida; order Poales; family Poaceae; genus Aegilops; species Aegilops speltoides. Next base: position 39,512,323 of record CM038143.1, read on the forward strand.
ACAGATATATACAATTTCTCCTACATATGAATGTTGCTTTCGGAGCCAGTCTAATTGGTGCCTTCGGAGCACGATGACAATTGAAAGTGGTTTTCATTGGGGCGGTAGCGGGTAATAGAATTCTCCATTCGGATTTATGACCTGGTCGAGCAAAAATCCCGCTATTTCCTCTTGAAGTGCTTCTACGCGCTCCGTTTCTATGATCTTCTCCCGCACCTCTTTGAACTGTTAAGAAGGGGATCAATATGCATGTGTATTAGTTGTGTGACTAGCTAGATATCGATAATGGTGTAAAAGTTGTGAATAGTGTTCTGACAAGCGTACCCATTGCTGTCTTTGAGATCTGCTCCTTTCGGACGCCATCATGTGAATATTCTTGCAAACGCAGAATGCACACAGATCAGTACCCTGCGCCTGCTTCAGGGCCTTTACGAGAATGGAATTTGATCAGATAAAAATTAATCAAGCATGATAATTAAAGAGATGGCAGCTAGCTAGCTAGCTAGCTAGTACTACTTAATTACTTACCTTGGGTCGAAACCATTCAAGCTTTTGTTTCCACGGGCGGGCGTGACGTCGATGAATCTTGCCCAAGCCCCTGCCCACGACAAAGAAAATGAATAAAGGGGTTATTAAATAGTTCATATCATGAAATGACGAACTAAATAGGCCGAGATATATAGTTAATAATGATTGAAATTACCTGTTGACTATCCCATACAAGATGTTAAAGTCAGTGTTTTTTGAGACTAGTGAGTCCAAGACTTCAACTGTTCAAGGCCAACTTTAATGATACACAAGACCCAGTGAAATCTGCATGCACACGTTTACATGTCTTAATTAAGCGGGCATATGTTAGCAAAAACATGTAGCTAGCTAGTAGGCAAAAACAGAGAATTTGTAGTACAAGACAAGTGTGACTCACCCAAAGTGGTAAGGAAGTAGTATATCTTCATTGTATTTGAGGCGCTTCAAGAACTCTAGCATGCTGCTTTCTACTTCCTTTGCATGATGTTCATTTATCTTCCATGTGAATTCATTAACGGTGTTTGGGTCAATGAACCCAATGCCATAGCGCCCACCTTTTCTCATTTCATATATCTTCATCCCGCATAATACCACGTAAAAGAATATATATAGTGAGGATAATTACAGGTAATGATTGATCTCAAAAGGATCACTACAGCTAGCTTGAGACTTAAATTATAGAAAGAAATCACTTACTGAGATAATAGCAATCGATTTATAGATTTGTCGAGTGCTTCCTTATTGTATAACTGAAACAGTTCTAAATACTCAACGGACCCAGCTTTCTCATGGTAGTAATGGTCCTCCTTGACATTCATCATGAGGGACACTCGATCTGAAATCTTGGTAATGTTCATGTACCATTGATGCAATTCATACATTCTCGTTGGGAGGTTCTTGACCTTGTCCGCGCGACCAAAGGTTGGCCCGGACATATTGCCGTTTACTTCATCCTCTCTAAGAAAAGGCATGGGCTCGATCTCGAGGAGTTGTCCAACAGTGATGTTGAGAACTTTAGCCTACATTATATGCTCCTCCGTTATTACCACATTGCCCACCTCGAACATGCCTGTTTGCCCACAATAATATTGGGGGGCAGATCGCCACCTGTTGTTGGCACAACAAGCGAGGGATCGATTGCGCTACTGTTCTCCCAATTGGGAATGGTTTTCCGCATTTTTGGCAGCTGCTTCTTGTTTGCTCGATCCCGATGTAGACGTGCTCGCCTCCCTTTGTAGACGTCCTCGATTTGACTTCCTGATGTGGCGCTCATAGTCTGTGTCAACAGGCTTGGAAGCTGGTGGTTGAGCCATACGAATGAAGTGGTCAATCGTTTCCTCAGGCACTTTCTCCCTTGGCGGCGGTGGCGGTTTCGGTGCAAAATGGGCTTCCACCTCGGCCTTCGATATGGCTGTGATTTCCTCCTCGGACTTGTCATAAGACCTCTGCGGAAGAGGCTTCAGGCTTGGACCATATTTATACCGCTTGCCTCCGTCTGTACTTCCTGTACTACCTCGACTCGTACGGCTACGCACCAGAGCTACGGGGTGTCTCTGCGATTACTGAGGCGGCGGAGATGGCTGACGGGACTGAGTTGGACGAGGAGGAGTGGCCTAAGGTTGTGCCGGACTTGGAGGAGGAGTGGACGTCTGACGCTGTGGCGGACTTGGAGGAGGAGGATTGTCCTGACACTTTGCCGGACTTGGAGGAGGAGGATTGTCCTGACACTTTGCCGGACTTGGAGGAGCGGGTGTCTGCTGACTCGGTGGCGGACTTCGACGAGGACTCGGGTGACGCGGTGTCGGTGGCCTTGGAAAGATGATGCAATCCTTTTTCCATAGGATGATACGATGTTTGGCCTCTCCGAGAAAGCGCTCGCCGTCACCTCCAGCAATGTCAAGCTGTAGCCCCGAATATGGGTCCAGCACCTCATCAACCACGACACGAGCAAAGCCCGCTGGAATCGGTTTGCAATGGAAGGTTGCCTCGGGGGGATTTGTGAAAGCATAGCCGTCCGCCACCTTCATGGATATGTTCTTCATTTTGTAGTGTAGCTCATGATTAGTGTTCTCCGTGATGTCATCCACGGGTATCTACCAGCATTGGGTCGTCGGGACGGAACCCATGCTGCTTCTCGGCATGGATGGGCCGGTGCTATCCAATGCTGGATCATCCGCTAGCTGCTGCAGCTGCTTGAGACCCCTTTGATGGGTAAGTGAGTCGATCTGCCTCGCCGCCGCTGGAATTTGACCGCCAATTCCGCTTGACTTGCTTCTAGGCCTTGAAGGCATTCATAGTCCCGCTTCCTCTGCTCCTCCTCCATCTTCCTCTTCTTCTCCTCCGCAATCTTCTTTCTCACGGGTTCGTAGTCGTTGTTCCGGTCTGAAAACCCTCATACCACGGCAGAGCGCCTTGCCTCGTGTTCTTCCCGGTGTTCAGGATTTCTGTGGCACGCCAGAAGCTCGTCGTTCTCTCTGTTGGGCTGGAACACCCCGTTCGTGCCTCTTCTATTGCAACAAGTATCGCATCGTCGGCTCCTTGAGACTTGCCCTCGTCGAAACATTTCTGTCTCCGGTCCAACTCCCCCATGCGCATAGAACCAAGTCCCGACCTGGGGGCCAGCTCTTAGTAGCCGGAGTGACACTGCATCCTCCATCTCTTTCTCGACTTATCCCACTTAGGCATTGCCACCGTGATAGCCACCGCCCCACTTATGGAACTTATCCTTTTTTCGCATTCTTCTTGTTTATTCTCGACCGTTCCTTAGCTAATTCCGAATCCTTGAATTTCACGAAATTGGCCCAATGATCACGTTGGTTCTCCAGTGTTCCCTTGAATACTAGAGTCTTCCTTCCTCCGTTGACGTACTTGTTCCATTCACCATTCTTGTAGTTCTTGAATGCAGTCACCATCATCTTAAGAGCAGCCTCTGTGAAATGATCTGGTAGGGTGAAATGTTCCATGAGAGTATCCCAAAGCAGATCTTTTTGATTCTTGTCGACATAAGTAACATCTGGACGTGGCTTTGCTGGCGCTCTCCATTCTTGAAGTTTGATCGGGAGTTGGTCCTTCACAAGAACTCCGCACTGACGAACGAACTTGTCCGCAATCTTCTTAGGCGCTATTGGTTTGCCAGTAGGGCTGCATGCCTCGATATTGTACTTTATGCCTGGCTTCAACTTTTTGTTCGGGCCTCGTTTCGTCCTTTTGTCTGAAGATTTGCTCGATCCGGATGGCTGAAAGAACAAAGATCGGTTCGTTAATATATCTTCAAGTCATTTAAAACATGTGATGATCACCAGATGCCTGCTTATATAAATATATATACCTCGTCGGTGTTTGTTGTTTCAGGATCATGTTCTTCGTCATCGTCATAATCATTCATGACTTCGTCGTGATCGAATATCATATCACCCTCTCGGTGTTGTTTAGAAATTCGAGCCGTCATAATCTTCTTCATTTTGATTATCATCGCTTGCGTATCATATCGAACATGGTCATTCTCCTCTCTCTCGGTATTATCCGCCATAGCTTTTGTTTAACTAATCCAAAAGAAATATAAAACAATTTAGTATTCAAATCTCGAATAATAGATATAATCTCAATACATCGTCGAATAATAGATATAATCTCGAATACATCGTCCGAATAATAGATATAATCTCGAATACATCGCCCGTAATAATAGATATAATCTCAATACATCGCCCGAATAATAGATATAATATCGAATACATCGTCTCGAATAATATATAATATTGAATAGTACATCACTGGCTATTAGCTAATAAAGATCGAATACTACAGAAGAATCTAGGACACTCGCGGTTCCTCCGGTAGCGGCGGTGGACACCCAAAGAGAAGGAACCTCACGGGATCATAGCTGAAGTTAGATCCCCAAAGATACTGCCACGTATTGGAGAACATGCCGCCTCTAACGCAACCATGTAGCGATGGGCGTGCTCGTCCTCCTCCCTAACACGGCGACGTACCACCTCCGGCGGGCCGGGTCCCTCCACACCAAATCGCCCACGCGAACGCCACCAAACGAGATCGAGGTCGACGATCGACCCGGCCGGGTTCTCGTCAAGCGGGCGCCCTCAAGCAGCACCTCCGGTGCCAGCCAGTGAGCCAGTCCGGACATGGGTCGGCTGGACGTCGTCATGACGGGTCGACGGCGAGGATGCGGGCCGGCATCGTCGAGAACAAACACTAGCTATATGCCCATAAAAAGTAACATTTTTTAATGATTGGATTTTGATAACTAAAATTTCTAACATTTCTATATATATAACTAACATTTCTATAACATTTCTAACAATGCTATATATAACTAACATTTCTATAACATTTCTAATATTTTAGAACTAAAAACAGAAAAATTATAACATTTCTATATATATAACTAACATTTTATAACTATTTCTATAACTAAAAACAGAAAAATTTCTAACAATTCTAACTTTTTATAACTATATATTTCTATAACTAAAAACAGAAAAATTTCTACAATTTCAAACATTTCTAACAAATCTAACAATTCTAACATTTCTAACTATTTCTAAAAATAGAAAAATGTCTAACAATTTCTTAAAACAGAAAAATCTATAACTAAAATGTATGTGTGTAAAAGGCTCACCGGCCGGCTAGGCGAGAGGCGACGGGCAGCACAGCGACGGGACAGCGACGGCACGGCGACGACGGGCGGCGGGAGACGGGACGGGACGACGGGCGGGCGGCGAAGCGGCGGCGACGGGAGGCGGCGGCAAGGCGGCGACGGCGACGGGGCAGCGGCGACGACGGGACGGGCGGCGACGGGCGGCGGCGACGGGACGAGGCGGTGACGGGGCAGCGACAGTGCGAGAGGAGAAGAAGAGAGGAGATGAGAACCAGCGAAATTTTGAAGTGTTTACTTATATAGAAGGCACCTTTAGTACGGTTGGAGCCACCAACCGGTACTAAAGGTCTGTTTTTGAGCCAAGCGGAAGCGACCCCTTTAGTACGGGTGGTGGCACAAACCGGTACTAAAGGCCCCCTTTAGTACCGGTTTGTGCCACGACCGGTACTAAAGGGGTCTTGCTAGCAGCAGTGCTTGGTCTTGAAGTTTAGTCCCACCTCGCTAGTCGAGGGCTACCATGACCGGTTTATAAGCCCTAGTGCGGTAGCTCTCTCGAGCTCCTCTCCTAATCAGGCCTACTGGGCCTACCTGTCCTCCTCGCCTCGTGGGCCTACTGGGCCTTCACGGGCCTGCATCCTGGCCCAATGAAAGGTTGTGTCGCTAGTCGATGCAGCCGCTTTGGCCCGATGGCGGGCTTTTTTTTGCTTTATTTTTTTGCTTTATTTTTTGTTTTATTTATTTTTGAGTTGTTTTTTGTTGTATTTAGAGTTTCTTTGTGAATATTTTTGCTTTAGGTACAAAAAATTACAAACTTTCTCTTGGTGTCGGTAGATTTCAAATTTGAATAGTTTAAATTTTGAATTATTTGAAATTTGTGTGAATCACTAGTTTGTGAATAACTTAACTTTGAAAAAAGTTTTTCCAGTGATTCTTTTTTCTTATGTTCATATTAGTGTGTTTTATCATTATATTTAATTTAGTAATGCTTAGGTTATTTAAAAAATGAAATGCCTTTGTAACAGTTCAGTTTTCGTCGGAAACCCTGTTACTTCGAAAGTGATTGTCCATTTTGTACACGAAGTGCATCCAGTTTTTGCCGTAACCCTCTCTACTTTCTTGCACATGCTATTTGTATGAAATTATGATACCATGCCAACTTTCAACCTTTTACGAGTTCATTTGAATTGCTTTTCAATTTCAGGGTCATTTATTTGGAAAAATCAGTAAATGCATGAAAAGAATTTCTTTGCACATAAAATTTCTTCGCATTTCAAATGCCAAAACACATAACTACCCTAACTATTACAGACATTCCCTCCTGGGTGTGAAACACAGAAGAAAGTGATGATAGTGAAGCCGATCACATCCCAGATCTTTGGGTGTGAAACTTTTTCTTCGTGTGTGTCCCTTTGCGCCGTAACCATGGAAAATCTTCATCATTTAACGGGATGCTCGGGTCAATATTCATTGTGAATGGAGCAATTTCATCAAACTTTTCATAATCTTGACTTGTCTGTCTTGTCATCCACTCCCACGATGTTTCTCTTCCCGTAAAGAACTATGTGCCGCTTTGGCTCATCGTGACGATGCATTCGCTTCCTTATCTTTTCTTTTTCTTGGCTTGGTAGACATGTCCTTCACATAGAAAACCTGTGCCACATCATTGGCTAGGACGAATGGTTAAATCGCATATGCAAGATTGTTGAGATCAACTGTTGTCATTCCGCATGCGGGTCTTCCGTTACCCGCCTCGTGTCATATTGACCCATTTGCACCAAACAAAGGGACCTTTAAACCAGGTCGATAGTCAAGTTCCCATATGTCCTGTATATAACCATAATATGTTTCCTTTCCGTCTTGGTTTACGCATCAAAGTGGACACCACTGTTTTGGTTGGTGCTCTTCTTATCTTGGGCAATCGTGTAAAATGTATTACCATTTATCTCGCCCTTTGAAAGTCATTATATTCAAGATGGTAGCTGGGACAGCAAGTACAGGTCATCTTCAATAGAGGTGGCATGCATGGTGCGTATGCGCAACCAGTTAGCGAAACTCTGGTTTGTTCACGTGTAATCCACTCATCGAGACCGCTCCGGGTGTTTGGAGCGTAGCAAATTCTTGTGTTCATCCATATACGGAGCCACCAAGGTGGAATTCGTAGAAGCTGTAGTGTGCTTCGGTGAGAGAATGTCCGTCCATACATATTATTTGTTCCCCTCCTAGCGTGCCTTTTCCATCGATGCGCCCTTATGCGCGATTCAGAACACCAATCGGCTTAAGGTCGAATAAAGTCAATACAAAACTCAATGACCTCCTCATTTTGATGGCCCTTGGAGATGCTTCCTTCGGCCTAGCACGGTTATGAACATATTTCTTTAAGACTCCCATGAACCTCTCAAAGGGAACATATTGTGTAGAAATACAGACCCAAAACGTTAATCTCTTCGCATAGGTGAACTAGGACGTGCGTCATGATGTTGAAGAAGGATGGTGGGAACACCAACTCAAATCGACAAGACATTGCACCAAATCATTTCTGTAACCTTGGTATGATTTCTGGATCGATTGCCTTCGAGAGATTGCATTGAGAAATGCACATAGCTTCACAATGGCTAATCGAACGTTTTCGGTAGAAGCCCCTCAATGCAACCGGAAGCGCTTGCGTCATAATCACGTGGCAGTCATGAGACTTTAGGTTCGGAACTTTTCTCTGCCATGTTTATTATTCCTTTATATTCGACGAAGCCGACGGTACCTTAATCTCGAAAGGCATTCAAAGAAAATTTCCTTCTCTTCTTTGGTAAGAGCGTAGCTTGCATGACCTCGATGTATGCCGTCTTCTCCGTGCATACGTTGCTGGTCCTCCCGTGCCTCAGGTGTATCTTTTGTCTTCCCATACACGCCCAAGAAGCCAAGCAGGGTCACATAAAGATTCTTCGTGACGTGCATCACGTCGATTGCGGAGCGGACCTCTAGGTCTTTCCAATATGGCAGGTCCCAAAATATAGATTTCTTCTTCCACATGGGTGCGCGTCCGTCGCGCCCTTGAACAGGTTGTCCGCCAGGACCCTTTCCAAATATCACCTTCAAATCCTTGACCATATCATGTACATCAGCACCAGTACGATGGCGAGGCTTCGTCCGTGATCCGCCTCACCTTTGAAATGCTTGCCTTTCTTTCTTACGGATGCCTGCTCGGAAGAAATCGACGATGTCCTGTACACATTCTTCTTACAACTATTCAAATATATCCGTCGGTATCATCCAAACTGTGTGTGCATCCGCGGTATCCCTTGTTTGTCTGTCCCGAAGGTTACCGAGAGCAGGCCAATCATTGATGGTCACGAACAGCAACGCCTTTGAGGTCAAATTCTTCCCCATGTGCTCATCCCACGCACGTACACTGCTCCATTCCACAGCTGTAAGAGTTCTTCAACTAATGGCCTTAGGTACACATCCATGTCGTTGCTGGGTTGCTTAGGGCCTTGGATGAGCACTGGCATCATAATGAACTTCCGCTTCATGCACAACCAAGGAGGAAGGTTATACAAACATAGAGTCACAGGCCAGGTGCTATGGTTGCTGCTCTGCTCCCCAAAAGGATTAATGCCATCTGCGCTTAGACCAAACCATACGCTCCTTGCGTCATCTGCAAACTCCTTCCCGTACTTTCTTTCGATTTTTCTCCACTGCGACCCGTCAGCGGGTACTCTCAACTTTCCGTCTTTCTTACAGTCTTCTCTATACCATCTCATCGCCTTGGCATGCTCTTTGTTTTGGAACAAACGTTTCAACCGTGGTATTATAGGACAATACCACATCACCTTGGCAGGAATCTTCTTCCTGGGGCGCTCGCCCTCAACATCACCAGGCTCATCGCGGCTGATCTTATAGCGCAATGCACCACATACCGGGCAAGCATTCAAATCCTCGTACTCACCGCGGTACAGGATGCAATCATTAGGGCATGCATGTATCTTTTGCACCTCTAACCCTAGAGGGCGACAGCCTTCTTTGCTTCAGACGCACTCTCGGGCAATTCTTTGTCCTTTGGAAGCATATCCTTTATCATTACCAAGAACTTTCCAAATCCCTGTCGGATACACCATTCTCTGCCTTCCATTGCAGCAATTCGATGTGGTGCCCAGCTTTTCTTGTCACCTCACGAATTGGGTACAACAATTTTTGTGATCCTCTAACATGCGCTGCAACTTCTTCTTCTCCAAATCACTTGCGCAGTTTCTCTTTGCATCGGCAATGGCCCGACCTAGATCATCAACGGGCTCATCGATGCCTCTTCTTCAGCTTCTTCCCGCATTGCCGCTCAGCTTCTTCCCACATTACCAGCTTAGCTTCTTCCCCATTGTTGTATCATTGTATTCAGGGAACCCATGGCGGGATAGCTGTCGTCGTCCTCTTCTTCTTCATTGTCTTCCATCATAACCCCTCTTTCTCCGTGCTTGGTCCAAACATTATAGTGGGGCATGAAACCGAATTAAACAGTGGACGGAATGGTTCTTGACGAGAGTAATTGTGACCATTCTTACAGACACCACATGGACAAGGCATAAAACCATCCGCCCGCTTGTTTGCCTCGGCCGCAAGCGTAAAAGTATGCACGCCCTCAACGAACTAGGAGAGCATCGGTCATCGTACATCCATTGTCGGCTCATCTTCATTACACAACACCGAATAGACCAAATTAATACAAGTTCATACATAAAGTTCATACAACACTTAAATGCAACAAACAAATAACTCTCTAGCTAAGGCATTTAAATGCAACAACAAATGTGATCAAGATCGCAACTAAGGTAACAATTGATCCAACAGCATAATGATACCAAGCCTCACTATCGATGGCATATTTTCTAATCTTTCTATTCTTCAAGCGCATTTTCTCCATCTTGATCTTGTGATCATCGACGACATCGGCAACATGCAACTCCAATTCCATCTTCTCCCCCTCAATTCTTTTCATTTTTTCTTTCAAGTACTCGTTTTCTCTTTCAACTAAATTTAACCTCTCGACAATAGGGTCGGTTGGAATTTCCGTTCACATACCTCCTAGATAAAAATATCTATGTCAACTTGATGGGCATAATTTGTCATAAACACGAAATGCAACTAATAGTTTTAAAGAGAATATACCACATCCGAATCATAACAAGGATGAGGGCCGACGGGACGGATATCAAAACCATGGCACTATGTATAACAAACAACGACGGGTAAGATAATTATTACATGATTAACTATATATCCAAATCACACAAACATCAATTTTTATATAAAATTACATGAACAAGAGGCTCACCACAAGGTGGTGCCGGTGACGGGACGGTGCGGGCGATCGACGGTGGTTACGACGGAGATTTAGAAGGCACTAAGTAAACCACACCTACATATGCAAACTAAGTGTTATTTTTGACCTCAAATTGCATATAAATCAAATACTAGCAGATATATATATTTCCTCCCAAATTACTAAACTCACAAATTAGCAACTATATAAAGCATTGCAAGAGCTAATCTAGCAATGAGAGATGAAAGGACAAAGTTGCTAACCTTTGTGATCATTTGAATGGATGGGGGCCTTCAAATCTTGACAAATTTTGGGCAAAATTTGTGGTGAGCTTGAGGGGAAGAGGAAGAACAGAGAGGAGAGGAGAGGGGAAAGGGGGAAGAACAGAGCAAGCTGGACGAAGGGTTTATATGCAGGAGGACCTATAGTACCGGTTCGTGGCATGAACCGGTACTAAAGGTGCTGGAGGGGGCCCAGACTGACAACATCCTGCCACCACCCTCATTAGTACCGGTTCATGGCACGAACCGGTGCTAAAGGTTAGCCACGAACCGGTACTAATGAGAGCGGCCCGGCTAGCCGTTGGAACCGGCACTAATGTATACATTAGTGCCGGCTCTAATACAAACCGGCACTAATGTGCTTCACGTTTGACCCTTTTTCTACTAGTGCTACCAAGAAGTTGGAAGAGAGATCAATTTGATCAATTTTTCTTAGACCAGAAACATCATCTGGTAGTGCACCAGCAATGGAATTATGAGAAACATCCAATGTGATAAGTTTATTTAGGCGAAAAAAGCTTGGGGGTATCGTTGACTCCAACTTGTTATTAGACAAGTTGATGTTTTGTAAGAAACTAAGATTACCAAAGCTGCTTGGTATGGATCCTGAGAATTTGTTTGCTTCAAGGAGTAACTGTCCTAGACTCTGAAGCATACCCATTTGTGCTGGGATAGGGCCTACCATGTCATTGTGTGAGAGATCAAGATCTACAAGATTCTCTAACATAGTGATGGAATCGGGAATCGTCTCGGTGAATAGGTTGTCACGAAGATCTATCCATTCAAGGCTGCTAATGTTCGAAATTGCTGCAGGAATTCCACCTGTTAATTTATTATAACCTACTCGAAAAATGGTCAACCGTGAAGTGAGCCACATGGCCACGGAGGACTCCTGTGAAAGAATTATTATGTATACCGAGGAACCAGAGATGCCTGCACTGGGAAAGACTCGAAAGGAAGTCTAGATTCCCCTCTAAATTGTTACTTGACAACTCAAGCACGGTCAAAGCTGCAAGATTCCCTAATGTTGCACTACTAGGGAAAACCCTAGTAGTAGCGCGGGTTTTGAGGCTATCAGCAGCGCTATCAATAAGGCGCTACAGCTAACTGTTAGTAGTAGCGCCGTCTGTACCCGCGCTACTACTATGGACTATATCAGCAGCGCATTTCCTTAGCGCGCTACTATTAATTAGCTGTAGCGATTTTCTAGACGCGCGCTACTGCTATATCTTCCATCATTTCCCACCCGCTTCCTACCCCGTTTCAGCTTCAATAAACTGCAATTTCCAGATACTAGGTACTACTAGATATCAATTTCATAAAGGATTATAGGTACCAGGTAGTACTCCCTCTGTTCCAAATTACTCGTCGTGGTTTTAGTTCAAATTTGAACTAAAACCACGACGAGTAATTTGGAACGGAGGGAGTACTAGATAAAAATTTCATATATACTGAACATGCATCCTCAAGTAGTACAAGGTGATCATCATATGTAGTTCTAGATGATATCGACAACGATCATCATATGTAGTTCTACATGATATCGACGACGATCATCATATGTAGTTCTAGATGATAGAGCCACACACACATATGTCGTTCTAGATGATATCAACGACGATCATCATCCTCAAGCCTGGGCGGTGAGTGTTTCTGATCGTAAGTAGGATGGCCTGTCCAACACAAAGATTCTTGCCAACAAGGAATCTCTTCCACCCAACTGAGTTTAAGTGTGTGCGACCGTCTGCTCCATGCGGTAAGTACAAGTGGTGACGGAGCCCCTTGCGGTAAGGCGTAGTCCAGCTGAGCCTTCTTCATCAGGCAATTTCTGAATAAGAAAAACATATGAATTAATAAATAGCCTTGCACATACTCTTGCAAATATATTTCTATTAAGTCTAGATTTCTACACTATGAAAAGACACAGTACTATGCAGTTGTACTAACAAATCATGATTTCTACTAATAAGTTTATATGGATTATCTACACTATTAATAGTTCCTTGGATTCTACACTAATAAGCATGTGATCAGACTCTACACTAAAGCATATCATCGACTAGATTCCACAAAGCATTTGTAACTATAACAATGAAGCATATATATATCATCAAATTACTTCAGTTAGTACGTATAACATACCATTTCATGCTGATCGACCATGGTACTTGTCAGGTGGGTCATGAATGGCACCCCGACAAAGTCATCACGTGGCGGAATTATGTCCCATAGGTTGCACACCTCCTCCTCGCTCAGCCTCGTGAGCTACGATGGCTTCATGAAGTGGGTTCTCATCATCTTCATCGAGTGGGTCCTCATTATCTTCATCATCTTCGTTATTTTCATCATCTTCCACCAGGTTGAGATAAATGAAAGCCAGCTTGGGTCTTTCTGCTTTGAAGGAGAAGCTGATCAACTCACCACCAGTAAGACGCATACGGGAAAGGAAACGGGCCCATCCATCTCCTCCAATCTGAGATATATTGCGTCCTTTCTCGACCTCCATAGTGTACGGCCCCCCAGGAGCCTCAAATGTCACAGTGTCTCCTGTCAGCTTGTTGAATTTCAACCTCACATTGCATGGGACGATCTATGTAAAAAAAGCAAAATGACACAATGCAGTAATGCCAACACTCAAAATAAAATAGTTGTTACATTTCGTCTAATTTCTTATCGTCACATGACGAAAACTCGGCTGGAAGTAGATGCCGAACAGCTTGCCAGTTGCAAGGCTGCTGGCGCACCTTGACTTGCACAGTCGACATAGTGGTGGTGGTGGTGATGGCGCCATTTTCCTAAAAAAAACAAGTGGCAAATTTAACTAAATTGGCACCTACATTTTGCCAAAAAATAACTTATTACAAACAAACAAAAGCATCTACCTATCCATGTACAGAAAAAATAACAATAAAATGGTGTATACTAAATCAACTAAATCAAATAGCCTACTAAATCCACTAGCATACTAAATCAACTTAATCAAAATGTTCTAAATTAACTAAATCAACTAGCCTACTACATCAACTAGCATACTAAATCAACTAAATCAAAATGTTCTAAATCAACTAAATCAACTAACCTACTAAATCAACTAGCCTACTAAATCAAAATGTAGCAGGGAGGAGGGGTTGTGGATGGAGGAGGGAGGAGGGAGAAGGAGGGGCGACTCGAGGAGGGAGAAGAGAGTAGGACGGAGGAGGAAGGTGGAGCGAGGAGGGGCCGGCCGTCGGCGAGTGGAGGGAGGACGGAGGAGGAAGGCGGAGCGAGGAGGGGCCGACCAGCAGTGACACTGGAGGGAGGACGGAGGAGGATGCTGGTACCGAGTCCAGCGAGGAGGAGGAGGTGAAGGTGTTGGGGAACGTAGTAATTTCAAAAAATTTCCTACGCACACGCAAGATCATGGTGATGTATAGCAACGAGAGGGGAGAGTGTTGTCTACGCCCTCGAGACCCAAGCGAAGCGATCACAACGTAGAGGAAGTAGTCGACGTTCTCCTCGCGATCCGACCGATCCGGCGCCGTTACTCGGCGCCTGAAGTTCTTGACACACGTACAGCTCGATGACGTCCCTCAGACCGATCCAGCCGAGTGTCGAGGAGAGTTCCGTCGAAGACGGCGTGGTGACGATCTTGATGTTCTATCGGCAGAGCTTCGCCTAAGCTTCATGACGATATGACCGAGGTGGAATATGGTGGAGGGGGCACCGACACGGCTAAGGAACGATCCGTAGATCAAACTTGTGTGTCCTAGGGTGCCCCCTGCCCAGTATATAAAGGAGGGAGGGGGAGGTGCGGCGGCCCAAGGGAGGCGCCGAGGAGTCCTACTCCCAGGGAGTAGGACTCCCCCTTCCTAGTTGGAGTAGGATTGGGGAGGAGAGAGAGAGAGGGGCCGCCCCTCTCCTTGTCCTATTCGGACTAGGGGGGAGGGGGCGCGCGGCCACCCCTGGCCGGCCCTTCCTTTTCTCCCTCGAGGCCCACTAAGGCCCAATAGCCTCCGGGATGGTTCCGGTAACCCCCCGGTTTTCCGGTAAAATCCCGATTTCTCCCGGAACCATTCCGAACTCCAAATATAGGCTTCCAATATATCAATCTTTATGTCTCGACCATTTCGAGACTCCTCGTCATGTCCGTGATCACATCCGGGACTCCGAACTTCTTCGGTACATCAAAATACATAAACTCATAATAACTGTCATCGAAACCTTAAGCGTGCGGACCCTACGGTTCGAGAACAATGTAGACATGACCTAGAACTATTCTCGGTCAATAACCAATAGCGGGACCTGGATGCCCATATTGGCTCCTACATATTCTACGAAGATCTTTATCGGTCAGACCGCATAACAACATACGTTGTTCCCTTTGTCATCGGTATGTTACTTGCCCGAGATTCGATCGTCGGTATCCAATACCTAGTTCAATCTCGTTACCGGCAAGTCTCTTTACTCGTTCCGTAATACATCATCTTGCAACTAAATCATTAGTTGTAATGCTTGCAAGGCTTAAGTGATGTGCATTACCGAGAGGGCCCAGAGATACCTCTCCGACAATCGGAGTGACAAAACCTAATCTCAAATACGCCAACCCAACATCGCCTTTGGAGACACTGCAGTACTCCTTTATAATCACCCGATTCGTTGTGACGTTTGGTAGCACCAAATTGTTCCTCCGTAAACGGAGTTGCATAATCTCATAGTTACAGGAACATGTATATGTCATGGATAAAAGCAGTAGCAACATACTAAACGATCGTGTGCTAAGCTAATGGAATGGGTCATGTCAATCGATCATTCTACTAATGATGTGACCTTGTTAATCAAATAACAACTCCTTGTTCATGGTTAGGAAACATAACCATCTTTGATTAACAAGCTAGTCTAGTAGAGGCATACTAGTGACATCTTGTTTGTCTATGCATTCACACATGTATCATGTTTCCGGTTGATACAATTCTAGCATGAATGATAAACATTTATCATGAAATAAGGAAATAAATAATAACTTTATTATTGCCTCTAGGGCATATTTCCTTCAGAAGCCGGCGCAGATCGGAGGAGGGGCGACGGGGGAGGACCGGCGTGGGTGAGGGGGAGATCGAGTGAGTGTGAGTGTGGATCGGATAGATCTAGAGGGGGGGAGATGGAATGGCTTAGCAGTGGCGCACTATAGCAAAAGGCGCTACTGCTAAACGACCTAACAGTAGCGCCTTTCAAAAATAACACGCTACTGCTATGTGTCAGCATGTAAAAAAGGACAAAAAATACATTGATCATCAATGATCTTTCTGTGTACAATATGATTTGTCAATATGAGTCCTCACCAGTTTAGGAACTGGTGAAGACTCATATTGCGACCACAAATTCTACACATAGAGTTCAATGAAGACTAAGTGCTTGTGAAAGTTTGAGAAGTAACATATTTAAGGTGGTACAAACTCCCTTCACGGAGCGATGTGGGACTAAATTTTTTAGTAAACTTAGAAGTAGCGGTTATTGTGAAAACGCGCTTCTGCTATGACCCTTAGCAGTAGCGCTCTTCATATCAACCTGCTGCTGCTAGAATTAGCCTCGCGGTGGCGTCGTGGCAATTATAGCAGTAGCGCGCCTTCCACCGGGTGCGCTACTGATACATTTATTTCAACAGCGTGTTTTGCACGCACGCGCTGCTGCTAGTTAGCAGCAGCACCTTATTTTAAAGCGTGCTGCTGGTAAGATTCTGTGTATAGGCTTTTCCCTAGTAGTGTTGTTGGTACTTGTTGAGGGAGTCCTGGATTAGGGGGTCCTCGGACAGCCAGACTATATACTTTGGCCGGACTGTTGGACTATGAAGATACAAGATTGAAGACTTCGTCCCGTATCCGGGTGGGACTGTCCTTTGCGTGGAAGGCAAGCTTGGCAATTCGGATATGTAGATCTCCTTGTTTGTAACCGACTCTATGTAACCTTAGCCCCCTTCGGTGTCTATATAAACCGGAGGGTTTAGTCCGTAGGACAACAACAATCATAATCATAGGCTAGCTTCTAGGGTTTAGCCTCTACGATCTCGTGGTAGATCAACTCTTGTAATATTCATATCATCAAGATAAATCAAGCAAGAAGTAGGGTATCACCTCCACCGAGAGGGCCCGAACCTAGGTAAACATTGTGTCCCCCGCCTCCTGTTACCATTAGCCTTAGACGCACAGTTCGGGACCCCCTAACCGAGATCCGCTGGTTTTGACACCGACATTGGTGCTTTCATTGAGAGTTCCACTGTGTCGTCACGATAAGGCTTGATGGCTCCTTCAATCATCTGCAACAATGCGGTCCAGGGTGAGGTTTTCCTCCCCGGATAGATCTTCGTCTTTGGCGGCTTTGTATTGCGGGCCAACTCGCTTGGCCATCTAGAGCAGATCGATAGCTACGCACCTAGCCATCAGGTCAGGTTTGGGAGCTTGAACCACACTGCCGACATCCGTGGAGACTTGATCTTTGACGGATTTGAGCCCATGTCAGGTGCGCCGAACAGTCACGACGAGCATGAATTAGATCTGCCATCAGACAGTGTTCGGGAGATCACACCTACAGCTGCCCTGGCCCTTAATCCGGAGGAGATCGTGCTATCCGAGGACGGGTGGATGGACCCCGCCACGAAGGCCGCACACTCATCGGCGATAGAGCCGAACACAGACTTCACCTCCAAAGAGATCTATGTCATCGGACCCTCGGACTCGTCTCCGGCCATAGGTTCCGAACCACGCGCGTCCGTGCCTATCGAATCTGATTGGGCACCGATCATGGAGTTTACCTCCGCAGATATCTTTCAACACTCGCCCTTGGGCGACGTGCTAAATTCATTAAAGTCTCTCTCCCTGTCAGGAGACTCTAGGCGAACTATGTCTGGCTTGAGTGGGAAGCGGACGATGAAGAAATTCGTTGCCCACCCACCACCCACTTGGTAGCCACTGTTGATGACCTAACCGAGATGTTTGATTTTGACTCCGAAGACATCGACGGTATGGACGACGATGCTGGAGAGGAACAGGAACCACCGCCCACAGGGCGTTGGACTGCCACCTCATCATATTATATATACATGGTGGACACGCCAAAAGAAGGCGATGGTGATGAGGCAACGGAGGATAATCCCCTTGAGAAGCAATCTAAGCACCGGCGTCATAGGCGGCGCTCTAAGCCCCGCCATAGCAAAAATAGTGATACCGGTACAAGAGATGATAGCAATCCGGATGTGCCGAAGACGAAAACAAACCCGCCCAGCCAGGCTTCAAGCAGACCGAGCGGGAGGATGGGGAAGCTAGCCCTACGGAACAGGCAACAGATGGAGAATCAGAGGATGACAATTACATGCCCCTCTTCGAAGACGAAGTGAGCCTTGGCGACAATGAATTCATCGTGCCCGAGGATCCCGTCGAGCAGGAGTGCTTCAAGCGCCGGCTTATGGCCACTGCAAAAAGCCTGAAGAAGAAGCAGCAACAGCTTCAAGGTGATCAAGATCTGCTAACTGACAGATGGACTGAAGTCCTTGCAGCCAAGGAATACGGACTCGAGCACCCAACCAAAAGTTACCCAAAGTGCAGGTTGCTACCTCAACTCGAGGAGAAGGCATTAAAGCCCACACTAGCAGCGCACGACACGGCTGACCGGCCACCTCGTGGCCAAGACAAAGCGGCGTATTAGCCCAAACACCAGCCCGCACCCCGTCGCCAATCAAACAAAAACACTAAGGCCCAGGGCTACACGCAGGACCTGCGAGACGTATTGGAAAACAAAGCAGGGTAGTCAAGATCGATCTACGGATCACGGGGGCGCGCCCCAACGCGCGACGATGACCGTAACACCGGATATACTAAAAACAAGTCCGGCCGGGCCAAATACAACAGACCAGAATCATTTGAACTGCGTCGTGATGTAGCCCGGCATAGAGGCGCCGCATGAAGGAAATATGCCCTAGAGGCAATAATAAAGTTATTATTTATTTCCTTATTTCATGATAAATGTTTATCATTCATGCTAGAATTGTATTAACCAGAAACATGATACATGTGTGAATGCATAGACAAACAAGATGTCACTAGTATGCCTCTACGAGACTAGCTTGTTAATCAAAGATGGTTATGTTTCCTGACCATGAACAAGGAGTTGTTATTTGATTAACAAGGTCACATCATTAGTAGAATGATCTGATTGACATGACCCATTCCATTAGCTTAGCACACGATCGCTTAGTATGTTGCTACTGCTTTTATCCATGACATATACATGTTCCTATAACTATGAGATTATGCAACTGCCGTTTACGGAGGAACACTTTGGTGCTACCAAACGTCACAACGAATCGGGTGATTATAAAGGAGTACTACAGGTGTCTCCAAAGGCAGATGTTGGGTTGGCGATTTCGAGATTAGGTTTTGTCACTCCGATTGCCGGAGAGGTATCTCTGGGCCCTCTCGGTAATACACATCACTTAAGCCTTGCAAGCATTGCAACTAATGAGTTAGTTGTGAGATGATGTATTACGGAACGAGTAAAGAGACTTGCTGGTAACGAGATTGAACTAGGTATTGATACCGATGATCGAATCTCGGGCAAGTAACATACCGATGACAAAGGAACAACGATGTTGTTATGCGGTCGACCGATAAAGATCTTCAGAGAATATGTAGGAACCAATATGGGCATCCAGGTCCCGCTATTGGTTATTGACCGGAGACGTGTCTCGGTCATGTCTACATTGTTCTCGAACCGTAGGGTCCGCACGCTTAAAGTTTCGATGATGCTTATTATGAGTTTATGTATTTTGATGTACCAAGAAGTTCGAGTCCCGGATGTGATCACGGACATGACGAGGAGTCTCGGAATGGTCGAGACATAAAGATTGATATATTGGACGGCTATATTCGGACCGGAAAGGTTCGGAAGTTTCCGGAGAAAACCGGAGTGCCGAGGGGTTACGGAACCCCGGGAAGTTATGGGCCTTAGTGGGCCAAGAGGGGAGAGAGGGGCCGCACCAGGAGGTGGCGCGCCCTGTGGGAGTCCGAATAGGACAAGGAAGGGGGGCGGCCCCCTTCCCTCTCCTCTCCTCTCTTCCTTCCCCTTCTCCTTCCTAGTTGGACTAGGAAAGGGAGTCCTACTCCAACTAGGAGGAGGACTCCCCCCTCCTGGCGCGCCTATAGGGGCGGCCGGCCTCCCCCTCCCTCCTTTATATACGGGGCAGGGGGCACCCTAGACACACAAGTTTGATCTACAGATCGTTCCTTAGCCGTGTGCGGTGCCCCCCTCCACCATATTCCACCTCGGTCATATCGTCGCGAAGCTTAGGCGAAGCCCTGCGCCGGTAGAACATCAAGATCGTCACCACGCCGTCGTGCTAATGGAACTCTCCCTCGACACTCGGCTGGATCGGAGTACGAGGGACGTCATCGAGCTGTACGTGTGTCAAGAACTCGGGGGCGCCGGAGTAACGGCGTCGGGATCGGTCGGATCGCGAGGAGAACGTACGACTACTTCCTCTATGTTGTGATCGCTTCCGCCGGGTCTCACGAGGGTACGAGACAACACTCTCCCCTCTCGTTGCTATGCATCACCATGATCTTGCGTGTGCGTAGGAAATTTTTGAAATTACTACGCTCCCCAACAAAGGGCATCCGAGCCTAGGTTTTTATGGTTTGATGTTTTGCACGAGTAGAACACAAGTGAGTTGTGGGCGATACAAGTCATACTACCTACCAAAGATGTCATACTTTGGTTCAGCGGCATTGTGAGATGAAGCGCCCGGACCGACATTACGCCAGACGCTTACGCGAGACTGGTTTCACCGCCACGAGCACTCGCTGCTTAAAGGTGATTGGAGGGTGTCTGTCTCTCTCACTTTAGTTGGACCGAGTGTGGCTACGCCCGGTCCTTGAGAAGGTTAAACGAGTCTATTTGACGAAGTATCGCTGTGGTTTTGATGCGAGGTGAGATTGGTTCTTGCTTAAGCTCGTAGCAGCCACGTAAAATTTGCAACAACAAAGTAGAGGACGCCTAACTTGTTTTTGCAGGGCATGTTGTGATGTGATATGGTCAAGACGTGATGCTATATTTTATTGTATGAGATGATCATGTTTTGTAACCGGTTATCGGCAATCGGCAGGAGCCATATGGTTGTCGCTTATTGTATGCAATGCAATCATTCTGTAATGCTTTACTTTATCACTAAGCGGTAGCGATAGTCGAGAAGCATAAGTTTGGCGAGACGACAACGATGCTACGATGGAGATCAAGGTGTCGCTACGGTGACGATGGTGATCATGATGGTGCTGCAGAGATGGAGATCGCGAAGCACAAGATGATGATGACCATATCATATCACTTATATTGATTTGCATGTGATGTTTATCCTTTATGCATCTTATCTTGCTTTGATTGACGGTAGCATTATAAGATGATCTCTCACTAAATTATCAAGAAGTGTTCTCCCGAGTATGCACCGCTGCCAAAGTTCGTCGTGCCTGCACACCACGTGATGATCGGTGTGATAAGCTCACGTCCATCTACAACGGGTGCAAGCCAGTTTTGCACACGCAGAATACTCGGGTTATACTTGACGAGCCTAGCATATGCAGATATGGCCTCGGAACACGGAGACCGAAAGGTCGAGCGTGAATCATATAGTAGATATGATCAACATAAGATGTTCACCATTGAAAACTACTCCATTTCACGTGATGATCGGTTATGGTTTAGTTGATTTGGATCACGTGATCACTTAGATGACTAGAGTGATGTCTTTCTAAGTGGGAGTTCTTAAGTAATATGATTAATTGAACTTAAATTTATCATGAACTTAGTACCTGATAGTATCTTGCTTGTTTATGTTTGATTGTAGATAGATGGCTCGTCT
The DNA here is from genome assembly GCA_021437245.1 of Aegilops speltoides. Classification (NCBI taxonomy): domain Eukaryota; kingdom Viridiplantae; phylum Streptophyta; class Magnoliopsida; order Poales; family Poaceae; genus Aegilops; species Aegilops speltoides. Next base: position 39,533,934 of record CM038143.1, read on the forward strand.
TTGTTGTTCCGTTGAATTTTAATGCGTTCCTTGAGAAAGCAAAGTTGAAAGATGATGGTAGCAATTACACGGATCGGGTCCGAATTCGAGGATTATCCTCATTGCTGCACGTAAGAGTTATGTCTGGATGCACCGCTAGGTGACAGCTCGCTGCTTTGGAGCAACACCGGATGTTGTGAACGTCTCGCGAGCAAAGCTGATGACTACTCTATAGTTCAATGTGCCATGCTTTACGGCTTAGAACCGGGACTTCAACGACGTTTGAACGTCATGGAGCATATGAGATGTTCCAGAGTTGAAGTTAATATTCCAATGTAATGCCCGGATTGAGAGATATGAAGTCTCCAATAAGTTCTATAGCTGCAAGATGGAGGAGAATAGTTACATTAGTGAGCACATACTCGTAATGTCCGGGTACTACAATCACTTGACACAATTGGGAGTTAATCTTCCGGATGATTGTGTCATTGATGAATTCTTCAATCACCGCCACCAAGCTACAAAGGCTTCGTGATGAACTATAATATGCAAGGGTTAGTAAAGACTATACCGAGCTCTTCGCAATGCTAAAGGCTGCGGAGGTAGAAATCAAGAAGGAGCATCAAGTGTTGATGGTCAATAAGACCACTAGTTTCAAGAAGAAAGGCAAAGGGAAGAAGAAGGAACTTCAAGAAGAGCAGCAAGCAAGTTGTGCTCAGAGAAGAAACCCAAGTCTGGACCTAAGCCTGAAATCGAGTGCTTCTATCGCAAGCGACTGGTCACTAGAAGCGGAACTGCCCCAAGTATTTGGTGGATAAGAAGGATGGCAAGGTGAACAAAGGTATATGTGATATACATGTTATTGATGTGTACCTTACTAGAGCTCGCAGAGCACTGGTATTTGATCTGGTTCATTGCTAATATTTGCAACTCAAAGCAGGACTACGGATTAAGTGAACACCGCAAAGGACGAGGTGACGATGCGCGTGGGAAATGGTTCCAAAGTCGATGTGATCGCGGTCGGCACGCTACCTCTACATCTACCTTCGGATTAGTTTTAGACCTAAATAATTGTTATTTGGTGCTGCGTTGAGCATGAACATTATATCTAGATCTTGTTTGATGCGAGACGGTTATTCATTTAAATCGAGAATAATGGTTGTTCTATTTATATGAGTAATATCTTTTATGGTCATGCACCCTTGAGAGTGGTCTATTTTGATGAATCTCGATAGTAGTGATACACATATTCATAATGTTGAAACCAAAACATGCAGAGTTGATAATGATAGTGCAACTTATTTGTGGCACTCGCCGTTTAGGTCATATCGTGTAAAGCGATGAAGAAACTCCATCTCGATGGACTTTTGGAGTCACTTGATTATGAATCACTTGACACTTGCGAACCGTGCCTTATGGGAAAGATGACTAGAACCTCGTTCTCCGGTACTATGGAGAGAGCAACAGATTTATTGGAAATCATACATACAGATGTATGTGGTCCGATGAATGTTGAGGCTCGTGGCGGATATCGTTATTTTCTCACCTTCACAGATGACTTAAGTAGATATGGGTATATCTACTTAATGAAACATAAGTCTGAAACATTTGAAAAGTTCAAAGAATTTCAGAGTGAAGTTGAAAATCATCGTAATAAGAAAATCAAATTTCTACAATCTGATCGTGGAGGTGAATATTTGAGTTACGAGTTTGGTCTACATTTGAAACAATGCGAATAGTTTGCAACTCACGCCACCCGAACACCACAACGTAATGGTGTGTCCGAACGTCGAATCGTACTTTACTAGATATGGTGCGATCTATGATGTCTCTTACAGATTTACCGCTATCATTTTGGGGTTATGCTCTAGAGACGGCCGCATTCACACTAAATAGAACACCGTCAAAATCCGTTGAGACGACACCTTATGAACTGTGGTTTGGCAAGAAACCAAAGTTGTCGTTTATTAAAGTTTGGGGATGCGATGCTTATGAGAAAAATCTTCAACCTGATAAGCTCGAACCCAAATCGGAGAAATGTGTCTTCATAGGATACCCAAAGGAGACAGTTGGGTACACCTTCTATCACAGATCCGAAGGCAAGACATTCGTTGCTAAGAATGGATCCTTTCTAGAGAAGGAGTTTCTCTCGAAAGAAGTGAGTGGGAGGAAAGTAGAACTTGATGAGGTAATAGTACCTTCTCCCTTACTTGAAAGTAGTTAAATCGCAGAAACCAGTTTCGAGACATCTACACCAAGTAGTGAGGAAGTTGATGATGTTGATCATGAAACTTCAGATCAAGTTATCGCAGAACCTCGTAGATCAACCAGAGTAAGATCCGCACTGTGAGTGGTACGGTAATCCTGTTCGGAAATCATGCTACTAGATCATGATGAACCTACGAACTATGAAGAAGCGATGGTGAGCCCAGATTTCGCAAAATGGCTTGAGGCCATGAAATCTGAGATGGGATCCATGTATGAAAACAAAGTATGGACTTTGGTTGACTTGCCCGAGGGTAGGCAAGCAATAGAAAACAAGTGGATCTTCAAGAAGAAGACCGACGACGGTAATGTTATCGTTTACAAAGCTCGACTTGTCGCAAGGGTTTTTGACAAGTTCAAGGGATTGACTACGATGAGACCTTCTCACCAGAAGCGATGCTTAAGTCCGTCCGAATCATGTTAGCAATTGCGCGATTTTATGATTATGAAATTTGGCAAATGGATGTAAAGACTGCATTCTGAATGGATTTACGGAAGAAGAGTTGTATATGATGCAACGAAGGTTTTATCGATCCAAAGGAGCTAACAAAGTGTGCAAGCTCCAATGATCCATTTATGGACTGGTGCAAGCATCTCGAGTTGGAATAAACGCTTTGATAGTGTGATCAAAGCATTTGGGTTTGTATGAGACTTTTGGAGAAGCCTCAGATTTACAAGAAAGTGAGTGGGAGCTCTTTAGCATTTCGATATTATATGTAGATGACATATTACCGATCGGAAATGATATAGAATTTCTGGATAGCATAAAGGGATACTTGAATAAGAGTTTTTCAATGAAAGACCTCGGTGAGGCTGCTTACATATTGGGTATTAAGATCTATAGAGATAGATCAAGACGCTTAATTAGACTTTCACAAAGCACATACCTTGACAAAATTTTGAAGAAGTTCAAGATGGATCAAGCAAAGAAAGGGTTCTTGCTCGTGTTACAAGGTGTGAAGTTGAGTAAGACTCAATGCCCGACCACGCAGAAGATAGAGAGAAAATGAAAGATGTTCCTATGCTTCAGCCATAGACTCTATCATGTATGCAATCTGTGTACTGCACTGATGTGTGCCTTGCTATAAGTTTAGCAGGAGGTACCAAAGTAATCCAGAGTGGATCATCTGGACAGCGGTCAAGAACATCCTGAAATACCGAAAAGGACTAAGGATATGTTTCTCGATATGGAGGTGACAAAGAGCTCATAAATGGAACGGTTACGTTGATGCAAGCTTTGACACCGATCCGGACGATTCTAAATCGCAGACCGGATACGATTTACACTAAACGGAGGAGCTGTCGGTTGGTGCAGTTCCAAACAAAGCGTCAGAAGGGATCTACATGTGAAGCGGAGTACATAGCAGCTTCGAAGCAGCTAATGAAGGAGTCGGATGAAGGAGTTCATATCCCATCTAGGTGTCATACCTAGTGCATCGGGTCCAATGAAAATCTTCGTGATAATATCGAGCAATTGCCTTAGCGAAGGAATCCAGATTTCACAAGAGGACCAAGCACATCAAGAGACGCTTCAATTCCATCCGGACTTAGTCCGTGGGAGACATAGAGATTTGCAAGATACATACGGATCTGAATGTTGCAGACCCGCTGACTAAGCCTCTTCCACGAGCAAAACATGATCAGCACCAAGACTCCATGGGTGTTAGAATCATTACTATGTAATCTAGATTATTGACTCTAGTGCAAGTGGGAGATCAAGGAAATATGCCCTAGAGGCAATAATAAAGTTATTATTTATTTCCTTATTTCATGATAAATGTTTATCATTCATGCTAGAATTGTATTAACCGGAAACATGATACATGTGTGAATGCATAGACAAACAAGATGTCACTAGTATGCCTCTACTAGACTAGCTTGTTAATCAAAGATGGTTATGTTTCCGACCATGAACAAGGAGTTGTTATTTGATTAACAAGGTCACATCATTAGTAGAATGATCTGATTGACATGACCCATTCCATTAGCTTAGCACACGATCGCTTAGTATGTTGCTACCGCTTTTATCCATGACATATACATGTTCCTATAACTATGAGATTATGCAACTCCTGTTTACGGAGGAACACTTTGGTGCTACCAAACGTCACAACGAATCGGGTGATTATAAAGGAGTACTACAGGTGTCTCCAAAGGCGTATGTTGGGTTGGCGATTTCGAGATTAGGTTTTGTCACTCCGATTGTCGGAGAGGTATCTCTGGGCCCTCTCGGTAATACACATCACTTAAGCCTTGCAAGCATTGCAACTAATGAGTTAGTTGTGAGATGATGTATTACGGAACGAGTAAAGAGACTTGCTGGTAACGAGATTGAACTAGGTATTGGATACCGACGATCGAATCTCGGGCAAGTAACATACCGATGACAAAGGAACAACGATGTTGTTATGCGGTCGACCGATAAAGATCTTCGTAGAATATGTAGGAACCAATATGGGCATCCAGGTCCCGCTATTGGTTATTGACCGAGACGTGTCTCGGTCATGTCTACATTGTTCTCGAACCGTAGAATCCGCACGCTTAAAGTTTCGATGATGGTTATTATGAGTTTATGTATTTTGATGTACCAAGAAGTTCGAGTCCGGATGTGATCACGAACATGACGAGGAGTCTCGGAATGGTCGAGACATAAAGATTGATATATTGACGGCTATATTCGGACACGGAAAGGTTCGGAAGTTTCGGAGAAAATCGGAGTGCCGGAGGGGTTACGGAACCCCGGGTGAAGTTATGGGCCTTAGTGGGCCAAGAGGGGAGAGAGAGGGCCGCACCGGGGAGGTGGCGCGCCCTGTGGGAGTCCGAATAGGACAAGGAAGGGGGGCGCGGCCCCCCTTTCCCTCTCCCTCTCCCTCTCTTTCCTTCCCCCTTCTCCCTTCCTAGTTGGACTAGGAAAGGGGAGTCCTACTCCAACTAGGAGGAGGACTCCCCCCTCCTTGGCGCGCCTATAGGGCCGGCCGGCCTCCCCCCTCCCTCCTTTATATACGGGGGCAGGGGGGCACCCTAGGACACACAAGTTTGATCTACGGATCGTTCCTTAGCCGTGTGCGGTGCCCCCTCCACCATATTCCACCTCGGTCATATCGTCATCAAGCTTAGGCGAAGCCTCGCGCCGTAGAACATCAAGATCGTCCACCACGCCGTCGTCCGACGGAACTCTCCCTCGACACTCGGCTGGATCGAGTACGAGGGACGCCATCGAGCTGTACGTGTGTCAAGAACTCGGGGCGCCGAGTAACGGCGCCGGATCGGTCGGATCGCGAGGAGAACGTCGACTACTTCCTCTACGTTGTGATCGCTTCGCCGGGTCTCACGAGGGTACGAGACAACACTCTCCTCTCGTTGCTATGCATCACCATGATCTTGCGTGTGCGTAGGAAAATTTTTGAAATTACTACGTTCCCCAACACCGCACACCCCCTATGCTTCACTAATGAAGTAATGGATCATGAATTCCCACAAGGGTTCAAACCCGTGAACATTGAATCATATGATGGTACAACAGACCCCGCGGTATGGATTGAAGATTTCCTTCTCCACATTCACATGGTCCGCGGCAATGATCTACATGCCATCAAATACCTCCCACTTAAGCTCAAAGGACCGGCTCGGCATTGGCTGAATAGCCTGCCGGCAAATTCCATTGGCAGTTGGGAGAACCGGGAAGACGCATTCCTTGACAACTTCCAGGGCACTTATGTGCGACCACCAGATGCTGACGACTTAAGTCACATAATCCAACAACCCAGAGAGTCAGCGAGGAAATTCTGGACTCGGTTCCTAACTAAAAAGAACCAAATTGTCGACTTTCCGGATGCCGAAGCCCTAGCAGCCTTTAAGCACGAGTGGCTCGCCCGACACCTCGGCCAAGAGAAGACGAAGTCCATGGCAGCCCTCACGACACTCATGACCCACTTTTGTGCGGGCGAGGACAGCTGGCTGGCTCGTAGCAATAGCACATCAAGAAATCCTGGCACTTCAGATGCCAGAGATAGCAACGGCAAGCCACAATGCAACAGACACAAGCATCGCAACAATGGCGACAACGTCGAAGACACGGCAGTCAATGCCGGATTCAGTGGCTCTAAGTCCGGTCACCGGAAACAGCCATTCAGAAGAAACAATCCGGGCCCGTCCAGTCTGGACCGCATACTCGATCGCTCGTGTCAAATTCACGGCACCCCCGATAAACCAGCCAACCACACCAGCAGAGAATGCTGGGTGTTAAAACAGGCCGGCAAGTTGAACACCGAAAATAAGGAAAATGGGCTGCATAGCGATGATAACGAGGAGCCCCGGCCACCGAACATGGGAGGGCAGAAGAAATTTCCTCCCCGGGTGAAAACGGTGAACATGATATATGCAACTCATATCCCCAACGGGGAATGGAAGCGTGCACTAAGGGACGTCTATGCGATGGAACCAGTCGCCCCAAAATTCAACCCATGGTCTTCTTGTTCGATCACCTTCGATCACAGGGACCATCCTACCAGTATCCATCATGGAGGTTCGGCCGCATTGGTCCTCGACCCCATCATTGAAGGATTCCACCTCACACGAGTCCTTATGGACGGTGGCAGTAGCCTGAACCTGCTTTATCAGGATACAGTGCGCAAAATGGACATCGATCCCTCAAGGATCAAACCCACCAAAACCACCTTTAAAGGTGTCATACCAGGTGTAGAGGCCTGTTGTACGGGATCAATCACACTGGAAGTAGTCTTCGGATCTCCGGACAACTTCCGAAGCGAGGAGTTAATCTTCGATATCGTTCCCTTCCATAGTGGTTATCATGCACTACTAGGACGAACCGCATTTGCTTGATTCAATGCGGTACCACACTACGCATACCTCAAGCTCAAGATGCGAGGACCTCGCGGGGTTATAACAGTCAATGGAAACACAGAACGCTCCCTCCGTACAGAAGAGCACACTGCGGCCCTCGCAGCATAAGTACAGAGCAGCCTTCTTAGGCAGACCTCTAATTCGGCAATAAAGCCTCCGGACACCATCAAGCGAGTCCAGAGTACCCTCCAACGGGATCGTCTGGCACGTCCAAAGCTCGCCTAGCAATTCGGCCTCCGTCCTAGTCCCAGTCAAGCGGTGAAATTTGTGCCGCACGTACATAATTACGCACTTAAAATACCATGGGCATAGGCGGAGGCACAGCCATACTGCGGTCCACAATGCGGCTCAACCGCCCCAGGACCCGTATACCTTCAAAATTTTCTTTCTTTCAGGATCCTATTTTCTGGAAGCTCTTTCAAATAGCCTGATTATCGGACCCATCACGGGAAGGAAACACCAAGGAGGCAAGAAGCTTTGACGTATAAGGGAATCCCCAGGTGGTCTCTGATAACGATCGGTATACCTGTTTTACATACCCACATGCAGCTTACCCTTGGCTAGGACATGTCAAATAGTCCTATTTTGCTTATCGCACTACTTGTATACATACGCTTTGACATATTATTTAAATAACAATGGAAAATAATATACAGCGTCAGCTTATTATAACATTTCTTTATCTTTTTTCCTTGACTTCTTATTTATTTTTTGCACCCGTACATTTTTGGTACGTCCAGCTCGCCAGGGGCTTCAGTGTACCCCATAACACGACAGGAAAGTCCGAACACTTTTGATAGTGCGGCACCCCGAACTTATAGCATTATATGCATCAGCTCCAAATTATTTCTTGGGTCAATAGTTGGGTTTGCCCGGCTCCCGTGTTTTGGTGCCTTACGTTCTGCTATATCGGCTAAGGTAGTACAGGGAGAACTACTGCGATTGTGTCCCTGTTCGTCCGGACGAGCACCTCAGTAGAGAAAGCCGAAAACTGACTGTCATGATGCGGCGAGAGCTGGTCGCTGTTCGAGAGGTCTCAAATCCATAAAGATTTTTTCCGCTTGGGCGAGGAATCGGCCTTGTATGATTTGGGCGTGTATAACGCCCCAAGTCCGGCCTTCCGAATACTTGGGGCTTCGCCAAAATTTAAAATTGTAGACTTCTATGGCTAAGTGAGAGTGATAAAGCTATATAGTCCGATTGCCTTGTTCGCCGCGCTAAACACCTCCTTAAAGGACCAAAAATTTGGATAAAGAGTGTTTAGATTTATCCCGGACACCCCAATACTAGTTACATGGGGGCAGAAGCCGACGACTGGCCAACTCTCTGATTTTATAAGCGGCCGCACAGAAGGTAATATTTCAAATCAACAAGCGTTATATAGTGCACATGAACTCTTTTTCATATTACAGGATCACATGAGTACATTCATTCAAATATTACATCCTTAGCACACTCCTCCGCCACAAGGCGGGCACCCTTCAGGATACTGTCATAATACTTTTTGGGGTGGTGATGCTCATTGGCCTCCGGCGGCCCCTCTGTCACCAGCTTCTCGGCATCCATCTTCACCCAGTGCACTTTCGTGCGGGCGAAGGCCCTGCGCACGCCTTCAATGCAGACTGACGGCTTAATGGCTTCAAGCCGCGGACAGGCACTCACCAGCTGCTTGACAAGGCCGAAGTAGCTGCTGGGCAGGGGCTCGGCAGGCCATTGTCGGCCTATGAGGTCCTTATGGCCAGTTCGGCCGCCTTGTGCAGTTCGACCAGTTGCTTCAACTGGTCGCTCAAAGTCATCGGATGTTCGGCCCCAATATACTGAGACCAGAACAACTTCTCCGTGGAGCTCTTTGCTTCGGCCCGGTAGAACTCCACGGCATCCGATATGCTGCGCGGCAGATCTGCGAATGCTCCTGGAGAGCTCCGAATTCGGGTAAGTAAAAGGAAAGTCTCCTTCACATGCTTGCTTTGCATAATGAATGCCTTACCCGCCGCTATCTTCTTGGCTGCCTGAATCTCCTGAAGGGTCTTTTGGGCTTCGGCCTCGGCATCTTGTGCGCTCTGGAGGGCCTTCGCAAGCTCGGACTCTTGCGTCTTCGAGTCACGCTCCAAGGACTCGTATTTCTTGACGAAATCCTGGAGCTCTTGCTGGACCTCGTCGACTCAGGCCTCTTGCTTTTCGCGCTCGATGCGCTCCTTGGCCGCTTTGTCTTCGGCCTCAGACAGCGCCTTTTTCAGGGCTTTCGGTCGTGGCCCCTATTAAACTTCATGACGATTATATGAGCTAAAACCATTTTTCATCAATATACAGACGGGGTATCACTTACCTTTGTTCTCCTCGAGCTGCCTCTTCGTGAGGCCGAGCTCTTCCTCGGACCGCTCCAGGTCCCGCTTCAGTCCGGAGACCTCCACAGTACGAGCGATAGCGGCCAGCAGTGATGCCTGCTTATTCACATAGACATACAATGATTAGACTCCGGTGGACGTTATTTGATACTCTGTTAGGCTTTTCTTTCCGAACACCAAACAGAGCATCAGGGGCTACTGTGTCTAAACTGTGATAATTTGATTACTTACCTCAAAGCCTGTTAGGAGGCTGATGCAGGCTTCGGTCAATCCGCTTTTGGCGGACCGAACCTTCTCAATCACCGCACTCATGACGGTGCGGTGCTCTTCGTCAATGGAAGCGCCGTGAAGCGCTTCCAGTAGGTTGTCCGATGCCTCTGGATGGACAGAGGTCATCGGCACAGGCGGCTCGCCCTCCTTAGTGAGGGGCTGCCTACCTGAATCTGGAACCACTGGAGGTTCCGGTGCAGTATCCGGCTGGGGGCCAGACTTGCTGCGGCCCCCGTCATCAGAATCCATGGGGGTCTTCCCCCATGTGCCCGGCGTCTGGGATTTCTCCTTGGGGCGTCTCCAAAACCATCTCCCCCTGGTCCGGTATCCTCTGGGACAACACCTCGGTGTCGTCCGCGGGCCGGGGGGTGGTGGACGTCGGGAGTGAATCGTTGTTCATCGCCGACTGACTCAAAGACCCATCCGAGGTGGATACGTTGATGTGGGCTTTGGACGGACTGCACAATCATATTTGACATGATAAGAAGCAATAAAGCAAAACATACCGGAAGTATTATAGTGTCTGAATACTTACGACTTCGCCAGGGGCTTGTCCCTGGGCAACCACTCCTCGTCGTTGTAGGCAGCTGTTGTGGAGTTATCTGGAGGGAGGGTCCTTCGTTTCTTGGACCCTTCGGCCTCCCTAGACGGGGCGACCTTCCTTTTCTTCCCCCCCCCCCCCGGTTGGGAGGAGGGTTTTCCTCTTCCTCCTCCTCGTTTTCATTGGAGGAGTGCGCCTTGGTGTCTTCGGACGATGAGTCCGACACAACCTTGCACCGGAGACCTTTCCTAGTCCCTGTGGCCTTCTTCTTGGCCTTCTTATCCGGCCCCTCGTAGGGCGCCGGAAACAGCATCTCCATTAAGAGAGTCGTTGATGGGTCTTCAGGTAGTGGAGCTGGACAGTCGATCTGCTCCGCTGTCGCTACCCAGTCCTGTTAAATTGGCATGGAGGCTTAGATTCCTCCCATGAATATACTGGGGAAAGGCACATCTTGTAAAATTAAAGAGCCTACCGGATTGGCGGGGCGCTTTGCGCTGAGTCCGCGATCCTCGGTAATGGGAGGAGGTACTTCGGCTGCCTTGAACAACACCTTCTAGACGTCTTTGTGCATCGTGTCGAAGAGCTCTTGCAGTGTCTGGTGTTTGTCCGGGTTGAACTCCCACATATTGAATGCCCGTCTTTGATATGGGAGGATCCGGCGGAAGAGCATGACCTGGACCATGTTGACAAGCTTGATTTTCTTGCTTATCATGTTTTTGACACAGTTCTGGAGTCCGGTCAGCTCCGCCGGTGCACCCCAGGCTAACCCCTTATCTTTCCAGGAGGTGAGCCGCATGGGGATGCCAGATCAGAATTCGGGGGCCGCCGCCCAAATGGCGTCACGCATCTCGGTGATATAGAACCACCCCGATTGTCACCCCTTCACGGTCTCCACATAGGAGCCTTCGAGCCAAGTGACATTGGGCATCTAGCCCACCATGGCGCCTCCGCACTCTGCTTGCTGGCCGACCACCACCTTCGGCCTCATGTTGAAGGTCTTCAGCCACAGGACGATGTGGGGCTTGATGCGGAGGAAGGCCTCGCACACGACGATAAACGCCGAGATGTTGAGGATGAAATTGGGGGCCAGATCGTGGAAGTCTAGCCCGTAGTAAAACATGAGCCCGCGGACAAATGGGTGCAGGGGAAATCCCAGTCCGCGGACGAAGTGGGCGAGGAATACAACCCTCTCGTGGGGTTCCGGAGTAGGGACGATCTGCCCTGCGTCCGGGAGCGGGTGCGCGATGTCTGCGGCAGGTATCCGGCCTCCCAGAGCTTCGTGATGTCCTCGTCCGTAACGGAGGAGGTCATCCACTTGCCTCCTGCTCTGGGCATGTTTGGAATGGCTTTACGGAGAAGGTGAGAACTTGGGCGCTGGAGCTCGAGCGTGCGAGAATGGATGAGCGAGGGGAGAAGAAGGCGTGGGTGAAAAGGGGTAATCCCTATCTCTTTATAAAGGCGGTAGAAACTGTGCGCCTCCCCACTTGCCTGGTAAAATCGCTTATTCCCCAAGCGTCACGATTGATGGCACGGCTGGGTTACCCACGCCCGTATTGGTGAGAATCCCGTGATAAGGGAAACACGATCTCTGCTTCGACAAGACGTGCCAATAAAACTGCCTCGCAACACGTGCAGTGGCAGGCTAGGAAAACGGTTCGTAATGACCGGGCCGCGGCGTGATGTCACGCTATGAAAAGTTGTCAGTAGATTAGATTTATGGAATATTATGCTCTCTACGGTGGTATGTGGAAATTATTTTGCAGAGCCGGACACGATCCTCATATTCAAGATCTTCTATGGAGTATTCGGAGAAGGAACCCGCCTTGCAATGCCGAAGACAATCTGCGCGCCGGACTCATTGTCATTGAAGCCTGGTTCAGGGGCTACTGAGGGAGTCCTGGATTAGGGACTCATCATCTTTTTTGAAAATGCACCTACAAAGGTAGCGCAGCGTATGCATGCATGGAAAGAAAATGTTCTGTTCGTGCCTGAACAAAACGAATGACAGAACTACAAATCAAATGTCAGCTTTTTTGACCATGACAAATCAAGCATTTTCCATGGCAATTATAGTGAATCAGCAATTGACAAGTCAGACATTAAAGCATGAAATTATTTACCCTGGTTAAAAATCCAGCGTCACAGAGGTCTATATTGTCATATGCTTTGCGTGATCATATATATTGTATCCGGGTCATATGTGATCAATGCAGAGGTACGAGTCCGGGTCCGGGTGCGCATCCCACTGATATGGGGGGGTGAGCCTTCAATCCAAATCATGACGACACGGTGGTCAGCCTGGAGATTTTTTGATCGACGACAAGGTAGGTTACTGACACATTCCCTGCCTGAACCTCGACACCAAACAGAATTGTCCTCTTCTCAACATGCTGATGCTTCTTTCGTCCTTTCAATTGTAGGGACAAACCATGCAAGCCAATATACACCACACACACAGATAAAAATGCGTTTCAAAGAGCGGCTAGTTGAAGGGAAAGTTTATGCTTTGTTAGATTCTGAAGTTTCTGAAGTAAAGCACAGGAATTTCGTCACCTGTCGTAATGGCTTGATGCTGTACATTGGTCGATGTGTTAGATGGACTTGTCAATTCGACACTGGAAGCTGCAGCACGTAACCAAGTGAAGCCTGAAATATAACTCATGAATCTCATGTTTAATTAGTTTACAGTTACACTATGTCCCGGTATTTGCTAGGAAGCATCTCCAGATGACACCTTGACTGCAATTTGAAGTTGAATCACATCCAAGTTGTTTCCCTTGTACCAATCTGGAACATGGAATTAACATGGGTCTAGTCCTCCAGCTACTCTCGTCCAAAGCATGGTAGCACAAAACAATTGTCTTGTCCTAGCCGTAGCTTTCTATTCTCTTGACGGGCTGACTGGTCACAAAGTGCTCCACTTGCCACATACCATAAATAACCCTATGCTTTTGTGAAACTACAACTTTCCAATGGACAATACATGCTTAAGTTCGGTGTTTTATGATCCGAGTAGAATAGCATGATTAGTCCGCACCATACTAATATCGCTCAAATAACTACTCGACTTAAATCTTTCCTTCTTGTGCCATGTTTCAAGGTTCAAGGTGTCGCTTACTATATTCTTATTGATCTTGCTGCCATGTTTCTTTAGATGCTCACTTGTACTAACTTGTTTATCTTACATGGCAATAATGCTAACTCACCAAGTTTCTGGACTTGTCTCCAAGACAATCAAGAGGTGAAGTACTTCCTCATTGCTACTAAATAATGTGCATAATTCCCAAGTTTTAAATTATGTGTGGTCTCATGGTATGTTCTCATGTAGGTTGTGCCCCCACCTGATCTGGAAAGTTGTGCTTGAGTGTTTGACTCTTCATGAAGAATTGAGATTTCAAGGCTGCCATGTGAACCATTGATGGCTTGCTACCGTTCTTTTGGTTCCAAAGACTTATTTGCTTAAATTTGTGTGTGAACTTTTAATTGTAATGCCCTTATTGTAAGATTGTGAGCTGCTATCACTAGTGCAGAATCGGGATTTAGTGCCGGTTGTAAGGCCCTTTAGTCCGGCTCGCAACCGCACTAAAGGGTGGGGACTAAAGCCCCCCTTAGTGCCGGTTAAATCCTGTTTCCGGGACTAAAGGCCCACAACGTGGCACATGTTCGCCCGGGGCTGGGGGCCTTTAGTCGGTTGGTTACACCAACCGACTAAAAGGTTCAGGGTTTTAGGATTTATTTTTCCTTTTAATTTTGTGTTTTCCATTTAATTATTTTTCATTTCAAACATATTTTACGCTACATATATTCCTACATATTCAACCTGCTCGGCGGCCCAGTCGACGTCGCCTTCGCGGCGTACGGGGACGAGTGGCGCCAGGCCAAGAAGATCCTTAGCACCACCTTGTTGACGGTCAACAAGGTGGGGTCGTTCCGTCGAGGCCGGGAGTCAGAGATGGCTCGTGCCATGGCACGGATCTCGGACGCGGCGGCTGGCCACGAGGCGCTGGACATGGGCAAGCTGCTCTACAGCTTGTCCATGGCCATGGTCTGCCGTGCGGTCTTCGGGCCGGCGTTCAACATGGACGGCCGCTGCCAACAGCTGCAGGACCTCGTCCGTTCCACTGGCGCCCTCGTCGCTGGTTATAGCGCGCTGGACTTCTTCCCGGCCTTGCTAAGCAAGGCTGGCTTCATCAGCGGTTAAATCGCGGCAACGCGCCAAGCTCGAGGCGCGTGGGGCGGGTTCTAGATGAAATCATCGCGGAGCACGAGCAGGACGGATTCATCAACTCGCTTAGGTCGGCTCAGCTCGAGAACGGGTTGTCCAAGGAGCACATGAGAGCAATCTTAATCGTAAGTTCCTGAAATCTTGATACTCGTACTTATTTTTCTTTCTTGAATTAGCGATCGATCCACTTCAAATGCCTCTGATCCTGTGCTTGTGTCATCATTGTGTACGCAGGACACCTTCTTCAGCGCCACCGACCCCACCGCAACGCTCATGGAATGCGTTTTGGCGGAAGTAATGGCGAACCCTCGCGCAATGTACACCCTCCAAGCCGAGTGAGGAGAAGGCCCCAACGGAGGAAGCAGCCATGGAGATGGAGGATACTAACCCAGATGATCTCGCGGGTAAACCATACTTCAAGGCAGTGATCAAAGAATGTTTTCGCCTAGTGGCGGAGCTAGACAGAATTGGCTGGGGGGCGAATGGTAAAATATGAGTGCTTGGGGGGGCAAATGCTAAAATATTTCTCATCTAAACCCTCACAGTAATATTTTCTTCACAAGTTGCTTCAATATTGGGGGCACAGCCCCCCAAGAGGCCACATAGCTCCGCCGTTGTTTTCGCCTCTACCCTCCAGGCGCCCTGGGCGGGCACTTTTGTCCATGGACAGGGTGCGGCTCCTCGACGGGTACCAGATCCCAGCAGCAATGCCCGTCATGGTGAACGCCTGGGCCATCGGGCGGGACCCGGGCGTTTGGGGTGAGGACGCTCATACTTATTGATCTTGTGCTGGAGGAGTATCCGCTGATACCAAACTTTTCTGTCCAAATATTTATCGTGCCTACGCTGACTACAAGGCTTGTGCGCGAGCACAATTTGTTGGGTATTCTTCTTGAATGTTTGACAGCTCTGTTTCTTTCTTGCGTTGGTGAGGATGGTCGTTTATGGTATGTTTATCTTCTTCTTTCTATGGCTCAAAAGTTCGATGCTTATATGCCTTATTATCCAGCCAATGTGCCTCGATGGGATATTGCTACTTTTCGAGCATAATTGCTATATTCATCAAAGCTGCTGGTACAATTCGCGGTGAACATATTTCTCTTACCGTTAATGGTAACACTTACAGGTCAAAAACAGGGCATAGGCCACGAATGTAGGCTTGTCATCAAACATTAGCACGCCTAGCTTCTCTTTGACTATGCACAAGAGAACTCTCAAAAACAACTATGCACAAGAGACAAACAACATGTCCATGTACTTGGATTATGGGGATGGATGAACAGAGACATTTCAGGATAATATTTTGTTGGTTTCGATAAATGTGTGTTCACACTATATGTTAATGAATCCCACAAAGATCTAAAGTTTCAAGTAAAGCGCCTAGTTGAAGGAAAATTTATGCATTGTCGATTCTGAAGTTTCAAGTAAAGCGCAAGAATTTTGTCACTGTCGTAATGGCTTGATGTTGTACATTGGTGGATGAGATAGATGGACTTGTGAATTCGACACCGGAAGCTGCAGCACGTAACCAAGCGAAGCCTGAAATATAACTCATGAATCTCATGTTTAATTAGTTTACAGTTACACTGTGTCCCGGTATTTGCTAGGAAGCATCTCCAGATGACACCTTGACTGCAATTTGAAGTTGAATCACATCCAAGTTGTTTCCCTTGTACCAATCTGGAACATGGAATTAACATGGGTCTAGTCCTCCAGCTACTCTCGTCCAAAGCATGGTAGCACAAAACAATTGTCTTGTCCTAGCCGTAGCTTTCTATTCTCTTGACGGGCTGACTGGTCACAAAGTGCTCCACTTGCCACATACCATAAATAACCCTATGCTTTTGTGAAACTACAACTTTCCAGTGGACAATACATGCTTAAGTTCGGTGTTTTATGATCCGGAGTAGAATAGCATGATTAGTCTGCACCATACTAATATCGCTCAAATAACTACTCTGACTTAAATCTTTCCTTCTTGTGCCATGTTTCAAGGTTCAAGGTGTCTGCTTACTATATTCTTATTGATCTTGCTGCCATGTTTCTTTAGATGCTCACTTGTACTAACTTGTTTATCTTACATGGCAATAATGCTAACTCACCAAGTTTCTGGACTTGTCTCCAAGACAATCAAGAGGTGAAGTACTTCCTCATTGCTACTAAATAATGTGCATAATTCCCAAGTTTTAAATTATGTGTGGTCTCATGGTATGTTCTCATGTAGGTTGTGCCCCCACCTGATCTGGAAAGTTGTGCTTGAGTGTTTGACTCTTCATGAAGAATTGAGATTTCGAGGCTGCCATGTGAACCATTGATGGCTTGCTACCGTTCTTTTGGTTCCAAAGACTTATTTGCTTAAATTTGTGTGTGAACTTTTAATTGTAATGCCCTTATTGTAAGATTGTGAGCTGCTATCACTAGTGCAGAATCGGGATTTAGTGCCAGTTTGTAAGGCCCTTTAGTCCCGGTTCTGCAACCGGCACTAAAGGGTGGGGACTAAAGCCCCCCCCCCTTAGTGCCGGTTCGTCACGACCCGGGACTAAAGGCCCACAACGTGGCACATGCCCGCGCCGGGGGGCTGGGGGGCCTTTAGTCCCGGTTGGTTACACCAACCGGGACTAAAAGGTTCAGGGGTTTTAGGGATTTATTTTTCCTTTTAATTTTGTGTTTTCCATTTAATTATTTTTCATTTCAAACATATTTTACGCTACATATATTCCTACATATTCAACCTGCTCGGCGGCCCAGTCGACGTCGCCTTCGCGGCGTACGGGGATGAGTGGCGCCAGGCCAAGAAGATCCTTAGCACCACCTTGTTGACGGTCAACAAGGTGGGGTCGTTCCGTCGAGGCCGGGAGTCAGAGATGGCTCGTGCCATGGCATGGATCTCGGACGCGGCGGCTGGCCACGAGGCGCTGGACATGGGCAAGCTGCTCTAGAGCTTGTCCATGGCCATGGTCTGCCGTGCGGTCTTCGGGCCGGCGTTCAACATGGACGGCCGCTGCCAACAGCTGCAGGACCTCGTCCGTTCCACTGGCGCCCTCGTCGCTGGTTATAGCGCGCTGGACTTCTTCCCGGCCTTGCTAAGCAAGGCTGGCTTCATCAGGCGGTTCGTCTGCGGCAACGCGGCCAAGCTCAGGAGCGCGTGGGATGGGGTTCTAGATGAAATCATCGCGGAGCACGAGCAGGACGGATTCATCAACTCGCTTAGGTCGGCTCAGCGCGAGAACGGGTTGTCCAAGGAGCACATGAGAGCAATCTTAATCGTAAGTTCCTGAAATCTTGATACTCGTACTTATTTTTCTTTCTTGAATTAGCGTACTGATCCACTTCAAATGCCTACTGATCCTGTGCTTGTGTCTGTCATTGTGTACGCAGGACACCTTCTTCGGCGCCACCGACCCCACCGCAACGCTCATGGAATGCGTTTTGGCGGAAGTAATGGCGAACCCTCGCGCAATGTACACCCTCCAAGCCGAGCTGAGGAGAAGCGTCCCCAACGGAGGAAGCAGCCATGGAGATGGAGGGATACTAACCCAGGATGATCTCGCGGGTAAACCATACTTCAAGGCAGTGATCAAAGAATGTTTTCGCCTAGTGGCGGAGCTAGACAGAATTGGCTGGGGGGCGAATGGTAAAATATGAGTGCTTGGGGGGGCAAATGCTAAAATATTTCTCATCTAAACCCTCACAGTAATATTTTCTTCACAAGTTGCTTCAATATTGGGGGGGGCACAGCCCCCCAGGAGGCCACATAGCTCCGCCGTTGTTTTCGCCTCTACCCTCCAGCGCCCCTGCTCGGGCCGCACCTGTCCATGGACAGGGTGCGGCTCCTCGACGGGTACCAGATCCCAGCAGCAATGCCCGTCATGGTGAACGCCTGGGCCATCGGGCGGGACCCGGGCGTTTGGGGTGAGGACGCTCATACTTATTGATCTTGTGCTGGAGGAGTATCCGCTGATACCAAACTTTTCTGTCCAAATATTTATCGTGCCTACGCTGACTACAAGGCTTGTGCGCGAGCACAATTTGTTGGGTATTCTTCTTGAATGTTTGACAGCTCTGTTTCTTTCTTGCGTTGGTGAGGATGGTCGTTTACAGGTATGTTTATCTTCTTCTTTCTATGGCTCAAAAAGTTCGATGCTTATATGCCTTATTATCCAGCCAATGTGCACTGATGGGATATTGCTACTTTTCGAGCATAATTGCTATATTCTGTCAAAGCTGCTGGTACAATTCGCGGTGAACATATTTCTCTTACCCGTTAATGGTAACACTTACAGGTCAAAAACAGGGCATAGGCCCTGAATGTAGGCTTGTCATCAAACATTAGCACGCCTAGCTTCTCTTTGACTATGCACAAGAGAACTCTCAAAAACAACTATGCACAAGAGACAAACAACATGTCCATGTACTTGGATTACTGGGGATGGATGAACAGTAGACATTTCAGGATAATATTTTGTTGGTTTCTGATAAATGTGTGTTCACACTATATGTTAACAGAATCCCACAAAGATCTAAAGTTTCAAGTAAAGCGCCTAGTTGAAGGGAAAATTTATGCATTGTCGATTCTGAAGTTTCAAGTAAAGCGCAAGAATTTTGTCACTGTCGTAATGGCTTGATGTTGTACATTGGTGGATGAGATAGATGGACTTGTGAATTCGACACGGAAGCTGCAGCACGTAACCAAGCGAAGCCTGAAATATAACTCATGAATCTCATGTTTAATTAGTTTACTGATTACACTGTGTCCCGGTATTTGCTAGGAAGCATCTCGGATGACAACTCATTGCGATTTGAAGTTGAATCACAACCAAGTTGTTCCCTTGTACCAATCTGGAACATGGAATTAACATGGCTCTAGTCCTCCAGCTACTCTCGTCCAAAGCATGGTAGCACAAAACAATTGTCTTGTCCTAGCCGTAGCTTTCTATTCTCTTGACGGGCTGACTGGTTACAAAGTGCTCCACTTGCCACATACCATAAATAACCCTATGCTTTTGTGAAACTACAACTTTCCAGTGGACAATACATGCTTAAGTTCGGTGTTTTATGATCCGGAGTAGAATAGCATGATTAGTCTGCACCATACTAATATCGCTCAAATAACTACTCTGACTTAAATCTTTCCTTCTTGTGCCATGTTTCAAGGTTCAAGGTGTCTGCTTACTATATTCTTATTGATCTTGCTGCCATGTTTCTTTAGATGCTCACTTGTACTAACTTGTTTATCTTACATGGCAATAATGCTAACTCACCAAGTTTCTGGACTTGTCTCCAAGACAATCAAGAGGTGAAGTACTTCCTCATTGCTACTAAATAATGTGCATAATTCCCAAGTTTTAAATTATGTGTGGTCTCATGGTATGTTCTCATGTAGGTTGTGCCCCCACCTGATCTGGAAAGTTGTGCTTGAGTGTTTGACTCTTCATGAAGAATTGAGATTTCGAGGCTGCCATGTGAACCATTGATGGCTTGCTACCGTTCTTTTGGTTCCAAAGAC
Source organism: Aegilops speltoides (assembly GCA_021437245.1). Lineage (NCBI taxonomy): Eukaryota > Viridiplantae > Streptophyta > Magnoliopsida > Poales > Poaceae > Aegilops > Aegilops speltoides. Next base: position 39,553,928 of record CM038143.1, read on the forward strand.
TTATTTGCTTAAATTTGTGTGTGAACTTTTAATTGTAATGCCCTTATTGTAAGATTGTGAGCTGCTATCACTAGTGCAGAATCGGGATTTAGTGCCAGTTTGTAAGGCCCTTTAGTCCGGTTCGCAACCGCACTAAAGGGTGGGGACTAAAGCCCCCCTTAGTGCCGGTTAAATCCTGTTCCGGGACTAAAGGCCCTAGCGTGGCACATGCCAGCCTTGGGGCTGGGGGCCTTTAGTCCCGGTTGGTTACACCAACCGGGACTAAAAGGTTCGGGGGTTTTAGGGATTTATTTTTCCTTTTAATTTTGTGTTTTCCATTTAATTATTTTTTTTGCATTTCAAACATATTTTACGCTACATATATTCCTACATATTCAACCTGCTCGGCGGCCCAGTCGACGTCGCCTTCGCGGCGTACGGGGACGAGTGGCGCCAGCCAAGAAGATCCTTAGCACCACCTTGTTGACGGTCGACAAGGTGGGGTCGTCCGTCGAGGCCGGAGTCGAGATGGCTCGTGCCATGGCACGGATCTCGACGCGCGGCTGGCCACGAGGCGCTGGATATGGGCAAGCTGCTCTACAGCTTGTCCATGGCCATGGTCCGCCGTCTTGTCTTGGGCGGCGTTCAACATGGACGGCCGCTGCCAACAGCTGCAGGACCTCGTCCGTTCCATCGCGCGCTAAATCGCTGGTTATAGCGCTGGACTTCTTCCGGCCTTGCTAAGCAAGGCTGGCTTCATCAGGCGGTTCGTCTGCGGCAACGCGGCCAAGCTCAGGAGCGCGTGGGACGGGGTTCTAGATGAAATCATCGCGGAGCACGAGCAGGACGGATTCATCAACTCGCTTAGGTCGGCTCAGCGCGAGAACGGGTTGTCCAAGGAGCACATGAGAGCAATCTTAATCGTAAGTTCTGAAATCTTGATACTCGTACTTATTTTTCTTTCTTGAATTAGCGTCTTGATCCACTTCAAATGCCTCATCGATCCTGTGCTTGTGTCGTCATTGTGTATGCAGGACACCTTCTTGGCGCCACCGACCCCACCGCAACGCTCATGGAATGCGTTTTGGCGGAAGTAATGGCGAACCCTCGCGCAATGTACACCCTCCAAGCCGAGCTGAGGAGAAGCGCCCCAACGGAGGAAGCAGCCATGGAGATGGAGGATACTAACCAGGATGATCTCGGGTAAACCATACTTCAAGGCAGTGATCAAAGAATGTTTTAGCCTAGTGGCGGAGCTAGACAGAATTGGTGGGGGCGAATGGTAAAATATGAGTGCTTGGGGGGGCAAATGCTAAAATATTTCTCATCTAAACCCTCACAGTAATATTTTCTTCACAAGTTGCTTCAATATTGGGGGGCACAGCCCCAGAGGCCACATAGCTCCGCCCGTTGTTTCGCCTCTACCCTCAGGCGCCCTGCTCGGGCCGCACCTGTCCATGGACAGGGTGCGGCTCCTCGACGGGTACCAGATCCCAGCAGCAATGCCCGTCATGGTGAACGCCTGGGCCATCGGGCGGGACCCGGGCGTTTGGGGTGAGGACGCTCATACTTATTGATCTTGTGTTGGAGGAGTATCCGCTGATACCAAACTTTTCTGTCCAAATATTTATCGTGCCTACGCTGACTACAAGGCTTGTGCGCGAGCACAATTTGTTGGGTATTCTTCTTGAATGTTTGACAGCTCTGTTTCTTTCTTGCGTTGGTGAGGATGGTCGTTTACAGGTATGTTTATCTTCTTCTTTCTATGGCTCAAAAAGTTCGATGCTTATATGCCTTATTATCCAGCCAATGTGCCTCGATGGGATATTGCTACTTTTCGAGCATAATTGCTATATTCTGTCAAAGCTGCTGGTACAATTCGCGGTGAACATATTTCTCTTACCCGTTAATGGTAACACTTACAGGTCAAAAACAGGGCATAGGCCCTGAATGTAGGCTTGTCATCAAACATTAGCACGCCTAGCTTCTCTTTGACTATGCACAAGAGAACTCTCAAAAACAACTATGCACAAGAGACAAACAACATGTCCATGTACTTGGATTACTGGGGATGGATGAACAGTAGACATTTCAGGATAATATTTTGTTGGTTTCTGATAAATGTGTGTTCACACTATATGTTAACAGAATCCCACAAAGATCTAAAGTTTCTGAAGTAAAGCGCCTAGTTGAAGGGAAAATTTATGCATTGTCAGATTCTGAAGTTTCTGAAGTAAAGCGCAAGAATTTTGTCACCTGTCGTAATGGCTTGATGTTGTAGATTGGTGGATGAGATAGATGGACTTGTGAATTCGACACCGGAAGCTGCAGCACGTAACCAAGCGAAGCCTGAAATATAACTCATGAATCTCATGTTTAATTAGTTTACAGTTACACTGTGTCCCGGTATTTGCTAGGAAGCATCTCCAGATGACAACTCGACTGCGATTTGAAGTTGAATCACAACCAAGTTGTTCCCTTGTACCAATCTGGAACATGGAATTAACATGGCTCTAGTCCTCCAGCTACTCTCGTCCAAAGCATGGTAGCACAAAACAATTGTCTTGTCCTAGCCGTAGCTTTCTATTCTCTTGACGGGCTGACTGGTTACAAAGTGCTCCACTTGCTACATACCATAAATAACCCTATCTTGTGAAACTACAACTTTCCAGTGGACAATACATGCTTAAGTTCCGTGTTTTATGATCCGGAGTAGAATAGCATGATTAGTCTGCACCATACTAAATATCGCTCAAATAACTACTCTGACTTAAATCTTTCCTTCTTTTGTTTGAATAGTTCAGGATTTTCTAGTATGCCATGTTGTGGAAGTGGCAAGTCTCTCTGGTATATGTTCGGAATTGAAATAACATTATAATAGAGTTTTATTCCTTGTACAGTGGTGGTATGAACATGGAAAATCAGTAGACCATTCTCGTAGATGCCAAATGTATAGTCTTTTGGAGTGAAAAATCAAAGACGATGAGATGTTTGTTTCGTTTTGAACATGAGACCATTCAACATTTATTCTTTGACTATCCTTTGCCTGAGTTGCTTGGGGTGCTGTTTATTTTGTGTTTAATATTACTCCTGTGTGTGGCATGTCACATATTTTCGCTTGCTAAAGCACTCGGCGCGTACATGCTCAATCCCACATCACTTTTGTCCACCAAAAGCGCCGCAAGCGCTGTTGCTTGGGCCTTCATCTCTCCTGTGGCTTTGATCTCTATTCAGCTCGAGCTCGGCCTTCCTGTTCAGGCAACCATGCATCCTCCTCCTTGTTCTTTTCAAGCTCCTTTATCTTGATCCAGTTGGATATGCTGTATGTATCTGTGGGCTCAAATTTTTTAAGGGTTCTGATATTTATAGCTTCTGCCCCAAATTTGGCCAAGGGGTTCCCCTGAGTTTAGTTCTTTCATCCACAATCACCCTACCATGTTTTTGGAGTGTCAACAATTGAGGTTTTCCTGCTTAGTTTGTTTTGTTTTTAGACTTCTAAAAAGTATGATCTCAAACCTAGCAAGAAGAGTAGACCTCTTTTTAGGGGAAACAACCAAATAAAATGCAAGTTGTCCATCAATTTATTTTCTAAGTAGATGTGGAATCATCATTCAGTACTGCTGCACCATGTTTTTTCTCTTGGTGTGATTTTTTCGTCCACAAATGTATACTAATATTTACTTGATTTCTTTCTTAAACGTTCTGTTTGTACATGCTGGATCATCCCTTGAGAGATATATATTGGCTACTTCTATTGAGCTAAATTCTCGCACTCTTTTTTTCTTTTTCTTATTTGCACTACTATTGAAAAGAAATTGGTGAGCAGGCTTTGTCTATATCTGTCTTCTGGTACTGTTCTCAACTTTCAGTGATGCCAGGAACTTCAGTTTACTAAAGTTCTTGCAATTTTTAGTTGTGTTCTCTTACTCAGACACGTGGATGTTCTGCCTTGCATCAATGAGCTTTTGTTCAAATTACCACGATTCATTTTACTGAATTATCAACTTCTTTTTTGCTGCGATTGCAGGTTCTGTGGCTCTCTAGGTGTGCCTTCTTCACTAAACAATAGCACGATCCTACGATCCTCAATTTTCCCAACATTTTCTTGCCTCAAATTCCAAAAAGAAATCACAATGTTCTTGCTCTTTACAACTGCCCCCCCTGTAGCAAGTTGATGTAACGTAGTCCCCAATTATTTTATCCTGGTACACCAACCACCTCAATGGTGCTCCCAACCTTACCAGTTACCCTCACATTGTTAGCTCTCTTATCGATTGCCATGGCGGCTGATAAAAACTCCACGGCCTCTGGCCTCATCCTCCTAGATTGTGGAGCATCAGGCCAAAACATGGATGATAGTGCTCGTACTTGGGACGGGGACGCTGGCTCCCAGTTCGGGCCATCAGTGAAAGGAGTTGCAGCCAATGCTTCCTACCAAGACCCTTCACTCCCCTCCAGAGTCCCTTATATGACTGCACACATCTTCACTTCAAACTACACCTATTCGTTCCCTGTCAGCCCAGGTCGCATGTTCTTACGGCTCTACTTCTATCTGACTGCTTATGGAAACTATGCTGTCTCTGATGCCTTGTTCAGTGTCACGACAGGAAATCTTATACTCTTAAATGGCTTTAATGCTTCGCAAACAGCTCAGGCGATTAGCTCTGCCTACTTTGTCCGTGAATTCTCGGTGAATGTTTCTTCAGGCAGCTTGGACCTCACTTTTGCCCCATCAGCACATCAGAATGGTTCTTATGCATTTGTGAATGTCATTGAGATTGCGTCCACGCCTGACATCTTCACATCAGCTGAGACAAGATTTGTCAACGGTGATCACATAGATCAAATCCAATTGCCCACTGATACATGCTTTCAAACTATGTACCGGCTCAATGTTGGGGGCCAAGACATTTCCCCGATACATGACTCGGGCTTTTACCGCTCATGGACAGATGACTCGGGCTTTTACATAGCTGGTGACTCCGGGGTATTCTTCTCCAAAGACGATAATTTGACAATCAGGTACACATCCAGAGTGCCGAATTACATTGCTCCGTTAGATGTCTATGGTACAGCTCGGTCGATGGGCCAAAATGCACAGGCGAACCTGAAGTACAACATTACATGGATTTTACCCGTTGATGCGGGGTTCTTTTACCTACTAAGGTTCCGTTTCTGTGAGATTCAGTATCCTATTACCAAGGTGAATCAGAGGTCATTCTTCATCTACATCAACAACCAGACAGCGCAGGAGCAAATGGATGTTATCCTGTGGAGCGGAGGAATCGGTCGACCAGCATACACAGACTATGTTATCATCACTAGTGGTTTTGGTCAAGTGGACATGTGGGTTTCACTTCACCCTAATCTTTCAAGTAGATCAGAGTATTTCAATGCAATACTGAATGGTCTTGAGGTCTTCAAGCTACAGGGTTATGGACCGAACAATCTTGCTGAGCCCAATTCTCCATTTCTGCAAAAGCCTAATGTGGATCCTAATAGGCTATCTAGCGACGCAAGAAAATCCAGAGGTGACATACTAGCAGCCATTGGTGGAACTATAGGTGGTTTTGCTTTCATTTTGATTGCCCTTTTCTACAAGGATCCGGGTCTATTGCAATAAAATCATTTGTCGCAATACATGCCGTTTTGTGGCGATAAGTACCTATTGCCACGAAACGACATTCGTTGGCAGCCGTTGCGACTGGACGCATGGTAATAGGTTATTGCCACAAAAAAGCAAACGTGGCAATAAAGTGTGCTATTGCAACATCCATGTGGGAAGTTGCCACATGTTTTCCCGTGGCAACACTCACTTGATGGCACAATTATATTTGTGGAGATAGCTTTAATGCAACATGTAACGAATCGTGGCGCCTGATATCTCGTGGCGATAGACATTTGTGGCAACAACCTATGCCAACGACGCTCGTTTCGTAGTGCATTACTCAACTGTGGCAATAAACTATGGCAACAATCCTTGTTTTCGTGGCATTAGGTGAACACATTGAACATTTTGGTGATATACACTGAACAATATTTAAATACTCATTGAACATTTTTGTGAATATATGTTGAACAATTTGAAAATACACAATGAACATTTTCTTAAATATACGATGAACATGTTTGTATATAAATATGCAATGAAATGTGTATAATATACGAAAAAGAAAGAAAAAGAAAGATGGAAAAGAAAATAAAATAGAAAAACAGAAATGAAGGAAATAGGAAAAAGAAGAAAAAGCAGCCGACCGTGGGTCGGCCCAAACTGGGGCGTCGGGTGGCCAGGCTTCAGCGGAGCCACGTCCTTTTGACGTCGGCGGGCGTCAAATAGGATCCGCCAAGGAAGTGTTCTTACCTTTGTCGCAGCTTTTCTTAGGCGAGAGAATCTTGGATGCTATACATTTTTATTAACAACACATAAATACATACAATCACGGTGAGAGAATCTTGGATGCTATACATTTTTATTAACATCACATAAATGCATACAATTACATCAAGCAAGATACAGAAAAATTAGGAAGGAAGAGAGTGTGAGGATTTGCTGCCCAGTGCTCACGACTCATCTTGGTGAGAAGGGCAGTGAGCTTGCCGTCTTTCTGGTGCCGAGGACGACCTTGCTACCGAAGGAGGTTAGTAGGGCTAGTGGAGGAGACCTTGGCGGTGCAAGGAAACCTAAAGTGAAGGGTGTCCGCGAGTGTGCAACGCTTCACACGCGCGTAAGCGAGCATTCCTCCAAGTTGTGGTACCATCGATGTCCACTTTGCAAGATATGTGACTAAAATACAAATTAGGTGCAATTTGTGGTACCAAATGTGTTAGTACCTCTATGAACTAGTAGACCCCTTTAATCAGATCCTGAGAAATAGTATAATAAATAAATGAAAAAATCAGGGCCACTATAGAGAATATCGTTGCAATATCCTGCTCCTTTTTTCGCAATACAAGAGGATTGGTCCAATATGTTGTACATGTTACCATGGACGCACAAGTTGTCGCAATATGTAATAGTTATTGCAACACAACGAAGGTGAGGCAAAAAATCGCCCTATTACAACTAATACATGTTTTGTTGCAATAAGAAGCCATGTATTTTGCAACAGTATCTATGGCTAGCGCCACATGTTAGATTGTCGCAATATATGTCTAAATGTTGCCACAAAGATTTACTTTGTTGCAATACCTAGTCTTTATTGCAACAAAATGACCAATTCACGCAACGGGATGCAACTGTCGCAATATCACTACCATATTGCAACGCTGATGCAGCTTGTGGCAATACATGGCTTCTATAGCAACAAAATGAGTACCTAGCGCGATGAAACTAAATTGTGGCAATATGTAGATCCTATTACCACGAACTGGAATTTTGTGGTAATATAGCATTTTATTGCAACGAAAGATAGTTGTAGCAATAAATTTTGTTGCAATAGACCGGATACATCTGCAACGGAAGAACGTAGAAAAGAGTTCTTGCAAGATCAGCTATGGGCATCTGAATCGTCCCACTGAACGCAGAAAGTCCACATGTTATCTCGTCCGTCACTTCTCATTTGCAGAAATTCAAGTTGCCACCAAAGACTTTGATGAAGCACTTATCATCGGCAGAGGCGATCTCGGGAATGTCTATAGCGGCGAGATATACAGAAGGACAAAGGTGGCGATCAAGCGATGTAACCAGAAATCCCAACAAGGCTTTCATGAGTTCCAGACTGAAATCGAGATGTTGTGCAATTTCCGCCATCGCCACCTTGTGTCTCTCATTGGCTACCGAGGAGAAGAATGAGATGATACTGGTGTATGACTACATGGCTCATGGAACAGTGTGTGAGCATCTATACAATACCAGGAACCCACCACTGTCGTGGCAGCAGCGCCTTCAGATTTGCATCGGTGCAGCCCGAGGACTGCATTACCTCCACACTGGTGCAGAGCAAGGAATCATCCACCGTGACGTTAAGACTACCAACATCCTATTGGATGATAGGTTCATGGCAAAGGTTTCCGACTTTGGTCTGTCTAAGGCTAGTCCAGACATTGACAACACGCACATGAGCACCGCTGTGAAAGGCACCTTTGGATATTTTGATCTGAAGTACTTCCGGCTGCAGCGTCTCACCAAAAAATCAGATGTGTACTCCTTCGGGATCGTATTCTTTGAGACCCTCTGTGCATGCCCTGTAATAGACACCAAACTCCCAGAGGAGCAAGTGAGCTTGCGTGACTGGGCACTATCTTGCCAAAAGAGAGGTGTACTCGAGGAGATTGTTGACCCCCCGTGTTAAGGAGGAAATCACCCCTGAGTGTTTCAGGATATTTGCAGAGATAGCGGAGAAATGTGTAGCTGATCGTAGCATAGATAGGCCATCAATGGATGATGTACTTTGGAACCTTGAGGTTGCACTCCAGATGCAGGATAGTGCAAGCTACAATAGCAGCTGTGCTGAGGGTGCATCATCTCTTCAGATCAGTGGAGTGCATTGAGGCGAATCATCGACCAACTCAAAAATTAGCGTCGCAGCACAGGAAGCCATATTTTCATACATTGTACATCCAGAAGGCCGATAAAAGCAAACTGCAGGTCAGTATTTTATTTTGTTTAGAAGTTCATAGTTACCCAACAACTGATATTCTGTTAGCTGGTCAACCTATATACTCTCTCTGTCCCAAAATAAGTGTCTCAAGCTTAGTACAACTTTGTATTAAAGTTAGTATAAACTTGAGACACTTATTTTGGGACGGAGGGAGTATTCAACATACTATCTAGGTTCTGGTGAGCTTGCATAATACTATCAGATAATTTAGTTTCCTCGTATTAGATTTTTTCTCTCGGTCAATGACATTTAAAAATATGCCCCAGGTTGCTATTTTGTTATTTTGCTACAAGGTTGTTCGGTACTTCGGTTATCTGGATGCAGTAGTATTAACTATAGCCACATCTGACTGAGCTATCGAGGATAAAGGAGGGACCTACATTAGACATATTACCTGATTTATAAGCATTCTCCCTTCTCCAAGTCAATGAAGAACTCACCAACAGTGTAATCAATCATATTGGGGTTGCGAGGGTGCCCAGTGGATATCTAGTGTCATCCCTTCTGATTCTTAGCATCTTATCCAGCTTGTTCAGAGGCCACGTTTGCGATGACATGGCTAAGAAGCCAACGACGCGGCTGAGGCACCCGTAGCCTCATTGGTGCTATGCGTCGCCAGATATATGGAGCTAGTGGAGCCATAATTAGAGTGAAAGGTAGACATATGTTTTTTTAGATAGTATGCTTATTCCACAAAATTCCTAAGAATTGTTTAATTCAATGCCCACCTACACTCGAGCTTTTTACATTCAGTCATACATTTTGTTCACCCATTCATTTTACATAATCTTTCAACTTTCACATATTCTGTAATCATCGATTTTGCACTTGCATATTCGTGTGTTTTCTTTATTGTTACGTTTTCGTTCATGTGGCCCAATCACACATGAAACTAAAATATGCAGTTTGCACTTCCTAGGGTCCTCTCGGGACCTAGTGCAGTTTTTCAGTGTACCAGCACTTTTTAACTGTACTTAAGGTAGCTACAGATATTGATTGTTTTGGAGTTTCTATTTGGTCAAGAGTAGTTATTCCTTGGGCCAAGATCTTGGGACTTACTCCCTTCTTAGATACATCCGTATCTAGACAAATGTAAGACAAGAATTTTGGGACGGGGGAAGTACTATCTTGTTATCAAAGTTTATATTAAGTGGGTAGTCACTAGCCTCACATAACTAGCACACGTCAACATATTTTCCACGGTGGTAATGTTGACAATGTGAACTTTGGTTAAAGTAGAAATGACAATTTCCACGGAGGAACTTGACAAATCCGATGAAAAGGCTTTCCATTGTTACAAGACTAGATAGGTGGCCTCTGCATGTATGTCGGGGGCATCTTTGATTCACCGGATTATGAAATCGTAGTGATGGGGAAAATAAAAATAGGATAGAAAATGCATACGAAAACAAGGGACTAATAAATACAAGAGTTTCATGAGGTTTCGTGTTAGAACCGTTGAGTTGAATCGACAACTGCTACATCTATAAAATTACAAGGAGTACCGAGTATTATGGATTCATATATAAAACACGGACCGGCCATAGGACTAAAACTTCCATCTTAATTGTTTTTCCATCTCTAGGGTGGTTGAGCCAACAAATGCCTAATCAGATTGCTGCGGACCATTGCATGACCATAGGACCATTAAGGGCATCTCCAACGGTAACCTGCAAATTTTCTAGGCCGCCATCCAACGCTATCCTGTGTATGTCCCCCAGTAAATTCAAATTCAAATATACTCCGATCTGCACAGCGCGCCGGATCACACCAGCACCGGATCGCATGCCCGATCGCAACCAAAAGGAGACAAATATGCTTAGTTTTTACATGCCTGAATCCTAAAGAACATCAATCCTGCAGTCCGTGCATTTCCGCCTTGCCGGACCGGCAATCCCAGTCGTCTGCTCCCCAATCAAGGAGGTGTCGTCGCCACCGTGTAGGCATCCACTACTAGGGAAAACCCTAGTAGTAGCGCGGGTTTTGAGGCTAGCAACAGCGCGGGTGGCCGCGCTACTAATAAGGCGCTACAGCTAACTCATAGTAGTAGCGCGGCCCTAACCCGCGCTACTACTGTTGACGATATCAGCAGCGCTTTTTGTGAACGCGCTACTATTAACTAGCTGTAGCGATTTCGCTATCCCTCACTACTGCTATATCTTTCATCATTTTTCCATTACCCCTTTCCCTTTCAGTTCTCCTTTCAGATACTAGATACTAGGTACTGCTAGTAGATATCAAATTCATAAACCATTACTAGGTAGTACTCCCTTCGTTCCAAATTACTCGTCGTGGTTTTAGTTCAAACCACGATGAGTAATTTGGAACGAAGGGAGTACTAGATAACAATTTCAAGCATAGTCAACATGCATCCTCAAGCAGTACAAGGTCATATCAACGGCCATCATCATATATAGTTCTAGATGATATCGACGACGATCATCATATGTAGTTCTAGATGATATGGCCACACACACATATGTAGTTCTAGATGATATAGCCACACACACATATGTAGTTCTAGATGATATCGAAGACAATCATCATCCTCCATCCTGGGCGGTTGGTGTTCCTGATAGTAATTAGGATGGCCTGTCCAACACGAAGATTCTTGCCATCGAGGAATTTCTTCCACCCAACCGAGTTTAAGTGTGTGCAACCGTCCGTGTCCACGCGGTAAGTACAGGTTATGACGGAGCCCCTTGCAGTAAGGTGTAGTCCAGCATGAACCTTCTTCATCAGGCTCGATACCATAACTCACAGATATGCTCTTTGCCAATTTCTGAATAAGAAAAATATATCAATTAATAAATAGCCTCGCAAATAAGTACATATGGATTATCTACACTATTAATAGTTTCCTTAGATTCTACACTAATAAGCATGTGATCGAACTCTACACTAAAACATATCATCGACTAGATTCCACACAACATACCATATCATTGGACTGTACACTAAGTAATTCACACTATTAATTTGCATTTGTAAGTATAACATACCCTATCATGTCGATCAACCATGGTATTTGTCAAGCGGGTCACGAATGGCACCCCGACAAAGTCAGCACGTGGCGGAATTATGTCCCACAGGTTGGACACCTCCTCCTCACTCAGCCTTGTTCTTTGAGTTATGATGGCTTCATGAAGTGGGTCCTCATCATCTTCATCGAGTGGGTCCTCATTATCTTCATCATCTTCATCATCTTCGTCATCTTCATCATCTTCCACCAGGTTGAGATAAATGACAGCTAGCTTGGGTCTTTTTGCTCGGAAGTTGAAGCTGATCAACTCACCACCAGTAAGATGCATGCGAGCGACGAAACGGGCCCATCCATCTCCTCCAATCTGCGACATATTGCGTCCTTTCTCGACCTCCATAGTGTACGGCCCCCAGGAGCCTCAAATGTCACAGTGTCTCCTGTCAGCTTGTTGAATTTCAACCTCACATTGCATGGGATGATCTGTGTAAAATAAGCAAAATGACACAATGCAGTAATGCCAACACTAAAAATAAAATAGTTATTACATTTCATCTAATTTCTTACCACCGCATGACGAAAACTCGGCTGGAAGTAGATGCCGAACAGCTTGCCAGTTGCAAGGCTGCTGGCGCATCTTGACTTGCATAGTCGACATAGTGGTGGTGGTGGTGGCGCCATTCTTTATAAAGCAATATGAGCAAAGGATTAACGATCAACTAAATCAAAATGTTCTAAGTGAACTAAATCAACTAGCCTACTAAATCAACTAAATCAAAATGTTGCATATGAACTAGCCTACTAAATCAACGAAATCAAAATGTTCTAAGTCAACTAAATCAACTAGCCTACTAAATCAACTAAATCAAAATGTTCTAAGTCAACTAAATCAACTAGCCTACTAAATCAACTAAATCATATCAACTAAATCAAAATGTTGCATATGAACTAGCCTACTAAATCAACTAAATCAAAATATTCTAAGTCAACTAAATCAACTAGCCTACTAAATCAACTAAATCAAAATGTTCTAAATCAACTAAATCAACTAGCCTAATAAATCAACTAAATCAAAATGTTCTAAATCAACTAAATGAACTAGCCTACTAAATCAACTAAATCAAAATGTTCTAAGTCAACTAAATTAACTAAATGAATTAGCCTACTAAATCAACTAAATCAAAATGTTTTAAGTCAACTAAATCAACTAGCCTACTAAATCAACACATATTCTACAACGTTTTGACTATAAGTTGCAAAATTCATGAGATACGCATATAAGTGTTGCAGTGTATGCGTTGTCGACTTCTTGTTCATGACCATAGTGCCCTACACAGATTGCAACAGATTTTATATGTTGTCATGTATGTGTTGCCAATTATATCTGCTACACACAGGGAGTGTGGCATGAAAATTTGTATGGGCAAAAGTCAAATTTTGCATAGTCCCTTCTTTTTATTCTCAGATCTAGATCATCGGAGGAGGCACGGGATGGCCCACGCTCCACCCTGGAATTTTGGCCCAGCCTGTATACCACACATAAGATGGGCTTGGAGAAAAATATAAGCCCAGTAACAGCCCACCCTGCTCCTCTTGTCGTGCCGTAGCGAAAGCAGCCACGCACAGTCGGTCAACCCTGCTTCTCCAGTCCCGGGAATACTCGATCCGCCGCCTGCCTCGCCGTCCCTGCCTGGCGGCCCGGAGCCACCGGTAGACCGCCTCAGGACTGACCGGCTGAAGGTGACACCGCGACTGCTGCTACTGCCTCGCTTGGCGCCCGGCCGGCTGCTGTCGCAAGAGCACGCAGCTGGGCGCACCACCGCGCCTCGCCGACCGGACTGCGGAGCCGCCCACTTCAAGCGCTCATGGTCGCTTCTCGACGCTGATCTCCGATCCTCCCCAATCCTCATCCCCTGCTCATCTCAGAGAGGTACCTCATCCCCGCGTTCCCTAATCTCTGAATCTGCAAGCTTTCTACGAAATTACATGAAACTTATATGCAGTAGTTTTCAAAATACCGCCCCATTCCAAAACTTCGGTATTAAGATGCGTCGGCGATGAATACTACAGTTTCTAAGAGCATCTCCAACAGACGCCTAAACGACAGCCAGAGAGGCGGTTTGTCAGCCCAATGTCGCGGGAAACAAGCGCTGGAACCATTTTTGCGCTGGAAGGCGCCAGCTCGCAAGACAAGATTTGGCGCGCGCGCCAAGGCGCTCCTATAAAAGTATCGCGCGCCACGCGCTTCTCCACGCTTCCTCTTCCCTCTTCTCTCCCTCTCGCCACGCGCCGCTCGCGCGCCCGCCACCGCTCGGTGCCTCGCCACCGCCCCGCGCCGCCATGCCGCCGCGCCGGGAGCGCCGGCTACATGGCGTCCGCCTGCGACTAACGGCAGCTACACCGCGGAGATACGCTCCGGCGAACTCCGGCTCGGCCTCGGCATGTACGGGACGGCGCGAAAGGCCGCCCGTGCGTACGACGCGGCGGCGTGGCGCCTAGGCCGGCCGCACGGCCAGATGAACTTCCAAGATGTGTACACGCTCGAGCAAGCGCTCAACCTCGCCCCTCTGCCTCGTCTGAACACGGCGGAAGACCGTGCGGAGCACGCCCAGCGGCAACGCCGCCTCCTCGTCGCCCAGGAGGACGAGCGGGTCATGGCGGAGTGGCGCCAGCGTCACCCGGAGGACGTTGCCTACGAGCAGGCCTACTGGGCAAGGCGCCGCGAGGAGGACACGCGAAGGCGCCGCGCGACGCGGTTGGACAGGCGTCGGCGGAAGGCGTTGGCGAATGCGCAGTCCGACCTCATTGCAGCAGGTGGGCGGTCGTTCTTCACGCCGAATGATGACCGGTGGCTGGACATCTGGCTAACTACCTCGGACGACACCGCCGAGGATGATAGTGGTGATGATGATAGCGACTTAGAGTAGTTTTTTTATTAATGCAATCTATGTTTATCGTTTGTCGTTTTTATTTTATGCAATCTATGTTTCGGATGTAAAATAACTTTGTATCATTTAATCTATGCAATCTATCTAGTTTTTTTAAAATTTCTGCTTTCAAAAATGCCTACATTTCTAGTTTAAACGAGCGCGCGCGCTGCATTTTTTGCGCGCTACTGGAGCGGCGCGCGCTGCATTTTAGCGCGGCTGCTGGAGCGGGCGCAGCGCGCCGCGCCAAACCAGACGATGGGCGCGCGCTAAAGGTGTTTTTTGCGCGCCCCGCATTCGGTGTCTGTTGGAGATGCTTTATAAACAGAAATTTTCTCAGTTTTAGTGAAACCGTCGATATGTTTGGCTCGTGCTATTTTACCGTAGTTTTGACACCTTAAAGGAACTGAACCTAACTTAGCTAGCTACACCAAGGAGCTACACGACCGGATGAACCTTTTGCATTTGCCAATCAAGTTGACCAAGTGTTCTACGTGGATGACCTTATCCAGGATGGTCAATTGTTTTGAAGATGAAACCTGGCGATAATTTTGATGGGTGAAGAATGGAATGATGTGGAACAGAACCTTATCATGTCAGCAAATTCTTCGAGCTTTTTGATACTGCCCATGATAAATAAAATTGGACGAGAAGAGGTATAGAGGGAGAAACTGTAGATGCTCCTATAGTGCCAATTGATGACAGCGTACCTCAATAAAGGCCAGCTTTCATTGTGATTCTGTTATTTATATTTTTAGTTTTGTTGCTGCAACTTATGTCATTTTGGACATGAAACTTACTACTCTATTGCTTCTGCATGCAGGTTCGATGGATAATGAAAGTCACCGATCTGAAAATGTGGAGCCTAGTTGAAGTGACGAATTCATTACTGTTATTTGCTACTCCCTCCGTCCGGAAATACTTGTCATCAAAATGAATAAAGGGATGTATCTAGATATATTTTACTTCTAGATACATCCCTTTTTGTCCATTTTGATGACAAGTATTTTCGGACGGAGGGAGTATTTTTTCTTTCATGTCGATGTACTTTATAGTTCGGACAACAAGATTTGTAAGTGTGACTGGCCTAAAGTGTCAATACTTGGTCCTAAATACGTTGGTGTTGTTTGTTCTGTTTCCTACACATTCTTGTACATGTTCATATGTACCTACATCCGGGTTGTTGCTTATCTCTTAAACATCGAAGTGTTAAATAGGCTTGTTCCACGAACTCGATCAATACAGCGATGCTGGTTGTCTTTTGCCAATATATCATGAGGGCATCTCTAACTTGGAGGGGAATAGCAGTAGAGTGTTAGTGTTAATCTCTTTACACCAGAATAATGTAGCTGTAGCTTTCCTTCAGTTAGCTGTAGCGTATCTTCAGTTAACTGTAGCTTTCTTCAGATAGCAGTTTGTTTTGCACACGTGATTTAACAAAAACACAAATTTGATGCCAATTTAAATAGATTGGACGATTTACGTTCAAACTTAGATATTTTTAACATAAAACCGGACGATATTTTCTCTCGTGAATTAAAACTTCAAAAAAAAACTGTCCTAACCTAGTACGCCTGGCCGGCTGGCCGACGACACCTCCATCACCTGTCCGGCTTCCAACCGCGGAAGGGCCCGGGGTCATGGCAATGCTTCCCGACCGCCGTCTAACGCTCACGGATGATCTTGTTCGCTTGCTCCTGCGTCGCGCACAGTGCGGCGCCGGACTCACGGATGATCTTGTTGGCTTGCTCCTGCGTCGCGCACAGTGCGGCCGCGGACACTGCGGACGGGCGAGGGGAGAGACGAGCAACGGGACATACCGGAGGTGGCAGCGTCATTGTCTCGCTTAGAGACCACTATTTGCCGTACTTCAGCATCTCCTCGTCAAGAAGGTGGAGACAACACTTTCTCGTCTCTGTTGTGATGTTCGACTGGTCGATGACCCAAGCCATCGCGTCAAGTCATATCTCTCCGGCATGTAACAGGCGCGGAGACCCGAACGTGGCGTGGGCGTTGCTCTCGGCTGACCTGCCGCTTTGACAGCTCACGTCCCCTCTGGGCTGGCATCAATGCGGCACAAAGAGCGAAGGAGCGTTCGCGCGGGAGAGGCACTGGCGTGGGAGATGTTTTTGGTGGTTCTTGGTTTGCAGCCAGTTTGCCGAATTTTGGAAAAACTAGACCGGTCCATGGACTGATGGGGCACCATGTTGGAAGTCAAACTGCGTCAGGAACGTCGATCCGGATGTCTGCAGACATTTTATGGGTCCATGTTGACGCTGACGCAAAAACAGACACACCATTTGTCGGCGGACTAGTTGGAACTGGTCCGCGGACAGTGATGCGGTAGCCGATCATGCAACATTGCTTGCATCCATTTCAAAACAATTTAGAATGAACCACACGAATTTCACCAAACACGAGTGATTTTATAAAGTGCGTACATAATTTACATAAAACAGACGATATTTCGTCAGTTGAACTAAAACCTAAAGAAACTTGGCTAACTTGTAGCGGACGGTGACGTCGTATGCATAGCCGCCCTAGCCGGACGCAATGTCGTCGTCATCGTCATCCATGCCGTCGTCGTAGCCCGAGTAGTCCTTCCAGTGGCGGAAGGGCACCGAGTGAAGGAAATATGCCATAGAGGCAATAATAAAGTTATTATTTATTTCCTTATTTCATGATAAATGTTTATTATTCATGCTAGAATTGTATTGACCGGAAACATAATACATGTGTGAATACATAGACAAACATAGTGTCACTAGTATGCCTCTACTTGACTAGCTCATTAATCAAAGATGGTTATGTTTCCTGGCCATAGACATGAGTTTTCATTTGATTAACGGGATCACATCATTAGGAGAATGATGTGATTGACTTGACCCATTCCATTAGCTTAGCACTTGATCGTTTAGTATGTTGCTATTGCTTTCTTCATGACTTATACATGTTCATATGACTATGAGATTATGCAACTCCCGTTTACCGGAGGAACACTTTGTGTGCTACCAAACGTCACAACGTAACTGGGTGATTATAAAGGATCTCTACAGGTGTCTCCAAAGGTACATGTTGAGTTGGCGTGTTTCGAGATTAGGATTTGTCACTCCGATTGTCGGAGAGGTATCTCAAGGCCCTCTCGGTAATGCACATCACTATAAGCCTTGCAAGCAATGTGGTCAATGAGTTGGTTACGAGATGATGCATTACATAATGAGTAAAGAGACTTGTCGGTAACGAGATTGAACTAGGTATTGGATACCGACGATCGAATCTCGGGCAAGTAACATACCGATGACAAAGAGAACAACGTATGTTGTTATGCGGTTTGACGGATAAAGATCTTCGTAGAATATGTAGGAGCCAAAATGAGCATCCAGGTTCCGCTATTCGTTATTGACTGGAAACAGTTCTAGGTCATGTCTACATAGTTCTCGAACCCGTAGGGTCTGCACGCTTAACGTTACGATGACAGTTTTATTATGAGTTTATAGTTTTTGATGTATCGAAGATTGTTCGGAGTCCCGGATGTAATCACGGACATGACGAGAAGTCTCGAAATGGTCGAGACATAAAGATTGATATATTGGAAGCCTATATTTGGATATCGGAATCGTTCTGGGTGAACTCGGGATTTTACCGGAGTACCGAGAGGTTACCGGAACCCCCTGGGGGCTTAATGGGCCTACATGGGCCCTAGTGGAGAGGAAGAGAGGAGGCAAGGGGTGGGCTGCGCCCCCTCTCCTCCCTAGTCCGAATAGGACAAGGTGAGGGGGGCGGCGCCCCCCCTTTCCTTCCCCTCTTCCTCCTCCTTCCCCCTTCTCCTTCTCCAACTAGGAAAGAAGGGAGTCCTACTCCCGGTGGGAGTAGGACTCCCCCTTGGCGCGCCCTCCTTGGCCGGCCGCCCCCTTCCCCTTGGCTCCTTTATATACGGGGGCAGGGGGCACCTCTAAACACAAGTTGATCTTCGTGATCGTTCCTTAGCCGTGTGCGGTGTCCCCCTCCACCATATTCCACCTCGGTCATATCGTAGCGGTGCTTAGGCGAAGCCCTGCGTCGGTAGAACATCATCACCGTCACTACGCCGTCGTGCTGACGAAACTCTTCCCCGACACCCTGCTGGATCGGAGTCCGGGGATCGTCATCGAGCTGAACGTGTGCTGAACTCAGAGGTGCCGTACGTTCGGTACTTGGATCGGTCGGATCGTGAAGATGTACGACTACATCAACCACATTGTCATAACGCTTCCGCTTTCGGTCTACGAGGGTACGTGGACAACACTCTCCCCTCTCGTTGCTATGCATCACCATGATCTTGCGTGTGCGTAGGAATTTTTTTGAAATTACTACGTTCCCCAACACCGAGGCAGTAGCCCGAGTAGTCCTTCCATTGGCAGAAGGGCACCGAGGCACGACATCCCTGCTTGGCCGCCACCTGGCGCTCGCGGAGGAACCATTCTGCTTCCTCCCGTGTCGTGCGGAGGGCCTCTGCGGCCAATGCCGACCTCGGCAGCGGTGCCCTGGCGGCAGCCTTGCCCCTGCCGGTAGCAACGGAGGTGCCGCTTAGCGTCCCCTCCTTGTCGATCCTGATGAGCTTCCCGTTGAGGTGTCGCATGTCATTGTGCGACCATTTTGGTTGTGGTGACGGACCGGTCATGGGTCCAGGCCTCCACAGGGTCAGGGTCCCTGCGAACCCAGGGTCGTGCCTTGTGGAACTTGGCGAATGCAGAGGGGCGCGTTGCGTTGCACCACGCCTGATGCGTCGCCTATCTCGCTGCCCTCTCCTCGGTGGACCCGGTGGCCCGCGATGAGGAGTCGGTGCCATCATGGCTGCCGAGGTAGAGGAGGCGGGCATGCGCCTTCGCAGTCGCATGTGGTACGTCCTCCTTGACGGACTTGTCGCGCCAGTTGTGATGTTACGGCGATGCCATGCCGTCGATCCGGGTGTAATGGTTGAGCAACAGAATTCATTTTTGCTTCACCCATATTGCACTGAATTTTTTTCAAACATAGAAGAAGCACTGAATTTCTACAAATATAGAAGAAGCACGTTCTGTTTAGCACAAATATATGTACAGGTGCCTATCACGGGCCAGATGATTAATAACAAATTTATAATTTGTTTCGCTCCAAATTGTTAGACTCACTTCTATTTCTTTTTAGTTTTGCTCCAATTTTTCCTCTTCCTCTTTTCTCTCCCGCCAACAGCGACTAATCTGACCAAGTACGCGCGCTTCATTACCATGGCCCCACCTGTCATTGGAATCCAGAACGGAGACTAAACATCGGTCAAAAGATCGTGATGAGCTAACTGCGCAAATAAAATCGGAAACGTCCCCCCAAAACAGCACGGTTCCCTTCCTCGTCTCGTACTGGATTCATCCGCACGCCCGGCGGCCGGTGGCGGAGGCATCTCCACGACCTGAGCAAGGTTAGTTGCCGACCCTCCCTCAACTCATCCTCTCTTCCCCCCTGCTCTACCGATCTATGCTCTAAATAAATTCACATCTCCCTTGTGAGGCAAATCCGGCTGATATAGATTCTCCAAATCCAACTGGTATGTGGTGGCAACAATCCTGCTAGTTCATCTAGTAAGTGCCCTGCTCCTTATCCCATCTCATTGCTGCAATTCATGCCCTACATATTGGTTCTAAGCTGTTTTTTTTTCAACCACCAATCGATATACAGACAGATGACGATTCTAGTTCAGTCTGAAATTGACTCGTATATTTTGTTCACTCGTTGCAAAAGTTTCCATTGTCAGTCGACTGAAATGGTTTTCAGTCAGATTTTTTGGCCAATTGGAGCCGGACAATTTGTCCATCTTTCATCTGTATGTCCATGTCAGTTTTTTCTACCGGCCCCGCCGTTCTTTCCCCATTGAGTTGCTTCACAGTCTGATGAGTGATGACAAACAAAACAGAAGAAACATGAACCATATATCTGATTAGATCAATGTCATTGTAAACTTGAAACCACCACCAATTGATGTGACCAAATAACAGTGAATCTTAGTAAAAGCACACTGTAAAAATGAATCAAATTGGCACTGTTATAAACAATACTTTAGTGTCAAATTGGGAGCAGCAAAACACACTTGGATGCTACGATTCAAGTTTCTATAACTATGTAGGAGAGTAGTCCTTGCTACACTATAAAATATACAATAGATGCACGGTAAACAAAACAACATTAGTTTAGGGAGCAACAGAACAACCACGAGCCTAATGGTTCTAGGCTCAAAATGCACTACAACTTTGCAGCACAATTACATTTCTTTCACACTGAAAAATCATATAGTAGATGCATTTACTAAAAAACTCGGTGCAGCAAACAAGCTCACATGCTAGGGTTCACAATTAAAAAAAGCTTTGTGGTAGAATACACACGCATACCAAATAAAGTAGTTTAGTAACTACTGGGAGCAGCAAACAAAATTCAGCTAAAAACACTAGGAAAAATAAACCATTTAGGACTAAACTTCAGAATTACTATGGCTTTGCAGTAGAGTTACATTTATTGTGACACTGTAAATAATATAAAAATTTCACTGTAAGAGAACTAGAAATTACTAAATCCTTGCTTGCCAATTACATTTCTTGAGACTCTGTAAAATGATACATAAACACACTGCAAAGAAAAACACTGAACCCGTGGTCTCTGTGTGCTCTATATTGTAGTTTCCCAAACAACCTATATTGTATTTTCATAATTTATTTAAACTTTTGGTCATTTTCATTTTGCAGCAGATATGTCACTGACAAGAACTAACATTGTTGAATCCAGCGAGGAATATATGGCGGAAGAATCAATCAAACATCACAATTCTGCTGAAAAAATTTCCAAGAAATAGCTACTAATGATGAAGAAGGCTTCACATATTGTGATGATGCTAATGCAGATGAAAATGAAGATGGTAACTTTAGTACCTTCATTTATTTTTTGAACAAACCTTTCTGTGCTTCTATGATAGGAAATTCCGGATCCAATGGCTACAATTGGGCTTGAACCTTTGCTTGATGGACATAACTCAAACATAAAAGTATGTATCTTGTCTAAGTACACAATAAAATTCCTCAAATTTCACTCAAAAAATTATGGTCTCAACTAATACTTTGTTATGCTATCTGTAGAGAATGCTTGCGCCTTCCGCTGATGGACTCCGACTAGTTAAAAAATGACCCAATAATTTACAGAACAAGCCAAGTGGTTCAAATAGTGCAGATTTGCAAGCATCAAACAACCATTCTGTTCGAGATAAGGAGGTTTATTTACTTAAATACTCTTTGGCTGCCGAGGATTATTTTGTTACGCTTGCACCTTTTGCAATTACATATACAGTACCCAGAACTTGACGTGTATCCTTTTATCCTAGAACAAAGAAACTATGATTCATAATGGTGGCAGTGCATGACAACTAGAAAAATGTTCTGCTGCACACAAGGTATCTTCATAGTCTCACATACAAAATTATGGTCAAACTATAGTGTTCCCATGTTTATGTGTTTACTTTCTGCTATGAGAATGTTGTCCAGAACCAAGAAAATTTTGATTAGAATTTCAGTACACGACAAGGGAAATAAATTCTGCTGAACACAAGGTATATTTCCATTACCATATACAGCATGTTCAAAATATATTGTTTCGATGTTTATGTATCTGGTGGTATCTTGCTATCAGAATTCTGTTTAGAACAAAGAAACTTTGCTTGAGAATTTGAGTGCATGTCAGGCAGAAAAAACTTCTGCTGTAAAGAAGCTGGTATCTTTCCATAATCACATACAAACTGTTCAAACTATAGTGCTGGATTTTTTATTTGTTTATTACTTCTTTGCTATAAGACTGTTGTCCAGACCAAAAGAACAACAAAAGGTACTAGTGTAGCAAGTAAGAGTGCTCAAAGTGGTAGTGGTTCGCTGAGTTCGTTGGGTGCGAGTGAACTACATGTAAGAGTACTGAAATTCATTTAATATGTTCCCCTGTTTTCACTCTGTTTTTCATGGGTGATGAGGATGATTCTGACAATGGTAACTTTGATCTTCTCTATCAGGCAGGAACTATATTATTCTTGAAGAGACTGAAAAACCGTAACAAGGACGTAGCTCTTGCTCCAAGTGTATGGTGTGATCCTAAAGTAAAACTTGATGGTGCGGAAAATAGAAATGAATTTTGGATAGGGCATTTCGATATGGTGCTTGTGAAAATTGAAAATATGATACGGGGTTGCAAAACTGCAATACTCACGGTAATACATAAAAAACAAAGAGTGCGTAACCTTCAACCTTTGTACATGACTAATATCTTGCCTCAATTAGCACTTGCATAATGTCAATGCATTGTGTTTTAACAGTTCATTTTGTTTTCTTGTTTGCAGATTCAGAAGATAAATGGATGAGTATATGGGTGCGTGGCGAGTATACTTCCATGTTCCGATTCATGGTGATGATGATGGATGCTTTCAGTTTTAGTTAAGTTGTAGGGATGACATTCCTGTTGGATGTTGTTCCTCGTTTATGTTTTAGTTAAGTTGTAGGGATGTTGATGGATGCTCTCAGTTTAAGCTTCATTGTCAAGAAAATAGTTAGATCATGCATCACATTTGGATGATGTTCCTCCTCCAATATCCACTATTGTAATCCAACAACTTTATCTATTATATGATTTCTTCCTCTCATGAGTATATTCTCTTGTTTTTCTTCACTTGAAAATACATAATTATGACCATTACGTGGAGCATTAATTTAATATATAAAATAATATTATTCACATGATATATGTTCAACGCTTGAAGCGTTGGAAATTCTTCGTTGCCAAGCAATGGGATCTTGATTCCTGTGCGCTAACCACCAACATATAGAAGCGTTGTAGAAGTCCATTTTATCTGTTGCAGTCTTGCAACAGTCCCTTTTACCAACGACAATATAAGCGTTGCATTATGCGCTAGCAACACTGGATAAGGCTACGCATCCAAACCCGTTGGTAAAGACTGTAGCAACGCACTATGGATTCTTAGATACGGAAAAATGCGTTGCTATATGGGGGTCGTGTTGTAGTGAATCAAAATGTTGCATATGAGCAGGAGGGAGAAGGAGGGGCGACTCGAGGAGGGAGAAGAGAGTAGGATGGAGGAGGGAGGCGGAGCGAGGAGGGGCCGGCCGGCGCGGCCAGTTGAGGGAGGACGGAGGAGGAAGGCGGAGCGAGGAGGGGCCGGCCGGCGCGGCCAGTTGAGGGAGGACGGAGGAGGAAGACGGAGCGAGGAGGGGCCGGCCAGCGGCGAGTGGAGAGGGAGGACGGAGGAGGAGGCCGGTATCGAGTCCAGCAAGGAGGAGGAGGTGACGGCGTGCGATGCAGACGGAGGAGGGGCGACGGGGGTGGACCGGCGCGCAGCGCAGGCGGAGAGGATTGAGTGGCTGTGTGTGTGAGTGGATCGGAATGGAGGAGATGGGGAGATGAATAGCTTACAGTAGCGCGCTTTAGGAAAAGACGCTACTGCTAAGCTATCTAGCAGCAGCGTGTTTCACAATAAAGCGCTACTGCTACGTGTCAGCATGTAAAAATAGACTTTGTTCAATATATCAAAAATACATTGATCATCAACGACTTTTTTGTGTACAATCTGATTTGTCAATATGAGTCCTCACCGGTTTAGGAACAGGTGAAGACACATATTGCAGCCACAAATTCTACACATAGAGTTCAATGAAGATCAAGTGCTTGTCAAAGTTTGAGAAGTAACATATTTAAGGTGGTAGAAACTCTCTTCACGGAGCGAGGTGGGACTAAATTTTTGTAGGAAACTTAGCAGTAGTGCTTATCTGAGAAATGCGCTGCTACTATGCTACGTAGAAGCAGCGCGCGTTGCTATAACGCGTTGCTGCTATAACTAGCCTCGCGGCGGCCTCGTAGGAATTATAGCAGCAGCGCGTCTTTGAGAGGACGCGCCATCGCTATATTTGTCTCAGCAGCGAGTTTAAATGCAGGCGCGCTACTGCTAGTTAGCAGCAACGAGTTATTTTGAAGCGCGTTGCTGATAAGATTCGGTGTATAGGCTTTTCCCTAGTAGTGATCCTTCGCGTCCGTGTCCTCATAGTCCACCGCTAACCCATCTTTCTGAAGGAAATATGCCCTAGAGGCAATAATAAAGTTGTTATTTTATATTTCCTCATTCATGATAAATGTTTATTATTCATGCTAGAATTATATTAAACGAAAACTTGATACATGTGTGGATACATAGACAAAACAACGTGTCCCTAGTATGCCTCTACTAGACTAGCTCGTTGATCAAAAGATGGTTAAGTTTCCTAGCCATGGACATGAGTTGTCATTTGATAACGGGATCACATCATTAGTAGAATGATGTGATAGAGAAGACCCATCCGTTAGCTTAGCATAATGATCGTTCAGTTTTATTGCTACTGCTTTCTTTGTGTCAAATATATATTCCTCCGACTATGAGATTATGCAACTCCCGGACACCGGAGGAATGCCTTCTGTGCTACCAAACGTCACAACGTAACTGAGTGATTATAAAGATGCTCTACAGGTATCTCCGAAGGTGTTTGTTGGGTTGGCATAGCTCGAGATTTGGACTTGTCACTCCGAGAATCGGGGAGGTATCTCTGGGCCCTATCGGGTAATGCACATCATATGAAGCCTTGCAAGCAATGTGACTAATGAGTTAGTTACGTGATGATGCACTACGGAAAGAGTAAAGAGACTTGCCGGTAACGAGATTGAACTAGGTATAAAGATACCGACGATCGAATCTCGGGCAAGTAACATACCGATGACAAAGGGAATAACTATATTGACACCGCGGTTCGACTGATAAAGATCTTTGTAGAATATGTTGGAACCAATATGAGTATCCAGGTTCCGCTATTGGTTATTGACCAGAGAGGTGTCTCGGTCATGTCTACATAGTTCTCGAACCCGTAGGGTCCGCACGCTTAACGTTCGATGACGATTGGTATTATATGAGTTATGTGTTTTGGTGACCGAAGGTTGTTCGGAGTCCCGGATGAGATACAGACATGACGAGGAGTCTCCAAATGGTCGAGAGATGAAGATTGATATATTGGAAGGTTACATTCGGACACCGGAATGGTTTCGAGAAGTTTCAGATGATTTTCGGAGTACCGGGAGGTTACCGGAACCCCCCGGGGAAGTAATGGGCCAACATTGGCCACGGGAGAGAGAGAGGGGACAGCCCACTAGGGGTGTCCGTGCCCCCCCATGGGAGTCCGAATTGGACTAGGGGAGGGAGCGGCGCCCCCCTTTCCCTCTCCTACTCCCTCTCCCTTTCCCCCTTTGCCACTCCGGAATAGGAAAGGGGAATCCTACTAGGACTGGGAGTCCTAGTAGGACTCCCGCCATGGCGCGCCCCCTATAGGCCGGCCGCCTCCTCCCCCTCCTTTATATACGGGGGCGGGGGCCACCCCAAAGGCACAACAGTTATTCTTAGCCGTGTGCGGTGCCGCCCTCCACCATTTACTCCTCTGGTAGTATCATCATAGTGCTTGGGCGAAGCCCTGTGCAGATCACATCACCAACACCGTCATCACGCCGTCGTGCTGACGGAACTCATCGACTCCGTCGACACTCTGATGGATCAAGAGTTCGAGGGACTCCATCGAGCTGAAGTGTGCAGAGCTCGGAGGTGTCGTACGTTCGGTACTTGATCGGTTGATTCGAGAAGACGTTCCACTACATCAACTGCGTTAAGTTAACGCTTCCGCTTTCGGTCTACGAGGATACGTGGACACACTCTCCTCCTCTCGTTGCTATGCATCTCCTAGATAGATCTTGCATGAGCATAGGAAATTTTATGAAATTGCATGCTACGTTTCCCAACACTTTCTGCTGCTGCAACATCTAGTAGCGAATGGATTGCACGATCATTCTTGCGTTGGCATCCAAAGAGTCGATATTCAAGGTCAACATTTGGCGTCCTCCGCATTGGCGGCGATCTTCACCCTCTTTTCCTCGAGCACGACCTTCCGCTCTTCGATCATATTCCTCCTCTCTTCTAGCTGGAGCTTCTAGCTGGAACTTTGATGACCAGACAATTCCATTATGGCAGTGTTCAGTTACAAGTATAGCTTTAGCATCCTTGATCACAACATTTTGTATGACTAGAGTTTAGGTGAATTCATTTATCTAATTTATTATTAAAAAACTACACGTGAATTGCATCACATTGCTAAAATTATGTTTCTCCATACATGTTTGATTCCACACAAACAAGCTTATGTCAATTAAACATTCGTGTTATTAGTAAACAGAACAGATTGGACCTTCCATTGTAATACTCATGTTTGTCTAATCCATTTTTCTATTTTTGTATTTTTTGACTCACGTGTTCATACTTTTATGTCTAATTTTCTACAACTGACTGTAAAATATCCACATCACATCATAGTTAACCAACAACAAACAGAGCTTAATAGAAAACAGCATAGCTTCAAATTTATGATTTTTATCATCTAGCACTCGAAGGTTCACGGAATATTATTCATGATGTATATTTTCTTTTAAAAATTGTATGTGGTAACAACGAATACTTCATACATATTTTCCAATAAAAAAATACAAGTTCGATCAATGTATTTGATGAAATTTTACTATGAATAACTATGTATAATGCTAGCCCATGCAGGTGCACAGGTTGATGACTAGTTTTCTGTAATTATGTTGAGTGTTGCTGACTTTAGGGAAGAAAAACAAGGACAGATGCTTAAAAATAGGGTTGGACGGCTGGATTCCATTTCATGGTCCATGGACTGGTCCGGACCAGTTCACGAACAAAAAGTATGCCTGTTTTAAGAGCAGCCGTTGGGATACGCATTTTTTAGCGATCTTGGTGACAATTACCCGGTACTAAAAAACAAGTTGTTGTAATGATAGGTAATTCCTCGTACCACTATATTTAGCAGTAAAAGCAACAATGAGAGCATCTACATCCGGAGTCCCTGTACCCGCCCCAAATGCCTGGGCGGGTTGTCCGATCAGTGTCCGGACGTTTTTTTCTATCCAACCGGGCTCCCTATAGCCGGCACAAACGCCCGGATTGACCGGTAGTCCCTATATCCGGTCCAAATTTGGGGCGGATATGCGACGTCCCGATGCGGGCGCCCACGACGGACTGATCAATAGGGCCCATGTGGGAATAAAAAGAGACTGCTGGTTCGGCGAGCGCCCTCGCCGCTCCACCTTGTGTGGCGCTGCTCTGGCGTGCCGCCTGAGGGAGGAGGCCGACTATTTAAGCCGGACGGCGGCAGCCGAACCCTATCCACCCTGTTTCCCTTTCTCCTCTCCACCGACGCCACTTCCAATCCGCCCGCCGCTACCATGCCGAGGCGCCGGATCACCATCTACGCCATGCTCACTCCGGAGTGAAGGCTGCAGCTGCTGGATGAGATACGGGTGAGGCGGGCTACTCGTTTCGTCGCCGTCACTACAGAAAAAAGACACATCCGTGACATTTTGGGCCGAACGAATTTTTTTCCTGTCATACTTATGTCACTTCTATGATGATAATTGTGAAAAAACCCGGTATCATCATAGATGTTGTGGGCTCCTACTTCTATGACAAAAAATCATGATAGAAAATGGGCTTTTCGTCCTGGGCAGGCCAGAGACGCAGCTGCGTGATATTCTTTGGGTCGTCCATGACGGAAAAAACCGTGGTAGAAGCAAGGGCGAGGAAAATATCGGGGTGTTCCCGGTTACGGTGGGTGGTCGGGGCCGAGCGATGCGCGTTTCTCTTGTACACGTACGCGCGTGGGTGTGAGGTGTTGGGCTGTAACTGAACCAAAGTGATTGCACTGCATGCTTCGCGTTACTGAACCCGAGCGATCGAATGATGGCTGTTAAGTGAACCCGATCGAGCGATTCCTTCGCTACTGCTAACTGAAGCCGATCGATGCTGCCTCTTGATGAACAATGAGTGTTGCGGGGGAGTTTGGATGAACAGTGAGCAGTTGGGGTGGATGAACAGGACCCGGTGGTGTTGCCTCTGGATGAACAAGACCCCGATCGATCGAGCCGGTTGGGGCTAGATGAACATGATAACCCACAAGTGTAGGGGATCACAACAGCTTTCAAGGGTAAAGTATTCAACCCAAATGTATTGATTCGACACAAGGGGAGCCAAAGAATATTCTTGAGTATTAGCAGTTGAGTTGTCAATTCAACCACACCTGGATAACTTCGTATCTGCAGCAAAGTATTTAGTAGCAAAAGTGGTATGATAATAAAGGTAACGGTGGCAAAAGTAAAAATAATAGTTTTTGGGTTTTTGTAGTAGTTGTAACAATAGCAACGGAAAAGTAAATAAGCAAAGAACAATATGTGAAAAGCTCATAGGCAATGGATCAGTGATGGATAATTATGCCGGATGCGATTCCTCATGTAATAGCTATAACATAGGGTGATATAGAACTAGCTCCAGTTCATCAATATAATGTAGGCATGTATTCCGTAAATAGTCATACGTGTTTATGGAAAAGAACTTGGATGACATCTTTTGTCCTACCCTCCCATGGCAGCGGGGTCCTAGCGGAAACTAAGGGATATTAAGGCCTCATTTTAATAGAGAACCGGAACAAAGCATTAGCACATAGTGAATACATGAACTCCTTAAACTACGGTCATCACCGAGAAGTATCTTGATTATTGTCACTTCGGGGTTGTCGGACATAACACATAATAGGTGACTATAGACTTGCAAGATAGGATCAAGAACACACATATATTCAAGAAAACATAATAGGTTCAGATCTGAAATCATGGCACTCGGGCCCTAGTGACAAGCATTAAGCATAGCAAAGTCATAGCAACATCAATCTCAGAACATAGTGGATACTAGGGATCAAACCCTAACAAAACTAACTTCATTACATGGTAAATCTCATCCAACCCATCACCGTCCAGCAAGCCTACGATGGAATTACTCATGCACGGAGGTGAGCATCATGAAATTGGTGATGGAGGATGGTTGATGATGATGACGGACGAATCCCCCTCTCAGGAGCCCTGAATGGACTCCAGATCAGCCCTCCCGAGAGAGATTAGGGCTTGGCGGCGGCTCCGTGTCGTAAAACGCGATGAAACTTTCTCTCTGATTTTTTTTCTCCCCGGACGTGAATACATGGGTTGGAGTTGAGGTCGGTGGAGGTCGAGGGGGCCCACGAGATAGGGGGGGCGCGCCCTATAGGGGCGGGGGCGCCCACCCTGTCTCGTGGACAGGGTGTGGGCCCCCTGGTGTATTTCTTTTGCCCAGAAATTCTTATTAGTTCCAAAAAGTGCCTCCGTGGATTTTCAGGACATTCCGAGAACTTTTCTTTTCTACACATAAAACAACATCATGGCAGTTGTCCTGAAAACAACGTCAGTCCGGGTTAGTTTCATTCAAATCATGCAAGTTAGAGTCCAAAACAAGGGCAAAAGTGTTTGGAAAAGTAGATACGTTGGAGACGTATCAACTCCCCCAAGCTTAAACCTTTGCTTGTCCTCAAGCAATTCAGTTGATAAACTGAAAGTGATAAAGAAAAACTTTTACAAACTCTGTTTGCTCTTGTTGTTGTAAACATGCAAAGCCATCATTAGGGTTTCAGCAGATATTATGAACTAACCATACTCACAATAACACTTAGGTCTCACAATTACTCATATCAATAACATAATCAGCTAGCGAGCCATAATAATAAAACTTGGATGACAACACTTTCTCAAAATAATCATAACATGATATAACAAAATGGTATCTCGCTAGCCCTTTCTAAGACCGCAAAACATAAATGCAGAGCACCTTTAAAGATCAAGGACTGACTAAACATTGTAATTCATGGTAAAAGAGATCCAGTCAAGTCATACCCAATATAAACCAATAGTAATGAATGCAAATGACAAGTGTGCTCTCCAATGGTGCTTTTTAATAAGAAGGGTGATGACTCAACATAAAAGTAAATAGATAGGCCCTTTGCAGAGGGAAGCAGGGATTTGTAGAGGTGCCAGAGCTCGATTTTAAAATAGAGATTGAATAATATTTTGAGCGGCATACTTTCACTGTCAACGCAACAATTATGAGATGGCTGTATCTTCTATACTACATGCATTATAGGCAGCTCCCAAACAGAATGGTAAAGGATTATACTCCCCCAACCACCAACAAGCATCAATCCATGGCTTGCTCGAAACAACGAGTGCCTCCAACTAACAACATCCCTGGGGGAGTTTTGTTTAATTATTTTGATTTGCTTTGATCTTTTTGGATCATGGGGCTGGGCATCCCGGTTACCGGCCCTTTCTCGTGAATGAGGAGTGGAGTCCACTCCTCTTGAGAATAACCCACCTAGCATGGAAGATATAGGCAGCCCTAGTTGAAACATGAGCTGCTCGAGCATACAAAACAAAATTTTATTTGAAGGTTTGGAGTTTGGCACATACAAATTTACTTGGAACGGCAGGTAAATACCGCATATAGGAAGGTATAGTGGACTCATATGGAACAACTTCAGGGTTTAAGGAGTTTGGATGCACAAGCAGTATTCCCGCTTAGTACAGGTGAAGGCTAGCAAAAGACTGGGAAGCGACCAACTGAGAGAGCGACAACAGTCATAAACATGCATTAAAATTAATTCACATCGAATACAAGCATGAGTAGGATATAATCCACCATGAACATAAATATCATGAAGGCTATGTTGATTTTGTTCAACTACATGCGTGAACATGTGCCAAGTCGAGTCACTCAATTCATTCAAAGGAGGATACCATCCCATCATATCACATCATAATCATTCTAATATCATGTTGGCACGCAAGGTAAACCATTATAACTCATAGCTAATCAACCATGGCACAAGCAACTATAATATCTAAATGTCATTGCAAATATGTTTACTTCATAATAAGCTGAATCAGAAACGATGAACTCATCATATTTACAAAAACAAGAGAGGTCGAGTTCATACCAGTTTTTCTCATCCCAATCAGTCCATCATATATCGTCATTATTTCCTTTCACTTGCACGACCGAATGATGTGTATAATAATACGAGTGCACGTGCATTGGACTAAGCTGGAATCTGCAAGCATTCAACTCAAAAGAGAAGACAAGTATATGGGCTCTAAGTTAAATAGACAATCATGCATATGAGAGCCACTAAACATTTTTAATATGGTCTTCTCGACCCCCAAAGGAAGGAAAAGAAGATAAACCTATTTACCCGGGAAAGCTCCCAACAAGTAAGAAGAAGAACAAGAAATCTTTTTGGAGTTTCATTTTAAATTCTACTACAAGCAAGGAAATTAAACTAACTATTTTTTTGATTTTTCTTAAGGTTTATCAAAAACACAAGAAGAAAACTAGAAAAAGAAATTTAAACTAGCATGGATAATACAATGAAAGAGTATGAGCACCGACGACTAGTGTGTGAACATGAATGTAAAGTCGGTGAGAAATACATACTCCCCCAAGCTTAGGCTTTTGGCCTAAGTTGGTCTAGTACCAAGGACCGCCTGGCTGATATCCGTAAGTGAAACCGGGGTCGTACGGAGATGCAGCGGCAACCTCCTCCTGAGCTGCGGCGTGTTGGCGAGCTGCCTCCGCTCTCCCCTCGTGTTCAGCTGCTTCCTCCCTGGTGACAACATATCTTCCTTTTGCCTGATAATCAAAAAGGTAGGGAGCAGGAAGAGTAACATGGACGACGTTGCGTCTGTCATAGATTAGTCGATATTGGAGGAATTGTTCATTCCTCCCAAGAAATTGATGATTGACCATAGCTTCATAATCCAAATAAACAGGAGGTATCAACATATCTCCCTCTCGCGGGGCTATAACAAGATAATTAGCCACACGGGTTGCATAGATTCCTCCAAATAAATTTCCCTTTCTACTATTATTCTGCAACCTACGTGCAACTATTGCCCCCAAGTTATAACCTTTATAACCTAACACAGCTCTCTTGAGGACACACAGATCAGGGACACACATGTGGCATGCTTCATCTTTACCGTTAATGCATCTACCAATGAAGAGAGCAAAATAATGTATAGCAGGAAAATGAATGCTCCCTATGGTAGCTTGTGCTATGTCCCTAGATTCTCCCATAGTAATACTAGCAAGGAAATCTCTAAATTCAGATTTGTGAGGATCATTAATATTACTCCACTGCGGGAGTTTCCAAGCAGTTGTAAAATCCTCTAAGTCCATGGTATAAGATGTATCATAAGTATCAAATATGACACTAGGAGAATTACGCATGCAGTTATATTTAAACCTCCGAACAAAGGAATCGGTCAATTGATAGTACTAAGGACACTTATCTTGTAAGAAGTCCTCCAACTCAGCATTACGCACATACGCGTCAAATTCCTCCTTGAAGCCTGCTTCGACCATAAGATCATCGGATGGCCACTCACAAGCTCGTACATCCGCGTCCCTCGGCAATTCAACATCTTGCTCACGTATAGCAATCCTAGGCCCTTTCTTCATCGAGGAACCGCCTTGGTACATTCTTCTAAGCATAATTCTTTTTCCGAAAAAATTTCTGAAATTTTAGTAACTTCAAAATAAAAGTGAATAAAACTAAACAAGATTGGTAGCAACCACTCCTACAAGTGCCTAGAGCCTATATCATGCATTAGAATTGCTTGGGACCTCATAAATTCAACATGCAAGCTCAAGAACATGGTCACCTATGCAGCAAAAATTTGCAATGAATAAAGCACTAGAAGAAAAACTAATTGGACCAATGGAGGAGTCACATACCAAGCAACAATCTCCCAAAGCAGTTTTGTGAATGGAGCTTTGAGCAAGGAGATCGAAAATCGCAGCAAAATGAGCTAGAACTCGTGCTTGAGCTGGATGGGGATTTTTTTGGGTAGAAGATGAAGTGTGTGGGTGTTGGCATAAGTGGAGGGGGGCCACCAGGCCCATGAGGCAGGCGCGCCCGGTGGGGTGGGCGCCTCCACTCTCGTGGCTGGTGCTTGCCCCTCTGCAGTGATTCGATGGCTAAAATCCTCAAATATTCCATAAAAAATCATACTAAATTTGCAGGGCATTTGGAGCACTTTTATTTTTGGGTTATTTTTTAATGCACGGATAATTCAGAAAACAGACGGATAATACTATTTTTGCTTTATTTATTCTAAATAACAGAAAGTAAAAAGAGGGTACAGAAGTTTGTGCCTTCTAGTTTCATCCATCTCGCGATCATCAAAATGAATC
The DNA here is from genome assembly GCA_021437245.1 of Aegilops speltoides. Lineage (NCBI taxonomy): Eukaryota > Viridiplantae > Streptophyta > Magnoliopsida > Poales > Poaceae > Aegilops > Aegilops speltoides. Next base: position 39,587,654 of record CM038143.1, read on the forward strand.
CACTAACAAGGTTGATCAAGTCTTGTTAACAAACTCATTCCGAGTAACACGGAACCGAAGAAATTTCGAATAACACTAAGTTACCTCAACGGGGATATGAAAATCCCCAACAATAAGAATATCATACTTTTTCTAGACAGTAGGGAGAGGAAATTCAAAACCTCCAATAATAATAGTTGGAGCTTTTCCAATAGAATTGATGCTATGAACTTGAGATTGTTTCCTCGGAAAGTGTACCGTATGCTTATTACCATTAACATGAAAAGTGATATTGCCTTTGTTGCAATCAATAACAGCCCCTGGAGTATTAAGAAAAGGTCTACCAAGGATAATAGACATACTATCGTCCTCAGGAATAACAAGAATAACAAAGTCCGTTAAGATAGTGACATTTGCAACCACAACAGGCACATCCTCACAAATACCAACAGGTATAGCAGTTGATTTATCGGCCATTTGCAAAGATATTTCAGTAGGTGTCAACTTATTCAATTCAAGTCTACGATATAAAGAGAGAGGCACAACACTAACACCGGCCCCAAGATCACATAAAGCAGTTCTAACATAATTTCTTTTAATGGAGCATGGTATAGTTGGTACACCCGGATCTCCAAGTTTCTTTGGTACTCCACCCTTAAAAGTGTAATTAGCAAGCATGGTGGAAATTTCAGCTTCTGGTATCTTTCTTTTGTTTGTAATGATATCCTTCATATACTTAGCATTACTTTAAGCATATCAGTTAAGCGCATACGTAAGAAAATAGGTCTAATCATTTCAGCAAAGCGCTCAAAATCCTCATCATCCTTTGTCGTGGATGGTTTAGGAGGAAAGGGCATGGGTTTCTGAACCCATGGTTCTCTTTCTTTACCGTGCTTCCTAGCAACAAAATCTCTCTTATCATAACGTTGATTCTTTGATTGTATCAAGATCAACAACAGGTTCAATCTCTACATCATTGTTTTTGCTAGGTTGAGCATCAACATGAACATTATCATTAACATTATCACTAGGTTCATGTTCATCACCTGATTGTGTTTCAAACATCGAAATAGAAATATCATTGGGATTCTCGGTGTGTCTCTGATGAGGTTCACTAGAAGCATGCAAAGTCCTATCGTTTTTCTTTTTCTTCTTTTTAGAAGAACTAGGTGCCTCTAAATTATTTCTCTGAGAATCTTGCTCGATTCTCTTAGGGTGGCCTTCAGGATACAAAGGTTCCTGAGTCATTCTACCAGTTCTAGTAGCCACTCTAACAGCAAAGTCATTTTTATTATTTAATTCATCAAGCAAATCATTTTGATCTTTAAGTACTTGCTCAGATTGAGTAGCAACCATAGAAGCATATTTGCTCACGAGTTTGAGTTCACCTTTAACTCTAGCCATATTATCGCTCATGCGTCCTACCTCGAAAGCATTATTCTTTAACTCTCTACCAACATAAGCATTAAAACTTTCTTGTCTAGCCATAAAGTCATCAAATTCATCTAAGCATGGGCTATGAAATTTAGTAGAGGGAATTTCAACTTTATCATATCTATCATTGCAAGCAAAGATTTCCCTAGCATCTTCGTCATTCATAACATAACCCTCAGGAACAACAGGCAATACATAATCATTGGAAGAACCTTCATCATCACTATCATCAATAATAGCATCTTCAATAATTTCATTCCCCCTAACTCTAGCAAGTTGTTCATCAAGAAATTCACCTAATGGCAAAGTAGTATCAAGCACAAAAGTAGTTTCATCATGCATAGCAGAAGTGGCAGCATCAATAACATGCGACATATCAGAATTCATGGCAGTAGCAGGTTTAGGTGTCGCGAGTTTACTAATAACAGAAGGAGAATCTAGTGCAAAGCTAGATGGCAGTTCCTTACCTCCCCTCGTAGTTGAGGGCAAAATCTCGGTCTTAGCGTCTTTCAAGTTCTGCATAGTGATCAACAGATATAAATCCCAAGTGACTTAGAGAATAGAGCTATGCTCCCTGGCAACGCCGCCAGAAATTAGTCTTGATAACCCACAAGTGTAGGGGATCGCAATAGCTTTCGAGGGTAAAGTATTCAACCCAAATTTATTGATTCGACACAAGGGGAGCCAAAGAATATTCTTGAGTATTAGCAGTTGAGTTGTCAATTCAACCACACCTGGATAACTTAGTATCTGCAGCAAAGTATTTAGTAGCAAAAGTGGTATGATAATAAAGGTAACGGTGGCAAAAGTAAAGATAATAGTTTTTGGGTTTTTGTAGTAGTTGTAACAACAGCAACGGAAAAGTAAATAAGCGAAGAACAATATGTGAAAAGCTCGTAGGCAATGGATCAGTGATGGATAATTATGCCGAATGCGATTCCTCATGTAATAGCTATAACATAGGGTGATATAGAACTAGCTCCAGTTCATCAATGTAATGTAGGCATGTATTCCGTAAATAGTCATACGTGCTTATGGACAAGAACTTGCATGACATCTTTTGTCCTACCCTTCCGTGGGAGCGGGGTCCTAGCGGAAACTAAGGGATATTAAGGCCTTCTTTTAATAGAGAACCGGAACAAAGCATTAGCACATAGTGAATACATGAACTCCTCAAACTACGGTCATCACCGAGAAGTATCCCGATTATTGTCACTTCGGGGTTGTCGGATAATAACACATAATAGGTGACTATAGACTTGCAAGATAGGATCAAGAACACACATATATTCAAGAAAACATAATAGGTTCAGATCTGAAATCATGGCACTCGGGCCCTAGTGACAAGCATTAAGCATAGGGAAGTCATAGCAACATCAGTCTCAGAACATAGTGGATACTAGGGATCAAACCCTAACGAAACTAACTTGATTACATGGTAAATCTCATCCAACCCATCACCGTCCAGCAAGCCTACGATGGAATTACTCATGCACGACGGTGAGCATCATGAAATTGGTGATGAAGGATGGTTGATGATGACGACGGCGATCCCCCTCTCCGGAGCCCCGAATGGACTCCAGATCAGCCCTCCCAAGAGAGATTAGGGCTTGGCGGCGGCTTCGTGTCATAAAACGCGATGAAACTTTCTCTCTGATTTTTTTCTCCCCGAACGTGAATATATTGAGTTGGAGTTGAGGTCGGTGGAGGTCCAGGGGGCCCACGAGATAGGGGGGTGAGCCCTATAGGGGGACGCCCCCTGTCTCGTGGACAGGGTGTGGGGCCCCTGGTGTATTTCTTTCGCCTAGAAATTCTTATTAATTCCAAAAAGTGCCTCCGTGGATTTTCAGGACATTCCGAGAACTTTTCTTTTCTACACATAGAAGAACATCATGGCAGTTGTGCTGAAAACAGCGTCAGTCCGGGTTAGTTTCATTCAAATCATGCAAGTTAGAGTCCAAAACAAGGGAAAACGTGTTTGGAAAAGTAGATACGTTGGAGACGTATCAGAACAGGACCCCGTGGAGGGCAGGATGAATAGGACGACCTCGTAGAGGGCTGGATGAACAGTAGCCCGTGGAGGGGTGGATGAACAGTAGCCCGTGGAGGGGTGGTTGAACAGGAGCCCGTGGAGAGGGGTGGTTGAACAGTAGCCGGTGGAGTAGCGCGTGGTGGAGGCTGGATGAACAGGAGCCCGTGGATGAACAGTCGCAGGTGGAGGCTGGAGGAGGTCGACGGTGGATGAACAATAGCCTGTGGAGGCTGGAGAAGGTCGACGGTGGAGATGAATAGTGTCCCGTGGAGTCCCGTTTTGCGGTACGCCACAGCCCTTCCGATGAACATGACCCCCGTTTCGACCTTAGCGCTCCAACACAAGTCCATCTCCTCCGTTTTGCGGTACGCCACACCCCTCCCGATCAATAGGACCCCGTTTCGACTGTAGTAGGTCCAACACAAGTCCGTTTCCTCCATTTTGCGGTACGCCAGACCCCTCCCGTTGAACAGGATCCTGTTTCGAACGTGGCCGGTGGAACACAAGGCCGTTTCCTTCGTTCTGTGGTACGCCAGGCCTTGTTTCCATCGCCTGTTCCGTCCAAGCCGGTTGGCTCCCACGCGTTTCGTTGCCTCCCTATGAACACGACGCATTCCGTTGCCTCCGCATGAACATGAAGCATTCCGTTACCTCCCCATGAACACGACGACGACGCAGTATCTCCGTTCTGACCCAGCCATGTACACGAGCCCTGGCCGTACGTATGCGCGAGTAGGCGTTCGAGACCCCGCCCGTATGTACGTATGTGGCCGTATTTTCTTTCTTGCACACTGGCCGTTGTACGTACATGTACATGCTACGTGCGCGCCTCTACTACGACACGTGTGCGCCTCTACATCCACCAGTATGTACGTACATGTTCGCGACCAAAATGACAACGCTACATATGCTTCAACCAGGTGGGTCTCGACTGTCAGGCACTTCCTTGTGTGCGAAGATGTAGCTGGTGGTTCCCAGCAGTCAGGGGGCGAATCATTTTTTTTGCCCGGACGCACTTCCTTGCGTGCGAAGATGTAGCTGGTGGGTCCCAGCAGTTAGGGGGGAAACGTTTTTTCGCGAAATACGGTGGCCCATCCGGTGGGTCCCTGTTGTCAGGTGGAGGAATAATTATTTTGCGCGTAATAAGGAGGCACTTCCTTGCGGCCGTCGTGGACACAGCTGTTAGCCTCTCCACGTGCAGTACTCTTCCGATGGAAGTCGTTCCTTGACCATGTTGACCATGCCGCGCGGAGAGCACCAGGGCGGTGGATGACGGCGAGGCCTAGGAAGGGGACGACACGGAGCCGGGGAAGACACGGTAGTGGAAGCCCGCGCGGAGAGGAGTATGAGGGTTCACTGGTTCGGCTGTGGTGTGAGGCTGCCGTCGCCGCAGGGCCTGGCCAGCGGTGGGAATAGTAGGGCGCGGTGAGGCCTCCGTGGCAGCACAGCCAGCCACGGGAGGTAGGAGCATGCGGCACGACCGGCGCTGCTTTGGGCGGCTGGAGCAGGAATACCATAGGTTGAAGAAGCACTACGACCGTTGGATGGACATCATACTGTCACTGGAGCTAGAATCGTTCATATTGACTAAGTTGACAAATCCCTCCGTCCCCGTCAACCTAGTAGGCCCACAAGTCAGCCTCCCACCAAGGTGGGTCCTAGCTAGCAGGGGGAGTATTCATTTTTTTGTGCGTAATAAGGAGGCGCTTCCGGTGGGTCCGAGCTGACAGCAGGGGGAACATTTTTTGCGAAATATGGTGGGTCCACAAGTCAGCCACCAAATCTGCCGGGTCCCAGCTGTCATTGGAAGAAATAGTTTTTTCGCATAACAAGGAGGCACTTCCTTTTGTGTGAAAATACAGTCGGTGGGTCCTAGCTGTCAGGGGAAGGACACAGCTTAATAAGGAGGAACTTTCCTTGCGTGCGACCATGGACCTCATGGGTCCCAGCCGTCAGGCTCTCACGTACATTCCTCTTCCAATGACTCTCGTTTGTTGACCACGCAGCGCCGAGCGCAAGGAGGCAGTGGACGACGACGAGGCCCCAGACTGGAACGACCCGGAGATCGGGAAGACGCGATAGTGGAGTCGCAGACGGATAGGAGTGGGAAACTTGACTGGTTCAGGTGCGGGGTGGGCCTACACATGGAAGAGAATAATAGGAGGTGCGGAGTGGATGGATGGCCTGGCCGTCGGCGGGATAGCGTTTCACTGCAAGGCGCGTAAAACAACACCGCTGGACGCCGGAGGCTGGAGCAGGCGGTCCTGGCAGCGCTGGGGGAGAAGATGAGAGATTGAAGAAGAATGCCGGCCGTTGGATGTAAATCCAACGCCTTGCTTAGGCTTCGACCTACTAGCCCACATGCCAGCCAATCCATTTGGTTTTTTAGTCCATTTGGTGGGCTGGGTGAAACAATGATGTAGCATCTATGCAGCTCGTTTATATGCATGGTAGAATTTAAAGCCCATTTGCATTTTTCTCGAAATCCGCGACTTGCTAGGCTGGGTGAAAATATCATGTTGGACTGGACAGAGAAATGTTATAAAAACATAAACACATGATTGCACGTCTATTACTGCATTGGTTAGTAAAATCTTTACAAGTTTATGTACGCAATCACTAGAAGTTAACTTGTCAAGTTATATATAAACAATTATTATTATTATTTTGTAAGAACTTTCAATTTACGAAATAAAATATCATTTTAATTTGATGAGTTAATAGGATGTGGGGTATTATTATTTTTTAGGCTAGACGTGGGACAGTTGAGTTGGTTCTAGGGAAATGTACTGAGAGAGAACTCAGTTTACATCGAAAAAGAAAGAGGAAGAAAATTCAGATATAGGATTAATGAAAACAAAAAATAAAGGAAGTGGGAAGGTCTATAAAATGGTTGGACGAACGACAGGTTTAATGAAACCTTATGTTGTTTCTATATATGTGTGTAATAAAAAAATATATATATATATATATATATATATATATATTATTGAAGGGAAAACATAGGTTCAGTTTTGCATTCTTATAGAAAAAAAGAACTGAGCTGTGTGTCGTCTTGAAAAATCAAACATAACTTGGGTTCTTATAGAAAAAAAGAACTGAGTTGTGCGTCGTCTTGAAAAAACAAACATAACTTGGGCTGCTGATGCTATAGACAAGCTAGGTTGGGAGGCCCGGAGGCGCTAGATCCAAAAAACGTTGAAACATGTCGTGGGCTGCCCATGTTAAAAAAAAGAGACCAACCCAAGGGCTAACCCTCGTTGGCATTTTTTTATAGGAGAAACTCCGCGAGCACCACACGTCCAAGTCGGGACTTGAACTCGTGTGGGCTGGCAGCAACCTCAAACTGCCCAGTCAACGGGTCGACAGCCCATCCTCGTGGGCTGCCCATTTTAAAAAACAAAACCTAGGCCATGGACCTGGTGGCCCGGGACTGTCAGCCTCTTGATGAATAGTTGTCTCCCAATTGCTCTTGTTTTGCTGACCATGTTGGGAACGACAGACGGCGGCGCCACGACAACAGCACTAAGGTGGAGGACGACGTCGAGACCGTGGACCGAACAAACTGGAGCGGGCGAAGACGCAGGCGGAGGGGAGTACGAGCACTACTAGGGAAAAGGCTAGCAGCAGCGCGGGTTTTAGGTGTATCGATGGCGGGAGAGGCGCTACTAATAAGGCGCTTCTGACTAACACATAGCGATGGCAGCGTGCTCATCGGGCGCTACTACTACACAAGTGTAGCAACAAGCGATTAGTGGGCTTCTCTCGCTAGTAGCTCTAGCGCTCTTTAATGCGACGCGCTATCGCTATCGCAAGCGCCGCTTCTAACTTTCATACACTCGCTACTGCTAATTTAAGTAGTTTTTGTTTTTTTGGCATACTTGCTTTTTATTTGAACAGGCTTTATAGAAGAATCTTTAGGACATAGAAATGTCATCATGATACACATACAAATGCCTGCAAGACCACAAATGTAATCATAGCATATACATACAAATAGTCTCATCATAATCATCATCCAACACAAAGTGGTATCTTGTCATCATCTCGAAAATAGCGATACATGCAAGTCTCGAATACTTGCAACTACAACAACGTCATCCATCTAAACAAAGGTATACGCAAAAAGAGCTATCACTATGGTGAGAGCGGAACTATGCGATACATGAGGTGATGGTTCGAGTCCTCTCTCGCTAGCATGAACCTCAAGTAACTAGCTTCTCCTTCTTATGCGCTTTTGAAGCCTTTATGGCTGGCGCCCGTGAACCCATTCACTTGCGCCTGACACTCATGCCACTCGTTGTACACCCCCGGAACCTTCCCTTTGCACACGACATAGCAATTCCATCTCGTCATCAAGAAACTAGATACCTGTTAGAGATGCATGTTCACGAAGAGGATGTACAATCATATATATGCAGCAAAATATACTAGAGCAACACCGAAAAAGAAAGGGTTAGCAACTAGATGCAACATACAATATGCAAATTAATTAACCAGAGGTACGCAGGTCATCGTACGCAAACTAACAAAGTAACGTTACGCAAGTTCGGCAGGGACCGTGGACATCACAAGGTTTCATCGCTACAAAAAGTATACAAGTTCAACCGACACATATCATCATCATCGGCATCATAAATCACTAGAAGTTCCATCCTTCCATATCATCGAGGATGAACCCTAGCTTCTTGAACGGCGTGAGGTCTAGACGTTGCATGCCTATGCGAGTCGGACGCCAGCTCGCGATATAGGGCCGTGGTGGAACATCCCCTTCTCATCAACGACTTCTTTCATGATGATCGTCGCAATGTCGCTTTGGATGCGAAAGAAGTCATCTCTAAGTTTATAATCCACTTCTCCATGAGATTCTAGCCACTTGTGGATATGATCATCATTCTGCTTTAATAATCTGAAGCTTTGGTGATCCGTGTTGAACTGAATCATGAGATGGACGATGTAGAATCCATCCTTCTTGCTTGGTTTTGGGACATGGATGCAGGAGAAGTTAGTTTTATCGTGAAACCCATCTTCTTGTTCCTTTGTTTCTGATCCGCACGTGGCCACCTCTAAAGTGAAGCCTTGGAGAGCATCATCTAGAATATTCATTATGTGGGTGTAGTCTTTTTCTCGTAGTCTCTGGAAGGGTCAAAATACGGCGTGGGAGACTTGCGGGTAAAGAACGATAAGGACAACGCGCCGTTCTGTCGAGGGAAAGACACCTCAAATTATTCCTCATATGAGAGAGAAGGAATGATTGAAATTCTGAAAGGGTTGTCGGGCCGACTTACTTTGGATGATAAGGCACGAGGACAATTTCCGGTCCTTTTACGTACCATGAAGTTTTGGAGGTACTCCCTAGCAGTTTCACGCTCAAAGTCGCCGAGACTCAAGAAAGACTTCGTGCATGTAGTACGGATCGCCACACGATTTGCGAGACTTCTTCACTCTTCATGACGGAGCTCATATCTAGCGCAAAAAAGGCGGACGATTGTAAATCGAGCCGCCTTGTTAGAAACATCTCAAAGATATGGTCAAACCGCGGGAAGAACACCTCCGCGGGCCGTGTGTCGACGTAGCACTTCCCTCGTGCACACGAGCCGCGTATGTCGGGTATCCTGGATCCTTTGAGGCTAGTAGTCTTTTCTCGATCGACAACACATGGTCGTGCGTCTCTCGAGATCCCGATAGTGCCTCCAGCGGTTTCGGCAGTAGCATCGGCTCGCCCGTGAGATGGAACATGACCGCACCTTTCACGGGTACATGCTCTTCGAATGCATCGTCTGGTGCTATGTGCTCTGGCTTGTTTGGAGGCGGTTATCTTTCCGATCTCTTCCTCTCCTTTTCTTGGCCACACCTTTCGGACCCTTTCTTAACCCCTGTCCCGGTGTTCGGGCTAAGCATCAGACGACCATCGCGCCGGCTAGTTGAGCTGTGTTGGCGGCATCTTCATGCGTGTCTGTGAGGATTTCATGAAGAGACTTTTGCAATCCCGCTACGACCTGCCGGGCATATCATCCATATCCTCATTAGCAAGCTGATAGCCCGATTCGTCATATGGTTGACTCATCATATCTATGTCACAGTCATATGCGTTTGTATCGAGGAAATCGATAGGAACGACCTCCGTCTCATCATCCATTCTCTGTTCTATAGGAGAAATTACACCAGCCAGTACTATTACACCCCTTCATCATGTCGTCCGCCGCTCTCACCCGGCACTACAGGAGCTGGTAATTACGTAGGCGGGGTGGTGGTCTCCGCACATGCTTGTTGATGTGTGGTTATTGGTGTGCTCTCTACGGCTCGCAGCGAATAAGATTCTTGACCATATGACACCCAACCCTTGCGACTTCAAATCCACGGCGGGGTCTCGTCGTCCGCTCCCACATCTTTGTCTTGGAGGAGGCAAATCCTTGTGCCCGATTTCACACTAGTCAAGCTAACCACGAAGTGCCCAATGAGATCATTTGGTTGTGGAGCGATGGGTTGCGAGGGTCCATTATCATCCCCTTTCCCACGTCCACCTTTTGGCCTTTGATCAAGTAGAGTATGGTGCACGGGGTTTCTTTCGCCTGCAAACACACATATATATAGGACGACACTGTTCTAATCCAAGGATTATAATAGTTATTTGATCACAGCGCCCTATATAGAGCCTGATTAGGTGTTCCCGAACTAAATAAAACCTGCCCGCCCCCACGACTCCCCGACGGCCCGACCCACCTGCCCACCTCCTCCCCACGACCTTCCCTCGATCCCGCCGTGGCCTCCACCCGGTGCGCCGCCCCCGCTTCCGCCTCCTTCCGACGTGCCGCCGCCCCTGCCTTCTCCTCCACGCCACCGCCCCCTCCCCCGCAGGCACCTTCCCCACCCGCGTCCACCTTCTTCCGCCACTCACGTCGACCGCCCCCGCCCCTGAAACCGGCCGCTGCGCCGCCTCAGCCCCTGGAACAGGCCGCTGCGCCGCCTCCGCCCGCGGATCCGGCCAGCGCGCCGCCTTCGCCCATGGATCCGGCAGCTGCGCTGCTTCCTCCCCCCGTATCTGGCCGCCATGACGCCTCCTCCCCCGGATCCGCTAGCTCCCCTCCTCCCTAGTGGCCGGCGCGCCTCCTGCTGCGCGATCGGGGGCCCTCCTCCGCCACGCCGGCGAGCCTCCTCTCGTCTCCACCCTCGGGTCCAGCTGCCGCAGGTGGCCGGAATCTCGCGTTCTGTCGCCGGCCATCGCAGGGCCCTGGATCCCAAATTCGTCCACGGGTCCCTGGGAGCCACGCGCAGCCGCCCTCGATGCCGGGATCCCACGCGCCGCCGCCGCCGCCTCGATGCCGGGATCCATAGGAGCACTGGAGGAGGTCTTCTCCGGCCATCTACGGGGAGGGGATCTGCGGGAGCCTTGGTCGGCCTCCTGAGCAGCGCCAACTGCCCACCCCTGTCCCCTGCCGTGCCCGCCGACGAGGTTAACAGTGAGCCCCTCCACGTCCTCTGCACTCCTCCTCCTTGATTCTCCTTGGATCTTCAAGAATGGGACAGTAGCTGTGGTGGCTTCTCCTTAATCCACGAACGGGGTTGCTGAATGGCACGCATGAGCCGGGGGAGGCTTCAGTTCGGCGGCGCTCATCCAGCCTGTGAAGTTCAGCCGGTGAGCATGTGCAGTCCGACGGCGTGTGTGTGCTTGTGTCCGGTTCACGGGCGTACCGTGTGTGGTGCTTGCGTGCACACGACAGCCAAATGTGGTGTGAGGAGAAGCCAAGCTAAAAAGAAGAGCACACTACCTTACCTTCACACGCGTGCACGCAAGACAGGTACAGAGAGGTTCAGGGCTTCAGGCAATGTGATGGTGCAGCCGCTGCAGTGTCAACTACAACAGCGCGGGTGCTCCTGGTGCTCCTCTCCCTTTGCTGCCTTGCATGCTGCGATGCCACCGCCTCCTCACTGTACAAAAGTCAAAAGGTTTGAGTGAGGAAAAATTCCAGCTCATGAACGAACCTGGAGAAGTTCTATTACGATGGTGCTATTCTCTGTAGTTATTTGTTTCTCGTGAATGCATTTGTTTGTGGCTGATGGATCTCTATCTTCATATATTATTTGCTTTATTTTGGTGTGACCTTGACCCAGCTCTCTCTATTCTTTTTTACCTGCACCCAGCTCTCTCTATTCTTTTTTTAATCAACTCACTGATGGACGTACTAAGTAATTCGTGCGACTTTGCTGCATCTTGTTTCGGTCTGCAGTCCAGCACTGATTTGAGTGCCAGCTGAATCCACTTATTAAGTTACAACTTCAAAAAATGTGTTTGGCATTTCTGTCGGACACGCCGCTGCTGCTAATGCTGAAGAGCTAAACTCTGCTATCGCTAGACTAATGCTGAAGAGCTAACCACCACACAAGATGCTCCTGTTCACACCACGACTCAATCAAGATGAGTGTGTCCGTGTGCCCGCGACCTGCAACAAATGCATGCGAGCGATGACTTTAATTGTGCCCACATATGGAGCAGTCGCGGCGGTGGATTGAGCATCCGTAATGCTGTTGGAGAGGTAATCTGGAGTTAAGTGAAGTCCAAAATTTTATTACGCGCACGCCCTGTAAACTGAGAGAGAGGTAGTATTACGCTGGACAAGGTTCATTTACTTCGTGGTTGGCAAAATTCGACCCTCCCCAGCATGCCTGTTATTTTTAATAGCACGAAAATGAGTGCATATAGTCGACGAGAAAATCATATACAAAAAAACAGAAAGATAACGACAAAAAGAAGTAAGAAAAGCCTTGAAGTTCAACTAGAAGAGCCAAATAAGTTTATGATGCCCTTTGGCGGAGCATGAGTCTCGGGTGTGTGCGTCTTGAGTGTGTCCTATTCGTGTGGGTGCCCCCATGCGTGTCTGCGACACGTATGTGTGCTCCGAATAGGTCTATCATAGGGGTTTTTCATCTATAAAAAATACATGTTATAAAATAGTTAATGAAATATTAACCAAAAAACAAAACTAATGCAAAAGGCCTAAAGAATAAGCCCAACCCGTTCGGAAGTTCAGTGATAAAAAACCTAGAAGTTCTAATTAAATAACAGAGAAGTCGAAGTTTTTAAAAAGTTAGATTTTTTCTCGTTACTAAAGATCGAAGACGTGCAAATTAAAATAAAGGAACAACTAAAAAAAATTTAAAATAGATATTCCCCATTTTAAAAAAACTAGAAGCTCAAACTAAAAGAACAAAATTAACTTAAAATAACAAAATAGTTTAATGTTTACACAACTGAATTTTTTTCTATTTTTAAAATCTTAAAAATGGATTTTCCCCTGTTTGTAAAAAAACAGAGAAGCTCGAGTTAAAAAGAGGAGCATTTCAGAAAGATTGGATAAAAACTGATTTTCCCCATTCTATAAAAACTAGAAGTTCAAATTAAACTAACGGGATGATATCGTTGTTTATATAAAAAAGCATTTTTCCCGTTACCAACCAATAAAACTAAGAAGTTCAAATTTAAAAAATGGTGAAGTCGATGTCTACAAAAAATTGGAATTTGTCACATTATTAAAAAATAAAAACAAACAAGTTCAAAATTTTAAACAAAGAAGTTCAAAAAACTCAATTTTCCTCGTTACTAAAGAATAAAACTAAGAAGTTCAAATTAAAATAACAGAGAAGTTCAAAGTTGATAAAAATAAGAAAACAACAGAAAAGTTTTGAAAAGATTTTTCCCATTTTTTAAAATTTTGGATTTTCCCTGATACTAAAGATTAAACTAAGAAGTTCAATTTTAAAAAACAGAGTAATTCAATGTACATTAAAAACTCAGTTTTTCTCATTACTGAAGAATAAAACCAAGAAGTTCAATTTAAAAACATGGAGAAGTTTGATATTTAATTTAAAACTCAAGTTTTTTGGTTACTAAAGAATAAAACAAATAAGTTCAATTCAAAATAACGAAGAAGTTTGATGTTTCTAACAAAACTACAATTTTCATATTTCTAAAAATACATAAAATAAATTCAAATAAAAAAGTTAGAGCGGTTCGATATAGAAGTTTGATGATTATAGAAAACTCAGATTTTCCTTGTTATTAAAGAATGGAAACAAGAAGTTCAAAAATTAAATAACAAGAAGTTCAACTTTTAATAATAGAGCACTTCAAAATTTCATAAAAAAAGATTAAGAAATAAAACCAGGAAGTCCATATTAAAAAGATAGAGAAGTTCGATGATTATAGAAAACTCAGATTTTCCTCGTTATTAAAGAATGGAAACAAGAAGTTCAAAAACTAAAATAACAAGAAGTTCAACTATTAAAAGTAGAGCGCTTCAAAATTCATAAAAAAGGATTAAGAAAATCAGATTAAAAATTCATAAAAAAACTCAAATATTTTCGCGTAACCGAGAGAAGTTCAGGTTGATAACTGCGAGAAGTTAATGTACTAGATAGTGTGCATTTTGAATTAAAAAAGAATAAAAAGCAAAGGCTAAAAGTTTTTGTTGTTATAAGTTCAAGTCCTTCGTCAGAGAAAGTTAAAAAAATATTGTGGGAGAGATTTGTACAAAAAGAATATCATTTGTGTAACACTGACGAATGGATGAGAAAATTACAAAGGAAAATACGTCACAGAAGTTCAACTGAAAACAACAGGAAGTTCAACTACTACAGTGGATGAATTTAAGATGAAAAACTGTTAAAATCGTTGCGGGTATGAAAAAACGATCAACACGGAAAGTTGCGTCTTCAATGACTTTCCACGGTATATCACTTGCTCAATTCCGGTGAGTGGATGGAGAGTTCGGCGATGGATGGAAACCTACGAGCAAAAAATCACGTGAAAGCAGAGTGAAGTTCAGGTACACACGTCGAGAAGTTCAGGTTCTTCACGCGGTGCATTTTGGAAGAATCTGCTTCGCGATAAAAGGCAGAACGCATGATCCCACCATTTTCAAAATTACTTGAAAACGGCTAGGAATCAGAGAAAACCATCAACACGAATTTTTTTCGCATTTTCCGTAGCTTTTTAGCGGTATATTATTTGCCCCATTCCGATAAAGTTTGTAGAAATCACGGCGAAAATACGTTTTTCTCCATTTTCGAAACTGACTTAAAACCGTACATAATTGGGAGAAAAAATACATACGAAAAAGTTTCGCATTTGTTCAAGCTTTCCAACACCATATCATTTGCTGCATTCGAACACACGGTTAAAAAATTAGCTCGAAAATACGAACTCGGTAGGACTTGGACCATTTTCTAAATTACTCTTAAACCATTCAATATTAGAAAAAAAACTTTCAATATGAAAAAGTAGCGCATTTTCATAAGCTTTCTAACGCCGTATCATATGCCTCCATTGGATTAGCCGTTTAGAAATTACACCGAAAAAACGAACTCAGCTGTTCGGTTTACAAAATTTTACGTTTTTTCAAATTACTCTTTAACCATAGGGAATTAAAGAACACTTTCAACATGTGGAAAGAGCGATTTTGCAGCAGCTTTCCAACGCCATATTATATGCCTCATTCCGATAAACGGTTTAGAAATGCGATCAAAAATACGACTCACGTTTTTTGTGCGAAGAAAAAACGGTTTTCAAAACTGCTCTTAAACTGCTTATATTTTGCCAAAAATTTAAGTTCGATCATCATATTGGTGTCCATAGCTTTCCAACGGTATATCGCAACCCTGATTTGGGCAATGTTGGCGGAAGTTCAACCTAGTTCACAGGGCAGTTCAACATACTACCTGCGGGGCAGGTGTAGAATAATATTCTGATCACAACCTGACCTTCCCAAGTAACGTGCCTGAACTTCTCTCTGTACTAACCTGACCTTCGGGCTATCTTTGCAACCGTGGCTTCCCCTGCGAGTTTTTCTGATCATTCTTGGTGTTTGAGGTGTAAGTGTAATGTGGACACGTTTTTTAGAGTCTAAATGCTCGTTTTGATTCGGATTCTAGCACGTTGGCGGATTTGCTCTCGGGGTCGTGATGAACTTCTGTCTGTTACAAGTTTAATGCATGTTTTGGATGTTGACGATGTTCTGGAACGATGCGGATTAGGTTTTGGTACGAGTTTGGAGAACAAATTCTTTGTTATTTCAAAAAAAATTGAAATCTCCCGTGTTCTTCATCCGCCCAAGATGCAACCCGTGTTTCTGTTGATTTCTAGTTTTTCTTTATAGTTTGCTTTCTGATTTGCGTACTTTAGTGAAATTCGAGGCTTACTAATCCGTAATTTTTAATCGGGAGGGTCCTTACGGTTTGATTTCTAGCAATTTGATGTTGCAGTCCCGCGGGTTTTCTGATGTTATTTTAGCGGGTTTGAAATTTTCCCTCTGGTCGTTTCAGTTGTCGAAAGGTAGTTGCCAGATCATTTCCAAGGGGTGTGCGGACGTGTTGCAATCTTGGGCAGATGATTTTATGCTTCGGAAGAATTTGTTTGTTCATTATTTCTAGATCTTATAATGGTCGTTGTACAAGATGGACTTCTGCGTTTTCATACCTGAACTTCTTCTTTTCCTTCGTTAGATTCTGTTGGGGCTAGGCCGGCTCGGATCGGGATCGGGGGAGGATCAGGTGGATCGTGTTGCTTTTGTTCGGGTTTCTGTGCAGGACTTCTGCATTTTCATACCTGAACTTCTTCTTTTCTTTCGCTGCAATATAATGCAGCAAGTCCTTTGTATCAGAATCCGTTGCTAGATTTCTTCTGCAATTTTTTGTTGTAGCTAGTGTGTAAGCGTGGAGCTCGACTTCAGTAGATGCTGGACTTCTTTCTAATTGATGGTTGAACTTCCGGTTTTCCACATTGCATTCCATATTTCGCAGGGCGAAGGTGCATCGTGCTATATATTTTTTTTATATAATTTTAGTTCCTGAGATGTTATTTTTAGAGTTTTTCTCGTGGCCAATCATGGGATTAGTCCAAGTATGCATGCACCTTTTTTGCAGATCATCTAAGGGTCGTTGTACAAAATTTGGACTTACGACTTTGTTCATACCCGAACTTCTGTTTTTCCTTCTTTGCAATGTAATGGAGCAAGCCCCTCTGTATTTCTTTCTGTTTTATGTTATTTTTCATACTTTTGCATTGCTTTTGATTTTTTTGATAGTCCCATGAGCAACCGTGTAATTTTCGTACGAATATGCGTATATTTTCTTATTTTTTCTAGTATGTTTTCGTACTAATAGTAGTTGGTAGCCTTCAGTGAATAACTAGCGTGAACTTCTGTATGCTAATCGTTTTTATAATGTTAATTTTGAGGTTTTCACAAAAACCCAAACTTCTCTATCTTTTCTATTTGAACTTCTTTTAAAATATAATTATGTTTTGTTATTTTAAGATTTAAATAATTGTAGACATTGAAATAGGCATTGGGCCTATTGCGTTTGGCGGCTCTTGGGAAATCCGTCCTTTGGACCCCCCTATCTTAGGGTTTTGGGTTTAGTTCTCGTTTTGTTTGAACCCTTTTTTGCTTTGGGTTTTTTATTCTTAGCTTTATTCTTTTATTGGCTTGAACCCTTTTTTTTTTCCTTCTTTTCTTTGTTTTTAGGGCAAAGGTTGTTTCTTCCTTTAGAGTGTATTTTGCCCTATTTTTTGGTTTTAGGTTGGTTTTTTTGTGTTTTACAAATAACGCCAAAGGTCTTTTTAAATCTAAAGTTTTACATTTTGGTTTGGGGGGAAAAGCTTTGGGGCCAAATCCCGAAAAACAGGCCCCTTTCGCCACCCAACAAATTTCCTCTCCCCCCCTCTTCTTTTGGGCCCCTTTCCCCTTTTTGTACTACTCCTTTTTCTTTGTATAATTTAGGCCTCCTCCCTTATTATCCCGGCCCCTCTTGCCCTTCCTTTGGGGGGCAATTTTTGTGGTTTGGGGAGTGAAAAAATTTTGTTTTGGAGGGGCCTTTCCCCGGTTCCCCTAATCTTTATTATTCGCCCTTGTGGAATTTTCTTGTTTCTTTGCCTTTTTTTACGATTTTGGTGGGACAAGGTGGGTTTTCTGGTTTTTTTTCCCAGGGCAGGTTTTTTTTCTTGTGTGTTTTTCTTTCCCCTTTGTTTTTTGCTCCATGTCAATTGTTTGATTGAATGCAGCTCTTGTTCTAATCTTTGGGGGTTTGGGGCAGGAGTTTGGGCTTGGAGGGGATAAGTTTTTTGTTGGTTGAAGTTTTTCCATTTCCTTGGGTTCAGGGGTTTTTCTATGTTTGATTCTTTCCGATTTTGGTTTTTTTTTTGCTCCTTTGTTCACCCCTTTTCGATTGTTTGTGTTTGGGTTCTGGCGGTTTGGTTGATGGTTCAAAACATTGGGTATCTTTGTGTTGATTTTTTTTGTGTTTGGTTTAATTGGGGCCCATTCCAGGTTTTTGTTGGATTGGTTTGTAGTTCTTTAACAAGTTTTGTGTTTGATTGAACCTAGTTTATGTTGGCATTTAGTTTAAAATGTTAATTTTGTTTTTTGTTTTGTTGTTATATCTTCATCATTATATTTGTTTGGTTTAAATTTTAGTGGTTCTGTTTTTTATTCATTTCTTTCAATGTTTAATTTGGTTGTCCTTATGATTTTTTTCTTGTTTTTAGTTGTTAATTTTGGCATTCATGAGTTGTGTGCCCCTTGGTTAATTTTTTATTTTAGTTTGTAATTTTTTTTAGTTTTTGGTTTTTTGCTTTTATATTTTGAATTGGGTTTGGACTTGTTCTAAAAGTGAACCTTTTTTAGGTTGGTTGAATTCATTGTTTTTACTTGTTTTTGTGTTGGTGTATTAATGTTAAAAAAATTATCGTTGTTTGGGTTATCTTATGCTAATTGTTTGCTAAATCAATTATCCCTTTTTTTGTGATTTTGGGGTTCTTGTTTAAATTTTTGTTGAATCTTATACTTTGGGTCTTGCTTTAGTATGTGAACCCTTTTTTTTCATTTAAAGTTTTAGCCTTTTTTTATTTTGTTTTTGTTTGTTTGTTTTTTTTGTTTTTTTTTTTTTGTTTGTTTTTGTGCTTTTGGGGGTTTTAAAGGAAGTTTTAGGATGTTTTACTATTTTTTATGAAATGTTTTGGGAGGAGGTTGGTAATTTGATCGAAAGTTTTTGGTTCTTGGGTTCAAGGATTATTTAACCACCCCCCGGGGTGTGCCTAATTTTCAGGCCCGAAGGAAAAGGCAAAAGGTTTTACAAGAAGGGGGCTTTCAAATTAAGTTTGGTTTTCTTTTGGTCATTTGTGGGGTGCCATTTTATTTTGCTTGTTGTCCTTTTGAAGAAAACAAGAAAGGGGCGGGAAAATTGGTGGTTATCCCGGGAAAGGGTTTTCAACTAAAGGTTTTGAAGAGAGGTTGGCCGGTGGTCCGGGATTTGGCTCTTGATTGGCGCCTATTCTTTGGGGTTGGTGATCGTTAAGGGAAGAAATCCCTGGGAGGCCACCAAAGGGACAAGGGTCGGGCGGTTTCCCGGGACAAGGTGATTTCTTAATCTTAGATGGGGGGCTCATGAAAGGCCGCATTGGGTTTGTCTTTTCTTTTTTTTAGAGATTTAGGGCTATTGGAGTTTTATTGTTTTTACCTTCCTTTGGGAAAGGAGCCCTTCATGAATAAATTAGGGGGTTTTGCTTTTGGTATTTGCCTTTGGCATAGTTCCGGGTTTTGAAAAAAACTTTTGGTTTTTTGTTCTTGTTAGGAATGGTTGAAATTTTAAATTTCCAAATTCTTGAAAGCGTTCTCCCTTTATCAAAGGGTAATTGTTTTTTAAGCCGCCTTTGATATTGCGTTAATGTAATGAATGCCAATGTTTTTTTTAAACCCTTTCCTAAATTTAAGTTTTATTTGTTTAAGTTGCTGCTATAATTGCTCAATTTTGGAAATTAGCCGGGCTTGGCCCTAAAGAAAAATTTTTTTACATGGTTGCTTGTATTAGAAAGTTGGACTTGGATACATGTTTATTCTTGCCTTGTTGTAATGGTTGAACTTCCTTTAAATTTAACAATTTGAAAGCATGTTAAACCCCCTCATTTTTTGCCTATTGTGTTTTAGGACTTTTTATTTTTTTTGGGTTAATTCTACATGAAATTTAAATTTTTTAGCTTTAACCACGGTTAAGGTTTGTTTGTATTTAGCATATATTAAAATTTTGGGTTAATTTTGAGGCATATAATTAGGGTACTTTTCATTTTACTTTTTTCTATTAGCTTGTGGAACTTTAAGGAAAGGGTCAAAGGGCCGGAAGGGGTGGTAAATTTTAACAATGGTTTTGTACGGGAATAAGGGTGTTTGAAAATTTATTGGCCAAAGATATTTCGGCTGGTTTTGGTTGGTTTTTGAACAATTGTTAATTTTCCCCCTTTATGGGCAACATTACATAGGTTGACCCAAACCTGGTTGGATTGGGTGGGCAACAAGGTTTGGATTAAAGTGAGCTTTCACCATTGTTTATTCCCTCAATTCGTATTGGCCTTGGGAGGGGAGGTTTTGGGGGAAGGGGTTGGGGGGAGTGGGACTAAACAAAGTTGCGGTACCTGGGATCTTGTGAAGGTAGGCAAGGATGATTTTCAAGGTGTTTTGTTGTTTTCAGAAGGTGGTTACCTCGCCCTGTTGGGGAAACCAATGGTAGAACTTGGTTTAGGATATGGGGAAGGTCTTGCCCTTTTGGGTTGATGCCTTAATCTTTGTTTTGGTTCCCCAAGGTCTAAAAAACCCGGTATGTGGTTTTATGTTAACCCCTTGGCGGCGCCTAAGGATTGGGGGCCCTCCAAATTAAGGATGGGCCAAGTTCTTGGCTCTTGGGTGTTTTGGGAAATGTTCCAAAATGGGTTTTGGGGCTACGGGGTTTCTTTTTAGGGTTTGTAACCTTTTGTTGATGGTTGAACTTCCCTTGTTGATGACCTTTTTTGTATAGGCGGAAATTTTTAAGCCCGGATTGGTATTCTTTTTGGGTCTATGTAATTGGTTATTCATTGAAAAAGCTAAATTTTATTGGCCTCATTTAATTCGATGAAACAACTTTTTGAAAGCTTTCCCGGTAACTTGTTGGATGTAACAAGGGTTGAAATTTCTTTGGTGTTTTTTGGAATTTTGGTTATTTGTGTCGTTACCCTTTTTCCTTGATTGCCTTTTTGATTGGCGGGTAAATTTTTCTTGCTTAGTATTTTTTTTTTTATTTGTTTCAATGTGTTATTTTTTTTCAATATGGGAAATTTTTTTTTTTAGGGCATGGAACGTTCTTACTTGTGTCGGCCAGGTAGGGAAGTTCTGAATTTTTCTGGGGATTTAATTTTTGGTGAGTGTGGGAGGTTTTCTTCCTTTCTTGCTGGCTTTTTAAGTTTGTTGTCTTTAATTTTCCCTTTTAGGTTATGGGCTTAAATGTTTGTGGAGGTGGTTGTTATATTGGATGGACCCTTTTGGAGGTTTTGTCTTTGGTCTTGAAGGACTTTTTATTAAGCTTTCTTCCGACTTAGGATTCCCATGAATTTTGTTTTGTTAATCGGGCCTTGATCAAGCCTTTGGTGGGAGTTTGGTGGGAATTCGGGATTTTCATTTGGAAAAGGTGTGGGCTTGAAGGTTTGTTTTAGTTGGCTTTTGATATTTCTTTTGATGTTTCTTTTGCTTTGGTTATTCTTGATCTTTAAGGGGCCTTTCGTTTTAAGGCAAAACTTAAGCCTTAGGCCTTCAACTTTAGGGGCCCTTTTTGTTCCTTTTGTTCATTGGGGATGCATTTTAATGATTTGGATTTGTGTGGGTTGGGGGACCCTTTCATTTTAAGCGTGAAAGGATTGGAGTTTTTAAGTTTTTTTGCTTTTTTTTTTGGACTAGTTTTTTCTGGGTACCTTTTGTTTATAGGTGAACTTCGTTTTGCACGAACTTAAGTTTCCTTTGCCCTTTTGACTTTAATGGTGGTTTTTGGTCCTTTGTTTCTTTATTTGGATTATTATGTGGGTTTGAACCCTTTTGTTTGTAAATGAACTTTTTCTTGATTAGGTACTATTTTGTAAGATTTTTTCTACTGTTATTGGTCTTTTTGGGGGAATTTTTCTGTGAAATTCCAACCATGCCCCTCAGTGTTAAGGATGATTCATGGGGTGAAAATAATCCTTTTTTCTTTCCATTTTTTTGTTGAAGGACTTTTTCTTTTGGGTTTAACCCTTTTAATGACTTTTTGTTTTTTTTGGACCTGATAGTTATTTGTCGGAAAATCTGCTGTGTTGGCCCTTTGGGTTGGGGTTCTGGCCGAAGATGTCCTTGGCGGGTTTAGCCAGAAGAAAGTGAAGAATTATTTTGGGAAAATAGTTATTCTTTTCCATGGTTTTTTTGCAAGCGGAAATTTGTTTGGGATGGTTGATTTTTTTGCCCTTTGGTTTTTTGGGCAGGAATTTTTTGGCGAGATCGAATGTTGATCTTTGATGACCCAAATGTTTTCTTTTGATTCTCCGGTTGCCTTTTTTGGGGGGCCCCGCAAGCAAATTTTAAAGAAAAGATAAGCGTGTAAAAGGTTGTATTCTCTTTGCTTTGGGAAATTTAAAGGGGGTTTTTTTTTTTTTTGGGATCCTGAACCTGATGATGTGGTCTTTGAACCGGTTTTTGTTTGTTTTGTAAAAATTTGTGCTGTTTTCATTGGGGGAGGTAAGCATGTTTGGAGTTTGATCTTTTGGGTTTTTCCTTTTTGGGGGAGATTGAGGCTTTGGTTTTCTTTTAATTCTTTTTCTTTTTGGTGGGGTAGGCCCTTGGTTCCAAAAGGGTGCTTTTTTTGAACTAGGTTGGTGTTTCCGGGTGGTTGTTTAATTTTAATACCTGTCTAATTGGGTGGTTTTTGAATTCCCCTTATGTATGAACTTTTGTTTTTATTTTCTGGGGGAAGGTCTTTTGTTTTCTTTTGTTTTTGTGAACCTCTCAGGTTTAGAACTTCTTATTTTGTTTTAAATTCTTTTACTTTCTTACTTTTTTTAAAATTTAGTTCCAAAACGGGTTGAAATTTTTTAAATTTCATACTTTTTTTCCCGGGAATGTTCGGTTAATGTGGGTGTGGATTCTTTGGCCCGGGATCCAAAATTGGTTGGTTTGTGGTTCACCATCTTGGTTTTTTCCGTTTTCCCACCATTTTTTGGTTTTTGTTTGTCCTTTTGTATTTTTTTTGTTTTTCTCAATTTTGGAAAATTTTGGTCTTTGATTCTTGGGGTTTCATATTGGAAGTGGATGAATGATTGGTTGAATACTTTTCTTTGCCCTTTTTTTTTGGGTCCATTTGGTTAATATTTGTTTTTTTTCTTTTGTATTGTTTTTCTCATTTTTAATATTTGTTTTATTCTTGGTTGTTTCCCTATTTTAATTTGGTTTGTTCCTGGGTGGTTCTCTTGGGTTGGGTTTCCTTAGGTTCGGTTCTTTTCGATTCCTTTGGACCAAAAGATAAGTTTTTTTTCAATGACCAAAAAATAAGGGCTTTGGGGTGGCCGGAGGAACACCCTTTAAGATCGGCACCCTTGGAGCTGATGTTCGAACGGTTTTTTTTAATGGTGATGTTTTCTTTCCTTTTTTTTTTTTATGTTGGAGTTCCTTCCCTTCTTTCCCGGGTCCGGGAATGCCAGGGGAACATTCGCCCGGAAGAAAGACCTGGATCATTTTCCAATTGGGGGAAGGGTTGTGGACTTGGACCCCAAAACCCTTCTTGGGGAAGGGTTTGGTCAACCCCAAGGAAGCTCGATGAGTTAGGAAAGATTCTTCCGAAGAATGTTAAGGTTTCTTTAAAATTTGGTTGGGGGTTTAGTTGGGAAAAACTATGAACATAAATTCCTTTAAGGGCTTCCGTCCCTTGAAAAATTGTTCCTTCCTTCGAAAGTTAACATATGGGAGTAAAGCATTTGGGAAATGCATGAGATCATTTGGTTCCTATGCCTTAGTTGAGTTGGTTTGGTTTTTTTGGGGCCATTGTTTTAGTATATGAACTTATTTTTTTCCTCTTGCCTTTTGATTTATAGTGTTTTGACTTTTGTTTTGTTGTTGTATTAATTTAATATATTTTTACCATCCTTTTGTATTTGGGGACAAGCTACTACATGTTTTCCATCCAAAAGGATTGTTAAAAATTTTTTTTTTTTTTAAGGGGGAGGGGAGAAAATTTAATTTAAATTTTGGGGAAAAAGGGCCCTTTTTTTTCCCGAGTTGTACTTAGTCCCTACTTCATCGGTTTTAGTTCTTTGCACCCATATCTCCTTTTTTGCCTTAGTTTTGTTGTAGTGGCATATGGAGGTGTTTTAATTGTGTTTTGGTGAATGTATAATCTTGCGGAGCATGATTTCTTGCCTCAAAAGTTCCAAATTCGATGCAAAAATTGGCTAAACTCCTCCCAATGTTTGTTCAGGAAGAAGACCTTCTTAGCATAAAGTGGTTAGTGTTTCATAAATCTTGCTTTTTCTTAATTTCATGTGCATCCTTTTGCTAAGTTTGTCAATAAGTTTTTGTTCATGCCGTTTCTTGATACATATGCTTTATAATTTGTGTTCACGGTCCTTTCATTCTTGCAGGTTTTAATGATTCTATTCAAGCCAATTGGCACAATGGCGCCTCGATTGCGTGGTGAATCGATATCATGGGACATTGACATCCTCGATTCACTTTCTTCAAAATATGGAAGCGTCGCGTCGAGTTTCCATGGGGTTAAAAAATATCGTGAGTGTTTCTTAGCCGGACATCCTTTCACATTCACTTGTTTGACACGAAGTTTATTATGCCTTGTGTTTACAAAATATGTTGTTGTCTCTTTTTTGGTATCTTGCGAACTAACTATCATTTAGAAGTTGAACTTCGCTATTTTTGTTTTAGTGGATCTTATCGGGTTTGCTTTTTTGTACGAACTTAACTATTTTGACTTCATCTAATTTTGATATTTACCGGATGAAGAGATTTTTTGGATGCTTTCGAGGAGGTGTTGGGCCAAGGCTGCATACAAACAAAGTAGCCTCTTGGGATTTGAAAGGCCGATTTCTGTGTTCAACGGAAAATCGATTGTGGCTTCTTTGGTGTGAAGTTTACCTTGTTTTTGGGATGAGTTGTTGAAGTTTTGGTGTGCGAGTATTTTGCTTTGTTCTTGTTATATTTTTGATTTTTTTGTTGTTTTTTTTGGGTTTTTGTTTTTAGTATTTGTTACTTAAATGTTTTCACCTTTCTTTTGTTTGGGCTGCTTTTAGATGTTTGGAAGGTGATTCATGCCCTTGGTTTTTTGAAAAATGGTGATGGTTGGCCCTGTAGAATCGCCCTTTGGGTGAATTGGCTTATTTTTGTTTTTATTTAATAGATTTTTAGGTTTGATAATGTTGGAACTTGTGTTTGGGTTAAGAAGTTTTTAGTGTTTGTGTATCTGTATTTGAACACATTATTATGTTTGTGGACAAATGTTTGGTGTAAGAATGATTTCCGTAATTTAAGTTTTTCGTTTTTTTCTATCCATTGTTAATGTTTTTCCCCAAAGATGTACACGAACTTCCCTGTTTTTTTGAACTTATTTTTTGGGGTTTTTTTTCCCCAACATTGATTTAATTGAACTCTCTTTGAGAATCTTGTTTAATTTTTGGTTTCTAATGGAAAGGAATTCTTTTTAATGCTTGGTAATTTTAGACCCAACTTGTATGTTTTTTAATTTTTTTTTGGTTTTTTCAATTGGAATTATTTCATTTAAATTTGGAAAGTATTGTTCGTTTTTTTATTTTATCGGCATTTCATCCTTCATCAAGGAAACTTCACTTTAACACGGCTGGTTCTAACCTTAGTTTATTTTTAAATTTATTTTTTGATTTCTTTTCCTACATCGATTTTCATTCAAACTTCACGAGTAATAACTTAAAATTGTATGTTATTTTTGGTTGACTTTTATGGAATACATCACGGCACATATCTTCATCTCATAACATACGGGACCTGCGGTAATATACTTGAACTTCACGGTGTATGTTTTCAATTTAAAACTTCTTGCCTTTCATGCAATACATCACGACATACTTCACCATAACATACGGGACTTTGGGTAATATACTTGAACTTCACGGTGTATTTTTCAATTTAACCTTGCCTTTTGTAATACCGAAATTTTCATCTCTCTCGGCTTTGGGTAATTTTGCTTACTGTATTTTTCAATTTCCTTCTTCCTTTCATCGTCTCCCCCTTCTTCTCTATAAATACCCACCCTCTAATTTCTTCTTCCGGTGTTGTTTTCAATTTCTCTTCCTTTCATCTTCACACCGCCTATCTTCATTCTCTCGGGATTTTGCTTTTTTTGAACTTCCGGGATGTTTTCAATTTAACTTTCCCTTCACTTTCTGCTTTACCGGTCCTTCTGCCATAACTCGGGATTTGGGTTTTACTTGGACTTCAAAGGTGTTTTGGGGATTGACATTGTTCTAATTGGTTAATTGCCATTCTTTGTTCATGGCCTTGTCTCCTCCTAGGCTTTGGTGGTGGGTTTTTGCTTCTGTACCTCTTCCTTTATCTCCTCTTTTTATCGCGCTTTCTTCCTCTTGTAAATGCTTCCATTCCTCCATCTTCGCTTCCTCTTCTTGTTTCTTCATTTCGCTTCCTCTTCATCTTACCACCTTCTTGTTGTTGGCTCAGGTCTTTTTCACTTCTTGGTATTTTGCTTTTTTTTACATCTTCCCTGTTCTTCATTAGGTTCATCTCCTAGCTCCTTCCAAAAGTTGTGTTGCTTTACGTGGGTGTGGTCCCTTCTTTTGTTTAACTTTGGGTCTGTTTTTGAATTTGGGGCTTGATTCCATTGTTTTTAAGAGTGTTGGAAATGACTTGTTTGACACTGGTTCATTTTATTTCTTGTCCAAGGGCACTCCGTTTGTGTGGCGACTCTTCCAATTCCTTTATTTATCTCTTGTCACTTTTCTTTGCCCGGGAAAATTTTCTTCCTACCCTTTGTTTGGAATACCGGAATTTCTGTTCTTCTTTGATTTGCTCCTTTTTCCCATCACCACCTTGATTGGTTTCCTTGGGGCCCTTCCATTCAGTGAAATAAAATTTGGTTTATTTTAATTCAAATTTTTAAAAAGAAATTTTTTGTTTGTCCCAATTTTGGATTTTTCCTTTTCAAAAGTTTTTGGAACAAAATTGTTATTATTTCCCCCATTTTCATTTCCCGCTTTCTTGGGAACATCTTCAAAAATTTTTTCTTCTTTCCTTGGTCCAGATGTTTGTTTTATTTCTTGTTAAAAGTTGGTTTGTTTATTTTGTGACCCCTTTTGAGGAATCTTTTTGGTGGGGTTTTTTATACTTTTCAAAATGGGATGTGGGGCGGGGGTTTTTTTTAAATTCAAGTGCCATGTTAAAAAAAACAATTTTTTTTCATAAATTTTTATTGTTTCCTAGCTATTTTAAATGAAGATTTTTACCCGGTGTTTTGTGGGTTCGGGCTTGCCCCCTTTCTATATTTTTCCTGGGTTTGGGTTTTTAAACACTTTTCTTG
Organism: Aegilops speltoides; assembly: GCA_021437245.1. Lineage (NCBI taxonomy): Eukaryota > Viridiplantae > Streptophyta > Magnoliopsida > Poales > Poaceae > Aegilops > Aegilops speltoides. The sequence continues at coordinate 39,614,490 of CM038143.1, forward strand.
TTTTGACCAAAATTTCCTTTCTTATCACATGGCGGGCTTTTGTTTGGTTCACAAAATGTTGGCCTTCTGATTTTTAATAAGCGTTCCTTTTGTTTTTATCTTTTACCAAAGGTTTTTACTTTTGGTGGACTCTTTGGGAAAAGGTTGGGTTGTTTTTTTTCAGGATTAGTGGAATTAAAAATGAAATTGTTCGGCGGATGGGTTTATTTAAAAAATTAAAATAAAATTTTGAACAAAAGGGCGAACTTATTTTTTTATTGGGGTTTACCATTTTTCTTTTTTTGCCCTTTTTGTTTTTTGAACTTTTTTCCCTTTGAAAACTTTTATTCGTCCCCTTTTGACAAAATTTTCTAACGTTTAAATGTTTTCCGTTTTTGGAAACTTCTGCCAAAATTTCCTTTAATACTAAAAATCCCACTTTCCCCATATTACCCGAAATATATTTTCCCTTTTCTTTTGGTATTAAACCCAATCTTCACCCGTTGAAAATGGGGGCTTTAAAAAACTTGAACCCTTTTTTTTTAACTTTTTGGGGTGCGCAAGGCTAAAATTCCCAATTTAAAGTTGCTTAGGAAATAGTTTTGTGGGCCCAAAATGTTTTAAATATTTCCATAAGTATTAAAGGCAAAAAAAAAAGGGTTTGATTTCTTTTTTCCCTGGTTTGAAACTTTGTTGTTAAAACTGTTTTAAAACAATTATTCTAAAAACCATTAATTTCAAATAAGGGAACCGTTCGATAACTTAATAAATTTAACTAATTTTTTAAAGTTACATTTTTTAACACTTTTGTCCCCTTAACCTAGTCAAGTTAACTTTCACAAAAATGGAAGTATTTTTCTAAAATTAGGGTAAAGCTTTTCCCTTTGTTTGGTTGGACAAAAAAGGAAACAATGTTAGGCATTTTATATTAAATAAAAAGAAATAAATTAAAATTTGAAACCACCATATTGGTCCTTTTCAATTTCAAATTTGTGTTTTTTAAAAAAACATTAATACGGGCCCAACGAAATAGCAAACCTTTTTAAAAACTAGGCCCCAAAAACAAAAGGCCCTTTTACCCATGATTTTTTGTTTGGTTTAACTTTACCCCGGAAAGAATCCTTTCAAAAATTTTACCAATTTGGCGTGAAAATTTTAAAACCGTTTATTTTTGATAAACAAATTACTTTAAATTTTCCAAAAAATTTTTCCTACTCGGCCCAAATTTAAGGGTTTTAAAATTTTGGGGGGAGGAAAAAATTTTCTTTTTATGGCCCTTTGGGGGTTAAAACCTTTGGTCTTTTAAAGGGAAAACAATTTTAAAATTCTGTTGAGGGGAAAAAACTTAAAATACCCAAACCAAAACATTATGGTTTTTTAATTAACACGTTTACAATTTAAAAAAAAGGTTAAATTAATTTTAAATAAAAAATAGTCAAACACATGGCCCAATTACTTACAAATCAAACCCAAAAAGGCCCGCCTAAAGGGTCAAATTAAATAGAAAGTAACTGCTTTTTTAAAATTTTTTGTCTTGATTGAAAAAAGAAAGGGCATCTTGCCATGAAAAAATTTAGGACCAAAAAATAATTTTCTAACACTTTTAAAAAAATTTAAGGGAAAATTTGAAAAAAATCAGGGCCAAAGGAAAGGGGGAAAAAATTTAAAAAATCCCTTTAACCTTTTGAAATAATTTGAACATTTGATCAAAGCTTAACGGAAAGGTTTCTTTTGGCCAACATTAAATGAAAAATCATTTATTTAAAATCACAAGAAAGACAAAAAAAATCAAAAACTCCAATTACCCAAAAAATTTTGAACAAAAAAAAGTTTGGTTAAAACACCCTTTCTTTTATAAAAAAAATAATTTTTTTAAAAAAAAGTGAAAAGAAGCAGGAACAAATAAAATTAACAGAAAGTATCAAGGAGGTTTTCCCAAATTTTTAAAATTAAAAAGTTTACAATTTAAATTTAACATTGGGTAGTTTAGCTGCTCCAGAAATATTTGATCATGGGTTTAAAGAGGGCCCAAAAATTTTCCCAATGTTTTGATGCAAATCCCTAATTCCCGGAATTTTAAAAGAATAAAAAAACAAACAATTTAAAAAATGTAAGGGAAAAAAGGAGCAAAAGTGATGGCCCAATTTGCCATAAATTCGGGAAAAACAAAATAATTAAAAAACCTCCTAAAACCCCTTTTTGGTTCCCGTTATGTTAACCTCGTTGGGAAAACCAAAAAAACACAGGGTTAATCATTTTTGCCCAATTATGAAACAAGAACCCTATAGTTACCAAAATTTATCGCCGAAACAAGAAGGTCCACAAGCTTTTCCAATTAAATTTGGGCATCAAAGATGGAGTTTTTGGAAAGGCCTTTGTTTGAAAGAAACCCAAATTTGGGAAAAACGAAGGAAAAGAAAGTTTTTTCTTTCCCGCGTTAAAACCCCTTTCAAATTTCCCTCTCTCTAAGGCAACCCCAACCGACATTTACCCTGGGGCCAAAAAAGAGAAAAGGGGAAAAAGGGAAAAACCCCCGGGGTAAAAGGGCCTTTTTTGGGTTTAAATTCGAGGATCGAGCAAAAGGCCCATTAACTTCCCGTTTGTCAGTTACTAAATGTAAACATTTTTTAAAAATTTTGAAGGAATAAAAAAACCCTTTTTAAATCCCTTTTTTAAAAAAGGGTTTAGAAAGAAAGGAGTTTGAAAAGGGGATTTTGGAATTTTTTGGGGGAAATTTTTTAATTTTTTTAAAAAAGAAGGAATGAATGGGGAAAGAATGTTGGGCCAATTCTGCTTTAAATTTTGAAAAATCAAAAAGTTTTCAAGCAGGGAATTTGGGCTTTAAAAGGGAAAAAGGGTTTCCTAGAGGTTTTTTGGGGGAATTTACGCCTTTAAAACCAGCAAACATTAAGTGGGGTTGGGAAGATTTTCAAAACCCTTCCTTTTCAAAAACCCAAATTTTTTTTGCAAATTGGGTTTTGTCCCTGGGAAAATTCAAATCTCAAAAAAAAGAGGAAAAGGAAAAAAATCATGAATGTAAAGGGAAACCCCCCAAAAAAAAGTTCGGGTCCCTAGTTTTACATTTTACGATAAAATTAAAATAAGGAAACCCCGGGGGCAAGGAAATTTGGGGGAAAAAACCAGGGGTAAAAAGGGTTTCGGAGGGTTTAAGTGGAAGAAGGCGCCATGGGGATAATCTTTGCCCAAAAGGGCCTTTGCGAAAAATGGACCCGGGGGTAGGGAATTAAAAAAAAGCATTTTGAGGACCTTCCTTTGGGGGAAAGGGGGTTACAAAAGGGAAACCCCTTTCTTTTATAAAACAGGGGAATACCACCTTACAAATTTGGGTTGGGTGTCTCAACATGTTGGGAAAATTTGGGGAAAAAAAAGGGCCCTTCAAAAACGGTAAATATTTTTGAAAACCCAAAATTCAAAAAAATGAGGGTTTTGGGTGGCTTTAAAAATTTTAAAAAATAAAAAATTTTAAACTTAAAATTTTTATGGTGACCTTTGGGTTTTATTTTGGCTATTTTAAATTTTCAAGGGAATTTGTGAAACCCAAAAATTTTTCAAATTGGAATTTCCATTTTTTAAATACTAAAGGACAATTTTATTAATACAAAATGTTTTGTAAAAGTTTTAAGTGAAAAAAAACCCAAATTTAATTTAAAGGGGGGGTCAAAAGTTGCAAAATTTGCCATTTATTTTTTAAAAATCTACCATAATTTAATTTAATGGGACAAAAATTAAAAAACCACGGGAAGAATTTGGGAATTTTGAGGGGTCAAAAATTTGGAAACCCAATTTTCTTTTTTCCAAAATTTTAAAATAATAAATTAATCAATTTTTTTAAGGTTTGGGGTGGGGTAAAGGGGTTAGGCTTTGCCATGAAATTTAGGCCCTTTGGCAAGTTTGGGCCAAAATTCAAAGTCCAAGGGGCAATATCAAACTTTTCCCCGGGGTTTTAATTTGGTGTGAAAATGGTTTGGTGGTGATACGTCGAGGTTTGGGCGGTGGCCGAGGGCCCCAACTCTAGAGCGCCAGAACTCGCATGATGTGGCGTGGTCAGTGGCGTGACAAGTGGCGTTGCCATGTGTTCTCAGGCGGCCTAGGCATGTCTAGTGGGTTGGGCACTCCCAGGTTGGTGCTAGGAAGAAAATTACAACATAAGATTCTCATGAGGAGACCAATCGATGCTCAAACATGAATTAGCGACCAAGTGTTTGATTAGTGGTACGGAAATGTACATGGATAATGGGCGTGAGTTTTGGTGAGGATGATCAGTTACTAAGAAGACCGTTTTCACAAATTTTCAGCTCAAAAGGAGGAGCCTAGGTGGTACTTGCTTTGCAAACCACCACCTTGGACATAAATCTGAATGTTGAAGCTCGGCTCAAAATAATGAATGGATTGAGTGGCATTTGGTGGAGGATGGTTATTTGGGCATAGGAAAGCTTGTCAGAGAAAATGGATACTATTTGGACATGCCAAAGTGGTACTTCCTTCACAAACTATTACTCTGAACAAAATAGGAAAATGAATATTTTTGAATTATTTTTGAACTAGGCAAGGAAGGTTTTTACATATTTGACGAAGATATGACCCAAAGAATTTATGAGATTTTTTGGGAATTTTGGGAATGATGAAATATAGGTTGCTTCACAACCTAGGGCAAAAGCGCCACATGGACATGACACATAGGCAAAACGATGAGGTGGCGCCTAGTCATAGCAACCCACCACAATTTACAAGGCTATGACCATCTATATTGGTCGTTAACAACTAGAAATAAGGCGCGGACTAGCACTATTTGCTTTGTGACCATTTCGTGTAAGAAATTACGACCTTCGACCAAAATGGTGCAATGGTTCGTGGTTTGGAGCCCCTGAACAGCTTTTGACCAATTGGTCTAAAATGGTCATAGATTTATGACCAATTCTTCGAGGGTCACTGACAAAAGGTCATAAGTTGACATATTTCTTGTAGTGTATTTTCTAAACATGTGACAGATAAATTTGCTTTCTTCTACTGGTTGGTTGGACTTCTGTGCTAACAGTGGTTGAACTGCTTGCTGTATATTATTTTCAGATAAAACCAAATATACCCAATACAGACCCACAGACAGAAAAGATGATGAAACTTGAGGAGTTTTTTATTTGAACTCACCTGTTAGAATGCAAGTTGGGTGCTTGTTGTTCATGCACCATAGAAATGTATCGAACAGCCACTTGAACGACTTTGCATCTTCATCTCTTATCAGGGCAACAGCAAATATCGTTTACTGCAAGTGATGGTTTGTTCCAACAAACACTCCTAGGGGCATATGAAATCTATTTGTCTTGTAAGTCGTGTCGAATGTTACGCAATCGCCGAAGTCTTGATAGGCTCCTCGGCAGCTTGCATTGGACCAGAAAATGTTTTTAATTGACTTGTCCTTGTCCACTTGGATGTCATAGAAAAACTCATCATTTATCGCCTTCATGTCTTTGAAGAATGAAACAAGTTTCAATACATCATCAAATCATCTTTCCTTGCATTCATGGCTTTCCTGCAAATCACATGCAAAGATGCATTTGTTTATTTTTTTGCTAGGAAAGGATTGTGAGCTAGGATGCTATTTTTACATTGCAGTATGTTGGTGTTTGAGTACTTACTGGTTTAGCAGGTCTCGTCCGGTCATGCTTAGGAAGTAGCTTCCATCTTCATTTTCATATAGCATGGACATGATTGTCGTGTGCTTGACATCATGGTACTCCAAGAGCTTTACGTACTCCAAAATAGTGGGGTCATAATTCTTGTGTGAGTGCAAAAACACCAGCATGTCATCAGTTTGCATGAGCTGGTGATTATGATTGTACTGAATGTCCACTTCCACGCATGTGCCATCCCCTCCTGCACCTTCACCCTCATTCTTGCATTGCAGCCCGTCCTCTGCGATGTTTTGTTTCGCTTCCTGCTGGCCTCTGAAACTGAAGATGTGTGTATCCCTTGGAAGGCGCAAACAAAATACTTGTGGTTGTCATTTCCACCCGCCTTCTCGATTCCAAAACCAGCGTGGTATGGGCGATTCGTTATAAAATTCCCTTGCTTTCTCTACATCTTTGAATCGCATCTTTAGTCTTGGTATTAGATAATCTGGTAGATCTGGCGTCTGCAGAAAAATAGAAATAAATCCAAACAGCACCTTAAAATGCAGTTTATGAATTTGTTATTCTGGAGGGAGCAGAAAATTTGCAGATAATACAAGATGTGTATATAAATATTTTTTGTTTCACTTACGTGCGTGTATGATCGCAACTCCACCGGTGTCGGCTGCTGTCCCTCTGGGATGGGGCATGGAGGAGTAATCATAGCAGGATGCAACAGTGGATTACGAGGAGGAAGTAGGGCTGAAGATGGCCTCTCTCTCGTTTGCGTCCTTTTTGCTTGAGGTGGTTGTGGAGGTATTGCAATCCTGGTCTTGGTTTGCTCTTTTGCTCTGTGAAGCAATCCATCTACCTTTTGCCATGTACAATTCTGACTTGTAGCATCAGCAGCAGGTTCAAACGATGGTAGTGTGCAGATCACTCTCCTCCGTGTGTGTGTTGCTGTTGGATTTGTCCTGAGATCCGGTTTAGTTGCTTCGCTTTGGCATTGATGAGGCACACCAGGATAACCTCCAGAGTTACACGCAGGACTTGAGCTAACCCCCTCCTCCATCGGCGTGCTTGGGAGTCTGCTGGTGGATACAAAGAATCCGTGGGGGATTTTCAGCGTCACCCAATTAGGTGGAGGCGCAAACTTGTGCGGATAGGGCTGTGACCCAGCTTCTTGGGAGTATCCTTGTGTTTCGGGTGTCGTCCATTTTTTGTCTGGAGCAGGTTGGTAATGATGTTGGTGCGTTTGAGGTGTGACCCATTGAGAGGGTGGTGCAACGCGTACAGGCTTTGCATTGTGTACTTGCTGCTGGGAACTTCTAAGCTTCTTCAAGCGTCTCTCATCTTGCTGACATAAAAGGAAAAAATGTCTGTTAGCACACAAGTTATATCTGCATATACCTTCATAACTGAACTTAGCATTATCCATAGACTGAACTTCTCATATAAAAGTGGTGAGAGACATCACACTATGCACTGAAGTGAGCATCAGCCAATGCCTTTGTACCTGAACTGAGCACCCTTCACAGAATGAACTTCACATCCTGTTTTTTAATTCTGCAATATTAGATTACTTATATGTACCTGAACTGATCACTCTCCACAACGTGAACTTCTTGTTTTGCAAAGGGGAAATACTGTCTACAGTTAAAAACCCTGAATCTTCATGAGTTTGAATGGTTGGACTACTAGTGCATACCAACCTGACCTTCATGTGATATCACATGCATGTTCTATTTTCCTTTATTTTTGTTTTGCACAGAACTAGATATATTTCCAACCTAAACTCTAGCACACTTACTAGTTGAACTTGACATTGCTTTTCCACATGTGAATGCAGGCAGATTTTTAAAAAGCTTTTGTAGCATGGACTGAGGCTCACACACTACCTGAACTTCACATGGCTGTAAGCAAATAACAAACCGAAAGAAGGAAGAAGTTCAACCATACCCTGGCTAGAAGTTCAGCCAACCTTTTTCCAGCAGCTGATAGGCCACCTTGAGAACAATTCGTCGTGGACGTAGGAGAGGAATTCCATGGCAATCCATGTCTTGTAGGGGGCGCGAAGTTCATCTGCACGAAGCAAGAAGGTCAGAGAAGGCAAGATTGAAGAAGAAGGCAAAATTGGGAGGAAGTTCATGTACTGTTGCCGCTGAATTTGAGGGCGCAGCAGATGGCGCCTCCGTGGAGGAGTTGCTCCGTTAGTCGCGCCCCTCGCGGTAGCTTGCGTCGGGGCCGTCATCTGGTCTGCCAAGGCTTCGGGCAGTGGCGATGGGACGAGGATGCGGCTTCCTGAAGTCCATGGGCGCGATCAGCGCCCAGCGACTCTCGGCCCGGCGTCCGGCTGTCGCTTCGATCGCCGCGCCGGTGGCCGCCAGAGCTGGAGACGAAGGGGAGGCGGCGGACCCGGCCGGCCAGGAGCTGGGGAAGGAGGGGAGGCGGCGGATTCGGCCGGCCAGGAGCTCGGGAAGGAGGGGCGGCGGATCTGGTGAAGATCGGCGGCGAGGAGGGGAGAAGGTCGGGGATAGAGGGGAGGAGCGGCGAGGAGGGGGGTGGGTCGGCTCGGATCGGGGGATCAGGTGGATTCTGTCGGGGCAGCTCGGGATCGGGGAATCGGGTGGTTGGGCCGGGCAGTTCAGGGAAGTTCGGGAGGGGTCCATCGGGCCCTATATAGGGGCTTCTGTGATCCAAATAACTATTCTAATCCTGGGATTAGAATAGTGCTACTATATATATGTTGGTGCGACAAGTAATTACCGTGACGGCGTCGAGCTCAGCCAAAGACGAAGGCCCACCTAGCGCGCCTGAGACTGAGGATGGGCTGCTATGAGCGGGAGCGGCTACGAAAGGAGGCCCGGTTGCGTGAGCAAGTGATGGTGCGATGGTGTTCTTGTTCATGGAGTTGCTCCCGACGAAACTGGGTAACGGGAAATCATGTACTGTCTTGTCTGGATTTTCCTTCGTCCGATTGATGATAATCGAACCAAGTTAGTAGCGAAATCATTTCTGCAGCGATTAATGCAGTTAATCGCACTGCTGTAGCAACTCATATTTGTCCTCGGCTGCTTTTTCGCGTCCTCGGCTGCTTTTTTCTTGGCATAAGCTTCACCTTCGTCGATGTCCGCTGACTAAACTTCTTTTCGCTTCTTGGCCTCCGGGCCCTCGTTGTAAACACCTTCCACATGGCGCCGTCTCGGCGCCGTGCACACGACTCATATTGCGGCGGCCGCCCAAAGGAGTCCTTAAGTTCTTTCAAGGCCGGTTGAGAGGGTGTCCCACTTGGGCCTCATCGGAGAAGTAGGGCTTTCGGTTTGCAAGCTGGTGTTGCTTCTCCAAAGAGTCTAATCAATTTGCACGTGATCTTGTCCGTGTAAAAACCTTTTCTCCTTGTCCCACTTGTAGCGGGCCTGATGAAGTCACGCTACAAGGGGTTGGTGAACTTTATGAAGAAGTGCAGGAGACCAGCGGCTTCACATTCGCGTCCTCCTTATCCCATATGGGCCTTTTACCGAGGTAGCCACGGCTTCCGAGGCGATGCTTCCCGTGTTCCTTTTTTGAAGGCTCTTGAATTTCGCAGCCTTAGCCTTGGCTGTCTCGGTAGCGCAAGTGTCCCCGAACTTTTCAAACTCCTCTTCCGTAAGTGTCGGATTATCCTCCGAATCTTGGGCGGGGGTTCATCGGCCTCAATAGGTCGTTTCACCCTCCCTTTCCGGAGGCCAAATCATTCTTGAACATGCCCATGGCGTGATTGTTAATCTTTTTCGTCTTGGATCATCCACGGTTGTTCTATGTTATCATCGGTCGGGAACTTGAATCTCTTGTGCAACCGTTAGGAGCAATTCGTCAAATGTTCTTTACTCCTTAAGTCATCACCGTTGATGCTCACAAGATTCCGTGAGGATGCATCCTACTTGGTTCCCATAGCACTTGCGAGGTTCTTCCAGCTCTAACGGCTCAAACTTGCCAGGTGCCATCTTTGTGATCACAAGTTGTCCAATCCCTATTTGTTAGGTTTTCATATCCTCTGCTTCTTATGCTTCCTCTTTTCGGTAGCGGCATCGGGGCCGGTACCATCCCCGCCGGTATCTTCCCCGCCTGTACCTTCCCCACCGGTCTCGGCGCCGCCATCGGTGCCGGCGCCGTTGGTGTCGATGTCGGCGTCAGTACCATCATCGAGGCCGACCTGCAAATCTTTCTTAGCAGTCAAATAGTCGAGGTACTCTTGTTCACCCTCATAATCCATCTCGTTTGCATCTTGGTCAGAAGGCCCAGTTTCTTTGTTGTTCGACATGTTTCCTATGATTAAGTGTCCTCATTTATTTCTAAAAGTATGAATAAATGAGAAATGACTTAAAAGAAATCTATGTGCCAGCACTCGATATGCCAACTATGTAGCACAAATCATGCCTCTATTCACGGGAAATTTCGGCATGACCTTTGCTAAAAAATGGACATATCGGCTACCAAATTCACGGAACAGAAATGAATCAACATTCGGCATAACATAGGCCACTCGGATCATTTTCCAAACATGACATGTCCAAAACATGACATATCCACATATCACATGTCCAGTTCAAATTTGCATATAAATTCAGCTAATTTTGAAACGTAGCTAAATTCATAACTAAATAGATAACCTAATTAACAGACTACCCTAACTAAAACCTAAGTAAATTAACCGAAGAACCCTAGCAGAGAGAGAGGGGGGGTTTATAGAGGGTGCAGGGGCGAGGAGGCAGGCCCGACGACGGCCGAGGTTGGCAGGGGAGGAAGCAGAGGAGGGAGGCGAGGGCCGACGGGTCGGGGCGAGCGACTGGGTCGGGGCGCCTGGTCGGGGTGAGCACCGGCGCCGGGTTGGGGGCGAGGGCCGGGCCTGGGGCGAGCGCCGGGTCGGGTTCGGGGCGAGGGCGGGTCGGGGGCGAGCGCCGGGGTCGGGGGTGAGCGCTGGCGCCGGGGTCGGGGGTGAGCGATGGGGGAAGAGAGAGTGACGATATAGTATTATATGAGTTATGTATGTTGGTGACCGAATGTTGTTCGGAGTTCCGGATGAGATAATGGACATGACGAGGAACTCCGGAATGGTCCGGAGATAAAGTTTAATATATGGGATAATAGTGTTTGATCTCCGGAAGGGTTCCGGAATTCACCGGAAGGGGTTCCAGATGTTTCAAATGTTTGGATGCGAGAACACGTTATTTGGGCCAAGGGAAAGCCCACAAGGTTTTGGAAAGCGAAAAAGGAAGTTTTATGAGTTCAGAGGCGACGCCTGTGGTCCTGGCGTCGGGTCCGACGCCGGGAACCTCAAGGCGTCGCCCCGAGTCCGAGAAGGGCTCTTGCCTTTCGGGTGAAACCGACTTTGTGGAGGCTTTTACTCCAAGTTTCGACCCCAAGGCTCAACATACAAATAGAGGGGTAGGGATAGCACCAAAGACACATCAAGAAACACCAAGCCGTGTGCCGGCAACCCCGTCCCCTCTAGTTTATCCTCCGTCATAGTTTTCGTAGTGCTTAGGCGAAGCCCTGCGGAGATTGTTCTTCACCAACACCGTCACCACGCCGTCGTGCTGCCGGAATTCATCTACTACTTCGCTCGTCTTGCTGGATCGAGAAGGCAAGGACGTCATCGAGCTGAACATGTGTAGAACTCAGAGGTGCCGTGCGTTCGGTACTTGGATCGGTCGGATCATGAAGACGTACGACTACATCAACCGCGTTGATAAACGCTTCCGCTTAGCGATCTTCAAGGGTATGAAGATACACTCCCCCTCTCGTTGCTATGCATCACCATGATCTTGCATGCGCCAGAGGAAAATTTTGAAATTACTACGTTCCCCAACAAAGGGCATCCGAGCCAGGTTTTATGCATAGATGTTATATGCACGAGTAGAACACAAGTGAGTTGTGGGCGATACAAGTCATCCGCTTACCAAAGATGTCATACTTTGGTTCAGCGGTATTGTTGGATGAAGCGGCCCGGACCGACATTACGCGTACGCTTACGCGAGACTGGTTCTACCGACGTGCTTTGCACACAGGTGGCTGGCGGGTGTCAGTTTCTCCAACTTTAGTTGAACCGAGTGTGGCTACGCCCGGTCCTTGCGAAGGTTAAAACAACACTAACTTGACGAACTATCGTTGTGGTTTTGATGCGTAGGTAAGAACGGTTCTTGCTAAGCCCGTAGCAGCCACGTAAAACTTGCAACAACAAAGTAGAGGACGTCTAACTTGTTTTTGCAGGGCATGTTGTGATGTGATATGGTCAAGGCATGATGCTATATTTTATTGTATGAGATGATCATGTTTTGTAACCGAGTTATCGGCAACTGGCAGGAGCCATGGGACGATGGCTCTCCTCTCCCACCTCTCCTCTCCCACCTCACCCCTAGCACCCACCGTTCTCCATGGCGATCTCTAACGTAATCCTCCATGGAAGGCCTCTTGCATTGGGACTTTGCACCTGGCCTTGCATTGGCCGATCAGGTGAGACGCAGGTTTGGCTCCACGGTCCATTTCTCTCCTTCTCGGGACTCCAAGGAATTCTTTTTGGTGGTCTCTTTCTCCTCGGCTTCCTTCCCCCTCACTGTGGATTCGGTTGGCATTGCGCTCCAATGCTGTATTGGGGGCCTTAGCAATTGATTCAAAGTGATTCAACTCAATTCTCGATCCTTCCGGTTTTCGGTGACTAATAATAAAGTGGGACATTTCATCCACCGTTTGAGGGATCGTGTTTGGCCAGATTTTGTCTGCCATTTCCGCCTTTTCAATGGCCGTTTTGCAAGTGCTCCAATTGGTGATTCATGTTGGCACGCTGACACTGAGCTCACGGATTTATCTTCTCATCGTTCGCTGGCTGTTAAATCATCTTTAAAATTCTTGCATCCAGAGCTAACTTGAGTTCTAACTCTGAGAAGGTGTTGTGTAAGTTTGGTCTGATTCCGCTTTCTTCGATGCAGTTCTCTAACAACAATGCTCATGAAGCGTCCTCATCACGCTTGAATCAAAATACCCAGGATCTTACGACATCGGTTCTTACTACGATGGATCCTGTTGATCTTTCTTCACGAGCTGCTTGCATGGTTCCATCGCCCAACGATCGCGCCGCATTAATGGCTCATTTTTTGAACCAGGCCCATTTGGAGGAATCATTGCCGGGGAATTACATACAATTAGGTGCCTTTAAGTGCCTATTGTCTGTCCCGTATCCACCGCTGCCCCAATTTTAAAGTCAGCATTCAAATATGCGCCCAAACATGTGACCTGGCCCGCTACTCCCTCGGCCCGTCATAAAGCTGATTTGGCCCACGCCCATTACTCAGAATCGGATATTTTGGATTTATCCTCTAATTGGGCGGTTCTGTGCTCTCGTTGCCTTCAATGGGGACACCATAAGATTTCTTGCCAGGCTAGATTGATTTGTATTAATCGCTCCTCTTTCGACATAAGGCCGATGATTGCCTCAATTTTGTTAAGCCCCAAACGATCCAAACTTTGCAACCCACAATTGGTAACACGCATCCGCTACCAGAGCAATTTGCTCCTTGCCTTACCGTGCGTGATAAGCCCAAACGCAAATCCACCGTCCGATGCACGGTGTGTGGCTTCTACGGACACGTGGAAAGATCTTGTCATAAACGGCTTTTCAACGAGAAGTGGCAGTGGCGAGAAAGTTTTTCTCCCTCTACCCATACTACCCCTCATGGTCCGGCTTCCACCTCGGTTTCCTCAACACCGCAGCTCTGCCCACTCGAATCACTTCACCAGCCACCACCAGCGTTGTCCTCCCACTACTAGGGAAAAGCCTAGCAGCAGCGTGGGTTTTGGGCCTATCAGTAGCGCGGGCACAAGCGCTACTGATAAGGCGCTACAGCTAATGCTTAGCAATAGCGCGGCTTGACGCACGCTACTGCTAAATTGACCTACTAGCAGCAGTTCTTTATAACATCGCTACTGTTAATTAGTAGTAGCGCTTCTCCTAACCCGCGCTACTACTACTATTTAGTATTTTATTTCTTTTCTATTTCATGTTGTATTCATACACCTTTACACAAGTTTTCATACAACAGGAATTTAGAGATTGTTTTTACATCATAATGAGTTATTACATCATGGGGTGAAGAATCAGTGGACTAGTTTCAAGTGGATGTCCATCCACTTGAAACTAATCCATGATTCTTTCACCCAATGATATAACAATATCATCATCATCATCATATCATTAACAACTTAGCATCATAATACATCATTGTCATATAACACCTCCTCAATATCATCGTTTTCATCATTGACATCACATAACACCTCCTCAAGATCATCATTATCACCTCTAACACATTACCACATAATAAACATATTGTACCTCATAGGACCTATTACATTCGATTAAGACCTACTACATTTTCTAAGGTAAAATAACAAAAAACAAGATAGCCCCGACTCTCCATTATGGAGAATGGAGATTAGCCTGTCTCCCATTCTTGCCTTTCGCTGAATGTTACTTCCAAGAACCTCCTTGTAATGTCCATACATTTCTTCCATTCTCCGATGATCATGTGTTCACGGTTTTAGAAACCGATATGCACAGTGAGCTCCCTAGATTTACTTGGCAAGATGTTCAGAATCGAGAGGCTACCATGCAGACACATCGATGAGGCACACAATCCATCGGGAGTTTCTGTTGAAAAACATAATAAGAACTTTGTAGTTAGCAATGATGTACTAGTTTTAGAAGTATGCAAAAAATGCACGAATGTCGTAATAGTAAAAAATCTTACCAGGGTATCTCCAGAGAAGTTATCGTTGTTCAACACATGCACTAGTGGCACGTATTCACCATAATTTGGAGGAGTTCGATAATAGGCATTGTAATTCTCAAGAAGAAAATGCGATCAGATGATTTTTCTCCTTATATGTTAATTGGGTGCCTTCGGTGTAGTGGGTTTTATCTACCATCTTCCGCACAGTCTTTGAAGAATCAAAATAAGCTGTCAATGGAAATAAGCTATCAACTATTTTGAAATAAAGAATATAAATTAGTTAATAACTATGTTTGATAAACTCACATAGCGGTACAATCGGCAGCGTATCAACAAGGACCCAAATGTCCATATTGTCTTCCTCATTGTCGGGATCACCAAGATCCATGGTGATAATCATACCCTCATCAAAACCATACATTTTGCAAAGTGCTTCCCAATTTTGGCAACCAAAATGGGTTACGCTCTGAGCATTATACAGATTTACTTCAAAATCCATATCATGATGGGTCCTTAGGTGTATTTTCTTTGTTCCAAAATTTTCATGGTCTTCAAAACCCATCCTCTCCAAGACATAGCGTCTTGCATGGCATGGGATAAGCTAGTTAAATTGTAAAATATGAAAATTAGACGTTGAAATAGTTGAAGTCATGCTTAATGGAGAAAAAGACTATTGTCGCTGCTATGCATCGTATGAACATCGCAGGTCTCCTCGAGCTTAATGCTGAAGCGGCGATCGTCGCCCAGCCGAACGAACTGTCGCACATACCTCGATCGTCGTGGCACCAGCTACACTCCCCGGAGACCGTCGTCGTCCGAGTATGACATTTCCTACAATCATAATTCAAAGATTAAACTTGTACATATTCTAGCACAAGTCATGTCGAATTCACGACAAAATCCGCATGACCTTTTCTAAAAAGGACATATCGAGCGCTGAAATTTGCCGGAACGGAAATTAATCAACACTCCGACAAAACATAGGCCACTCGGAGATGTAAACTGAACATGAACGGCCACTTGGGCAACCACATATCCTATTTGAGCAACAACACAAAATATACAAGGATATTTGGCTGGTCTCACCTCGATGTCGGAGGGGGTACGCCGTGGATGGGATGACGGCGGGGGTTGTCGGAGGGGGTCGGTGACGGGACGACGGAGGTCACTGAAACCATATAAGTTATCACTAGCAACAAAACATGTTCAACTAGTTTTATTAATTCAACTAGTTCTTACTAAATATAAACTTACTATAAATAGAAAAAACTAGTTCTTTCTAAAAATAAAGTAGTTCAACTAGTTATATTAATTATCTTACTAAAAATAGATTAGTTCATTAATTCAACTAGTTCAACTAGTTTATTAATTTACTTACTAAACTAGTTCAACTACAACTAAAGTAGTTCAACTACCACTACTACTACTAAAAATCTAGTACTAACTAAGCTAAATTAACATCTACTACTACTAAATTAACATCTAGTACTAGCTAACCCTAAATTAACATCTACTACTAAATCTAGTACTAACTAGTGGCAGGGGTGGGGCGGCGGAGAGGTAGCTAGGGGCGGCGAGGTCGAGGGCGGTGGGAGGCGGGTTGCCATGGAGGAGGGACGAGGGCGGTCAGAAGCGGATGGAGGAGGGCGGCGGAGGAGGGAGGGCGGCGCAGCGGAGGGGAGGATGTGCGAGGAGGATGGAGGAGGGACGAAGGAGGGAGTACCGGCGGCGGATTTAATGGCGGCGGCGGCGACGGATTTATTTACGGTTGTCATGCAAGCAGAGTGAGAGTGTGAGTGTGAAGGGCCGGTCCTCCCGTGGGGATAGGTAGGGATAGTTGTAGCGTTTGGCAAAAGCGCCACAGCTAACGCAAGTAGCGAGAGCGCTCTACAAGATAACGCGCCATCGCTATAGCTAGCGGGGGCCAAGGTCATGGCAACTATAGCAAGAAGGCCAGATGCCTCAAACGCGCCATCGCTATTTCCAAGTCAAGAGCGCTTATAGACACGCCGCTGCTGCTAAGTAGCAGTAGCGTGGTATTTTGAAGCGCGCTGCAGATAAGATTCTGTGTATAGGCTTTTCCCTAGTAGTGTCCGCCGCTCCACCGTCCATGGCGAACTACCCTCTCAATCCGGTGCCCTTCCTACCGCCGGGCTTCGCCGTCGAACCCGGCCCGGCGGACCGCGTCGTCCGCAGCGGCATGATTGTCGGCCCCATCCTGCCGCTCAACCATGATTTCCTCGCCATCGCTGAAGCCAGTGCGTATGTCCCGCTGCACCGCCGCGCGGCCATCCGCAACATGATCCAAGGTCTGCTCCATGAATCATAGCTTTTTACCACTGAAGTAAGCGACCACCCTCTTGGCATTGGTATTTTTGGTTTTGCGGATTCTTTCTTGCGTGATTCTGCGGTCAATACTCCTCTGGAACTTGAAGAAGAGGATCTTCTGATAACCTTTGTGCCGCACAATGAAGCTTTGAACCGTCGCACCACCTCTTTTGGGCCCGAAGTTTGGCTCATGTTTTTTGGTTTTCCTTATGACTATCAGACGGATTACTATATCACCAAGGCTCTAGGTGGATATGGATCTCTTGTCAGTTGGTACAATCCGCGGCAGGATAGGAGGTTTATGCTCATCAAAGTGCGCGTTCTTCGTCTTCGTTTGATCCCCAAAAGCTTCATGGTTTGGCAGCTGGGTGGTGCAAGGGATTGTTGGACTGTTCAAATCACCATCCTCAGAAGCAATGAATGGAATGGCTTACTACCTGAAGTGCTCCCCCCTGGTGAGGAAGACCCTCCTGCAGATGGAAATCCTCATCCACTCTTTGGTCCTGATATGACTGCTGAGCAGCTCTACCAACAGCAAGTGCATAACTGGCTTGTGCAAAATGGAGCTCCCAATGCTGGCGATGTCAACCAGGGCAATGCACCTCCTCATGACAATGCGGGTTGGGGCCAATGGGCAGCTTCTCCGGCTCATCCTCTGCCCCGCTCCCTGAGCACCTTGTCAATTACCAAGCATGGCTTGCAGCTCAAGGACTTACCTTCCAAAGATGGTGTTGTGCCAGAGGATAATATTTCTGATAATCCCATGGAGGCTTGGAATGACACCTTCTCCTCCTCTGATGACAGCTCTGCTCCTTCTGACCATGCTCTGTTGGTGTTTCCTAACACTGAACCTGCCCCGCTTGCAGCTCAAGATACTCTGAATATTACTGTCAACATGCACAACACTAGCATTCAGTTTGGCCTTTCGGCTAATGGATCAGAGCTGCTGAACCTTCTGCTTTCGGACCCTATTCCCAGGCATCGGTTGAATAGCTTCAATTTTCACGCTCTACGCCCTGCCTTAGCCACCATTGGCCCTTGGAGTTCAGGTTATGGTATGCAGTCTGCAAATGTGCAAGTCACTGTGCTAGTTTCTTCTGATGTCAATGGCATTGCTCTGTCTCAGCTGCTAGATCCTCCACGGTCTTCCGTGGTACTAGAAGATATATCTGAAGATCCTACACAGAACAATCAGCTTCTGTTGCCTGCTCCGGATGCCCCTTTGCACTCTGAACCTACCCCGCTGGCTGCTTTTCACCATGTGCCCCTGAACACTGACCTTGACAGTTCCAATGACAGGGCTCTGCAGGGCTTACCTACGTGTGTGATCAACTCCTCTGCCGAGCCTGCTGGCCTTGCTGCTGTCAACTCCATCATGGCACCAGCAAGTCCCTCTGTTGTGACTCGTGGTCGTCGGGCTCGCGCACCTACTCCTATCTCCACTGTGGAAGTGCGTCGAAGTAATCGTTCAAACAAATATAATGGCTTCAAGGTTAACCAGGTGATTGAAACCCGCACCGCCAACTCCAAGATTAAGCCCAGGATGGTGCCCTCGATTGGATCCTCTTCTTCGGCCATGGAACCAAACTCTGAAGATGTTCCTCACACTCCTGTCCATGTCCTGCAGTCTATTGGTATTAACAAATGTGCTATTCCTGCGGCTGAACTGACTGAAGATATACTCACGGCTGCACCTGCCCCATCAACTGCTGCATCCACTCCCCAAGGTTCTCCTGCCAATGCTGACCTCCCTGATGAGGAGGGGTCCTCCAGGGCCTAGTTCGTTTCCTCCTCATGCCACTTTTGCGTAGTTGGGAAGTGCTCTGTTGGAACATACGCGGCATCAACTCTGACGATAAACAGCTTGCATTGAATAACGCCATTAGAACCAGTGGCTTCTCGGTTGTTTGCATCCAAGAGACAAAGAAAACCACTTTTGATTTATCGTTTATTAAGTCATGTTGCCCTAGACAATTTGATCAATTTGCCTATGTCCCCTCTCAAGGAGCCTCGGGTGGCTTGCTTACCATTTGGAAAAGCTCTCTGTTTACTGGCGCTGTGGTTTTCTCATCCGATTTTGCCTTGGTCATTAATTTTACTAGCACGTTATCGTCTCATTCATGGACGCTCGCTAATATATATGGCCCTTGTTCGGGTGACGCGCGTATTACGTTTACCAATTGGCTTTATAATCTGGATATACCCAGCTCACAGGACTGGCTCCTAGTTGGCGATTTTAATTACATTCGTGCGCCTGATAATAGAAATAAGCCAGGGGGTGCCCGTCAGACATGTGCACATTCAATGATATTATCCGCAAGCAAAGCCTTATTGAACTTCCTATCAAGGGTCGATTGTACACTTGGAGCAATATGCAACAAGACCCACTGCTTGAACAACTTGATTGGTTCTTTACTTCGTTGCATTGGACCAACGTGTACCCCAACACCATGGTCAAGCCTCTTGGTAAGCCTGTCTCCGACCACGTACCTTGCATTATCTCCATCCAAACTTGCATCCCTCGCAGCAAGGTTTTCAGATTTGAGCCTTTCTGCATCCTGCACCCTGGCTTCATGGATCTTGTACAAGATGTCTGGAATAGACCGGTGAGAGCGCAAAACGCTGCGACCATTCTCTGTCGCAAATTTAAAGCTTTACACCATGCCCTAAAAATCTGGAGCAAAAATCTATCCCGACTGTCTGTAGCCATTGCTAATTGCAACGAGTCCCTGGCGCACCTAGATGATCTTGAGAATAACAGAGCCCTTTCTATTCCTGAAGCAAACTTTCGAAATATCATCAAGAAACACCTCTTGCACCTCCTTAAATACCAAAACCAACACTGGAAAAAACGATGCACAATTCGATGGATCAAGTTTGGGGACGAGAATACCAAATTCTTCCAGGCTGTTGCCACAGAAAGGTATCGGCGCAATAACATTGCAACCTTCAAAACAGAGGATGGTTCAATCATTGACAGTCACGATGGAAAAGAAGCACTCCTGTTTCGTACATACACTGATCACCTGGGTACTTCGCGGCCTGCACAAATGAAATTTAATTTGCCTAATATACTGCAGCACCATGATGACCTTGACCAGCTGACTACGCCTTTTACCCATGAGGAGATTGATGCAGTTATCAAAGAAATGCCAGCCGGTCGTGCTCCAGGCCCGGATGGATTCAGTGGTGCATTCCTTAAAGCTTGCTGGCCTGTTATCAAACACGATTTTTATAACCTCTGTGAAGCATTCCACCAAGGAGACTTGGACCTCACCAGTATAAATGATGGCCTCATCACACTGATTCCAAAGACCATCTCACCAGAAACTGTTAATGATTACCGCCCGATCACCCTTCTCAATTGCTGTCTTAAGCTAATTACAAAGCTGCTTGCTAATCGTCTGCAACGAGTAATCTTAGAGGTTATCCACAAGAACCAATATGGTTTCATAAAAGGGAGGACGATACAGGATTGCCTGGCCTGGGCATTTCAATATATACATCAATGCCATGCATCAAGAAGCGATTATCTTGTCAAACCGGATTTCGCTAAAGCCTTTGATACAATCGAACACGCTCCCATGTTGACCATCATGAAACACCTGGGATTTAACGACAAGTGGCTGTCTTGGATTAATTGCATCTTCTCGACAGGGCGATCATCAGTTCTACTAAATGGTGCCCCCGGCCGACAATTTCACTGCCGCACAGGTGTACGACAGGGGGACCCTCTCTCCCCATTGATCTTCGTCATTGCGGCTGATCTCCTACAAGCTGCTATTAATGACGCCTTTAGAGAAGGGAAAATCCAACTGCCCTTTCCCTGCATCGGCCAAACGGACTACCCAGTAATCCAATACGCCGACGACACCATCTTGGCCATGCCTGCATGCCCTCAGCAAGCTGCAGTTGTCAAACAAATCCTTGTGGACTATGCTTCTTCCATCAGCCTCCGAATTAATTTCCACAAGTCAACACTAATCCCAATCAACATGACTCAAGAGGCTGCCTTGGCGCTTGCGACCCTTTTTGGATGCTCAGTCGGATCCATTCCCTTTACTTATTTTGGATTGCCTCTCGGCACGTCTAAACCGACCATCCTTGATCTGATGCCCCTAGTCTGCAGTGCTGAACGGTGACTCACCTCCACGATTTCAATGATGTCCTATGGGGGCAAACTCTCTTGGCTAAACGCTACCGTCACATCTCTACTCATCTACGCCATGTGCACTCTCAAATTTCCACCTAAGTGAATTGAGATGCTTGACAAAATCAGAAGGAGATGTCTCTGGACCAAAAAGACAGAACATGGGGACAAGTGCAACTCCCTTGTCGCGCGGGAGATGGTGTGCAAACCCAAAAAACATGGCGGCCTTGGGATTATCAACATTAAGGTGCAAAATGATGCCCTACTCATGAAATTCTTACACAAGTTTTACAACAAGCTTGATGTCCCCTGGGTACAGCTCATTTGGAACACATACTATACAGATAAAGTTCCTCACGCCACTGACCCTGTGGGCTCTTTCTGGTGGCGCCAAATCCTCAAACTTACGCCTGTATTTCGAGGGATTTCGCAGGTCTGAATCGTATCGGGCGATACTGTTCTGGTTTGGAAAGATCTCTGGGCGCCGGATATTCTGCAGGTTTCTCACCCCCATGCATTCTCCTTCGCCATACACGAGGACGAGACTGTCAAGAATTTCTTGGAGAGCACGGCATTATCGTAAACCTTTCACTGCCACTCTCCCCGCAGCCACGGACGGTTCGAGACATCCAGCAGATCTCCACGCACATCCACCCGTCCGCGTCTATTAATGATATCCGGTACTATACCGGGGAAATCTGTCACCGCCGGCTGACTACTACAAATTCTTCTTTCGCGACGCCAACGCCCACCCAGCCTTCTCCTTGCTCTGGCGCTCTGGTTGCATCATGCGGATCAAAGTCTTTGGTTGGCTGCTGATGGTCGACCGTCTAAACACACGAGACATGCTCAAGCGTCGAAATTTTGACATAGGTGACGACCACAGCTGCTCGCTCAAGGCAATCATGACGAAGAAATCGTGGATCATATGATATTTACTTGCACATTCAGTCAAGCTTGTTTGGCGAATTTGGGATCACCGCCACCTTCACCGCCGCCTACAACTACTTCAACAGCTAAACACTCGGGACGCCCATTATTCTTTGAAACCTTCCTGGTGGCAGCCTCGAGTCTCTGGAAGGAAAGAAACAATAAACATTTCAGAGGATTACGCCACCGCCGGTGGGTGGTGAAAAGATTCAAGGAAGATTTTGGTCTCCTCCAACATAGGACTAGGGGGAGTCATCCTGCTTTTATTTCTTCTTTTGTTTCTGAATTGAACTAATAATACCACTCCTCGACCACCTGCCCCCTTCTGGCAGGATGGCAAATAGGGCAACTACATATGTACTAACTCTTGTAACACCCTGTCTATATATACATATATGAAAACACAGTAGGAGCCTTTCCTACTGTTTATCCTTCAAAAAAAAACTAGCAGGAGCCATATGGTTGTCTCTTTATTGTATGCAATGAAATCGCCATGTAATTGCTTTACTTTATCACTAAGTGGTAGCGATAGTCGTAGAAGCAATAGTTGGCGAGACAACAACGATGCTACGATGGAGATCAAGGTGTCACTCCGGTGACGATGGTGATCATGACGGTGCTTCGGAGATGGAGATCACAAGCACAGGATGATGATGGCCATATCATATCACTTATATTGATTGCGTGTGATGTTTATCCTTTATGCATCTTATCTTGCTTTGATTGACGGTAGCATTTTAAGATGATCTCTCACTAATTATCAAGAAGTGTTCTCCCTGAGTATGCACCGTTGCCAAAGTTCGTCGTGCCTGCACACCACATGATGATTGGGTGTGATAAGCTCACGTCCATCTACAACGGGTGCAAGCCAGTTTTGCACACGCAGAATACTCAAGGTTAAACTTGACGAGCCTAGCATATGCAGATATGGCCTCGTAACACGGAGACCGAAAGGTCGAGCGTGAATCATATAGTAGATATGATCAACATAGTGATGTTCACCATCGAAAACTATTCCGTCTCACGTGATGATCGGACATGGTTTAGTTGATTTGGATCACGTGATCACTTAGATGACTAGAGAGATGTCTGTCTAAGTGGGAGTTCTTAAGTAATATGATTAAATTGAACTTAAATTTATCATGAACTTAGTCCTGATAGTATTTTGCAAATTATGTTGTAGATCAATAGCTCGCGTTGTTGCTTCCCTATGTTTATTTTGATATGTTCCTAGAGAAAAATTATGTTGAAAGATGTTAGTAGCAATGATGCGGATTGGATCCGTAATCTGAGGGTTATCCTCATTGCTGCACAAAAGAATTATGTCCTTGATGCACCGCTAGGTGACAGACCTATTGCAGGAGCAAATGCAGACGTTATGAACGTTTAGCTAGCTCAATATGATGACTACTTGATAGTTTAGTGCACCATGCTTAACGGCTTAGAATAGGGACTTCAAATACGTTATGTCATGGACCATATGGGATGTTCCAGGAGTTGATATTTCAAGCAAATACCCGAGTTGAGAGATATGAAGTCTCCAACAAGTTCTATAGCTAAAAGATGGAGGAGAATAGCTCAAGCAGTGAGCATGTGCTCAGATTGTCTGGGTACTACAATCGCTTGAATTAAGTGGGAGTTAATCTTCCAGATAAAATAGTGATTGACAGAATTCTCTAGTTACCATCACCAAGTTAGTAGAACTTCGTGATGAACTATAGTATGCAAGGGATGACGAAAGTAATTCCCGAGCTCTTCGCGATGCAGAAATCAACGAAGGTAGAAATCAAGAAAGATCATAAAGTGTTGATGGTTGAAAAGACCACTAGTTTCAAGAAATGGGGAAAAGGGAAGAAGGGCAACTTCAAGAAGAATGGCAAGCAAGTTGCTGCTCAAGTGAAGAAGCCCAAGTTTGGACCTAAGCCTAAGACTAAGAGCTTCTGCTGCAAAGGAACTGCTCACTGGAAGTGGAACTACCCCAAGTATTTGGTGGATAAGAAGGATGGCAAAGTGAACAAAGGTATATTTGATATACAGATTATTGATGTGTATTTTACTAGTGTTCGTAGCAACCCCTCGGTATTTGATACTGATTCAGTTGCTAAGAGTAGTAACTCGAAACGGGAGTTGCAGAATGAACAGAAACTAGTTAAGGGTTAAGTGATGATGTGTGTTGGAAGTAGTTCCAAGATTGATATGATCATCATCGCACACTCCCTATACTTTCGGGATTAGTGTTGAACCTAAATAAGTGTTATTTGGTGTTTGCATTGAGCATCAATATGATTTGATCATGTTTACGGTTATTCATTTAAGTTAGAGAATAATTGTTGTTCTGTTTACATGAATAAAACCTTATATGGTTACACACCCAATGAAAATGGTTTGTTGGATCTCGATCGTAGTGATACACATATTCATAATATTGAAGCCAAAAGATGCAAAGTTAATAATGATAGTGCAACTTATTTGTGGCACTGCCTTTTAGGTCATATTGGTGTAAAGCGCATGAAGAAACTCCATGCTGATGGACTTTTGGAATCACTTGATTATGAATCACTTGATGCTTGCAAACCATGCCTCATGGGCAAGATGACTAAGACTCCTTTCTCCGGAACAATGGAGCGAGCAACTAACTTATTGGAAATAATACATACTGATGTATGCGGTCCGATGAGTGTTAAGGCTCATGGCAAGTATCGTTATTTTCTGACCTTCACAGATGATTTGAGCAGATATGGGTATATCTACTTGATGAAACACAAGTCTGAAACATTTGAAAAGTTCAAAAGAATTTCAGAGTGAAGTAGAGAATCATCGTAACAAGAAAATAGAAGTTTCTATGATATGATCACAGAGGTAAAATATTTGAGTTACAAGTTTGGCCTTCAGTTAAAACAATGTGAAATAGTTTCACTACTCACGCCACCTAGAACACCACAGTGTAATGGTGTGTCCGAACGTCATAACCGTACTTTATTAGATATGGTGCGATCTATGATGTCTCTTACTGATCTACCACTATCGTTTTGGGGTTATGTATTAGAGACAGCTACATTCACGTTAAATAGGGCACCATCTAAATCCATTGAGATGACACTATATGAACTGTGGTTTGGCAAGAAACCAAAGTTGTCGTTTCTTAAAGTTTGGGCTTGCGATGCTTATGTGAAAAAAGTTTCATCCTGATAAGATCAAACCCAAATCGGAGAAATGTGTCTTCATAGGGTACCCAAAGGAGACAGTTGGGTACACCTTCTATCACAGATCCGAAGGCAAGACATTCGTTGCTAAGAATGGATCCTTTCTAGAGAAGGAGTTTCTCTCAAAAGAAGTGAGTGGGAGAAAAGTAGAACTTGATTAGGTAATTGTACCTGCTCCATTATTGGAAAGTAGCTCATCAAAGAAATCTGTTCTTGTGACACCTACACCAATTAGTGAGGAAGTTAATGATGATGATCATGGAACTTCAGATCAAGTTGTTACTAAACCTCGTATATCAACCAGAGTAAGATCCGCACCAGAGTGGTACGGTAATCCTGTTCTGGAAGTCATGTTACTAGACCATGATGAACCTACCAACTATGAAGAAGCGATGGTGAGCCCAGATTCCGCAAAATGGCTTGAGGCCATGAAATCTGAGATGGGATCCATGTATGAGAACAAAGTGTGGACTTTGGTTGACTTGCCCGATGATCGGCAAGCAATTGAAAATAAATGGATCTTCAAGAGGAAGATAGACGCTGATAGTAGTGTTACTATCTACAAAGCTAGAATTGTCGCAAAAGGTTTTTGACAAGTTCAAGTTGTTGACTACGATGAGAGTTTCTCACTCGTATCTATGCTTAAGTATGTCCGAATCATGTTAGCAATTGCCGCATTTTATGAAATCTGGCAAATGGATAAACAAAACTGCATTCCTTAATGGATTTATTAAAGAAGAGTTGTATATGATGCAACCAGAAGTTTTGTCGATCCTAAAGGTGTTAACAAAATGTGCAAGCTCCAGCGATCCATCTATGGACTGGTGCAAGCATCTTGGAGTTGGAATACGCTTTGATGAGTTGATCAAAGCATATAGTTTTATACAAACTTGCGGTGAAGCCTGTATTTACAAGAAAGTGAGTGGGAGCACTACAACATTTCTGATAAGTATATGTGAATGACATATTGTTGATCGGAAATATCTAGAATTATTCTGCAAAGCATAAAGGAGTGTTTGAAAGGAGTTTTTCAAACAAAAATACCTCGGTGAAGCTACTTACATATTGAGCATCAAGATCTATAGAGATAGATCAAGACGCTTGATAAGTTTTTTCAATGAGTGCATACCTTGACAAGATTTTGAAGTAGTTCAAAATGGAACAGTCATAGAAAGAGTTCTTGCCTGTGTTACAAGGTGTGAAATTGAGTAAGACTCAAAGCCCGACCACGGCAGAAGATAGAAAGAGAATGAAAGTCATTCCCTATGCCTCAACCATAGGTTCTACAAAGTATGCTATGCTATGTACCAGATCTATTGTACCTCTGAATTTGGCAAGGGAGTACAATAGTGATCTAGGAGTAGATCACTGGACATTGGTCGAGAATATCCTTAGTGAGGACTAAGGAAATATTTCTCGATTATGGAGGTGATAAAAGAGCCCATCGTAAAGAGTTACATCGGTGCAAGCTCTTACATCGATCTAGATGACTCTAAGTCTCAATCTGGATACATATTGAAAGTGGGAGCAATTAGCTAGAGTATCTCCGTGCAGAGCATTGTAGACATAGAATATTTGCAAAATACATACGACTCTGAATATGACAGACCCGTTGACTAAGCTTCTCTCACGAGCAAAACATGATCACACCTTAGTACTCTTTGGGTGTTAATCACATAGTGATGTGAACTAGATTATTGACTCTAGTAAACCCTTTGGGTATTGGTCACATGACGATGTGAACTATGGGTGTTAATCATATACATATATGAATATTGGTGTTAAATCACATGGCGATGTGAACTAGATTATTGACTCTAGTGCAAGTGGGAGACTGAAGGAAATATGCCCTAGAGGCAATAATAAAGTTATTATTTATTTCCTTATTTCATGATAAATGTTTATTATTCATGCCAGAATTGTATTAATCGGAAACATGATACATGTGTGAATACATAGACAAACTGAGTGTCACTAGTATGCCTCTACTTGACTAGCTCATTAATCAAAGATGGTTATGTTTCCTAGCCATGGACAAAGAGTTGTCATTTGATTAACGGGATCACATCATTAGGAGAATGATGTGATTGACTTGACCCATTCCGTTAGCTTAGCACTCGATCGTTTAGTATGTTGCTATTGCTTTCTTCAAGACTTATACATGTTCCTATGACTATGAGATTATGCAACTCCCGTTTATCGGAGGAACACTTTGTGTGCCACCAAACGTCACAATGTAACTGAGTGATTATAAAGGTGCTCTACAGGTGTCTCCAAAGGTACTTTTTGGGTTGGCGTATTTCGAGATTAGGATTTGTCACTCCGATTGTCGGAGAAGTATCTCTGGGCCCACTCGGTAATGCACATCACTTAAAAACCTTGCAAGCATTGTAACTAATGAGTTAGTTGCAGGATGATGTATTATGGAATGAGTAAAGAGACTTGCCGGTAACGAGATTGAACTAGGTATTGAGATACCGACGATCGAATCTCGGGCAAGTAACATACCGATGACAAAGGGAACAATGTATGTTGTTATGCGGTTTGACTGATAAAGATCTTCGTAGAATATGTGGGAGCCAATATGGGCATCCAGGTCCCGCTATTGGTTATTGACCGGAAACATGTCTCGGTCATGTCTACATAGTTCTCGAACCCGTAGGGTCCGCACGCTTAACGTTTCGTTGACGGTATAGTATTATATGAGTTATGTATGTTGGTGACCGAATGTTGTTCGGAGTTCCGGATGAGATCATGGACATGACGAGGAACTCTGGAATGGTCCGGAGATAAAGTTTAATATATGGGATAATAGTGTTTGATCTCCGGAAGGGTTCCGAATTCACGGAAGGGGTTCAGATGTTTCAAATGTTTGGGTACGAGAACACGTTATTTGGGCCAAAGGAAAAGCCCACAAGGTTTTTGGAAAGCACAAAGGAAGTTTTATGAGTCAGGGGCCGACGCCAGGTCCTCGGCGTCTGGAATCGAGACGCCGGGAACCTGGCGTCGCCCCGAGTCCGAGAAGGACTCTTGCCTTTCGGGTGAAACCGACTTTGGGGAGGCTTTTACTCCAAGTTTCGACCCCAAGGCTCAACATATAAATAGAGGGGCAGGGCTAGCACCAAAGACACATCAAGAAACACCAAGCCGTGTGCCGGCAACCCCGTCCCCTCTAGTTTATCCTCCTTCATAGTTTCCGTAGTGCTTAGGCGAAGCCCTGCGGAGATTGTTCTTCACCAACACCGTCACCACGCCGTCGTGCTGCCGGAACTCATCTACTACTTCGCCCGTCTTGCTGGATCAAGAAGGCGAGGACATCATCGAGCTGAACGTGTGCAAAACTCAGAGGTGCCGTGCGTTCGGTACTTGGATCGGTCGGATTGTGAAGACGTACGACTACATCAACCGCGTTGATAAACACTTCCGCTTAGCGATATTCAAGGGTATGAAGATACACTCCCCCTCTTGTTGCTATGCATCACCATGATCTTGCGTGCGCGTAGGAAATTTTTGAAATTACTACATTCCCCAACACTTGCAGGCACGGAGGAGCAAGTTTTGGTCAATGTTCAGAAAGAATGCTCAAAATTCTCCAGAAGATGACATGCCCCCATCAGAATAATCGTTTGATATTTCTGGATTTTAGCAATCACGTTCCAAAGGACCTTTTGGAATCAACTATAACGGATGTGCTTAAATGAGAAAATGAAATCCATCCTGTTCTCGCTTAATAGGTGCTTGAACCATTATTGAAGTAAATGTTGATTGAACCTTCAGTTTGTGTTGCAGAATACCATGTATTTCATTGGTACTTTTCTGTGTTTCTGATTTAGTATCTTTACCCAGGTCCTTTCTGGGGAGACGATTAATGGTCCAGAAGGGCCATTTCATGATTGTGAAGAGAGCATCGGATGAATTCATCAGTTTGAAGCTTAATGAATATATTTCACAGGTATGCGAAAATATCAACCTTTATGTATAGTAAATTTGTAATAGCATAACCACTTCCTTCACCTTAACATGTCGAAGGCATACCATCCTGTCGATACGCACAATAATGTGAGGTGCTATTTTGGATATGAATGTTCTCTTCCGATGCACATGAATCATGTTCTCCTGTTTGCTAGTATAGAATCAGTTGGTCTCTTGATTAGAGGTGCCTGTGTCCCCTTTTGTGTTTACACCTTCCCTCCCTAAAGCTCAGGGATGATAATTTATATTGATTCTTTGATGTTGGTAAACAAATCTTGTGAGAGTAGTTCCTTCTATATATGAAATTGATTATTTCCCAACCGCATAATCTTATGGTCAGTAGATGGTAGTGAAATTTTGTTTTAGATGCCTCTTTGCAATATTTTGTATGCTCCAGTATTGTTTATTTCTCAAATGGCATTACTTCTTCTCAGTTTGGAGCTAAAATTTCTTTACTGAATTGTGAAGTGAGTAGGATATATCTGCATACACCTTTCCTAGAAGTAGATGGCCATATAACAAGCTGACTAGAAATAATGATGGCGTGTCATTCTAAACTTTTTAACAGATACACTCTTCATTAGACTGCTGGAAATCTTGAACATATGTTATTAGTACTTAGTTAACATTTTTCTTAGGAAAAATTCAGCCTCATAGATGCATTATGGCAGTGGCGACTTGGTGCCAAACTTTGGGGCATCCCAAAAGGCGGCACGTCGAAGAGATCTATGCTGGTGATAGTGGACCAGAGTGATCGCATCCTGGGCGAGAAGAGTGGTCGATGGAGCGTGGTCTATGGGAAATCAACAGGTTTCCTTTATATTTCCAGTATATGTAAATTTGAGCTTGTCGTTTTGTGTTTCTGGTGGTGTTGATCAGTTTTTGGCGAGTGCCTGATGTGTTCTTGTTCAAGATCTTCCTGAAGAAGGCCATCTTCATCATTGGTCGTGACGAGTACTAGAAGCTGGCTTTCTTGGATTAGATTCATCAGGTTAGTTTTGTCGTGGTGTTCGATTAGCTTCTTGTTTTCCAAATCGTGGAGAACAGCTAGTTCTGCTGTGTTTGATTTTAGTTGTCCTGTGTATGTATTTGAAGAAGATGGAGAAAGATGGTAACATCTAGAAATCCTGGTATTGATGCATGGAAATCATCTGCTGAATCTGCCGCTGTTGGATCGGCCGAATTACTGTCCAATCATTTCTTCTTGTTGATGACCAACTGAGTTGTGGTTATCTGTTGTTTTGCCAGGACAATTTGTACGAGATGCAACCATGGATATCACCATGATTCTGCTTGACGCCCAGGAACAAGATGCCGATGTACGTTCTACAGGCAAACTCGAGCGGCCCCCAGATGGGTGCGACTCCATGAGTGAAGAGTGGATCGGCTTTGCTGCAATCCTTTGCATGTACACTAATACTTACTGGAAACATAGGTAGTGTGGCGTAATGCTTCCGTCTTGGTGATCGCCTCCTTGAAGGGCATTAGCATGCTATCTTTTGTTTGTCTCGTTCGCTTGTTCATGGGATGATGCATATGTTTTTGGGGAGTTGTTGTTTCCATTAGCAAAACTTTTCGTAGGCGTGTGGGTAAATGTAATCATCAACCAGTGAATGTATGCAAAGTTGATCAGAATTATTGTATGTCTTTGAAAAATGTAATAAAACGAAATTTTGGTTTCTAGTTGATCACATAATCAACTTGTCTTTGCTGTCACATAATCAACATAATCAATATAAAATGTAATCATGGTTATGCTATCATATGCTTCTATATTCCATATTCAAATGATTGCACACATGTAGGGGGAGCCTATGTTTGTTACATGTCTTTCCAAAGCTTTACTTGCTATTCCTTATATCTTTATCTAAAGCTTTGATGTATGTTGTCATCAATTACCAAAAAGGGGGAGATTGAAAGCACAAGTGCTCCCTAGGTGGTTTTGGTAATTAATGTCAACATATCTCTTGTTGGACTAACACTTTTATCTAGCATGTTTTAGATAAGTTCAAGACTAAATGATATGGGAACTCCTTCAAGATGCTAAGGACAAAGGATTGGCTCAAGCTTCAAGCTCAAGACTCTTCATTTTATATTTTAGTGGTCCAAGATCACATTGAGTCTATAGGAAAAGCCAATACTATCAAGGAGGGATGAGGTGTTGCTTAATGAGCCTCTTGCTTCATGTGCTTTGTGATATGCTCCAAAACCCTCAGCTACTTTCCCACTTCCACAAATGACCTAAACCCAAAGCCAAAATTGGTCACACCGATACTTCCTATCCGGCGCCATCGATTCCAAAGGTCATAGCCACTGCCACAAACCCTAAGCAAATCGATCTTACCGATAGGGATCTCAGTCTCACTGAGATGGGATTGTAATCTCTCTGTGTATGTCCATTACCAAAATCGGTCTCACCGAGTTTGCGCAATCGGTACTACCGAGATTACAATGCAAACTCTCTGGTTAACTTATTACCAAAATCGGTCTCACCGAGTTTGTGTAATCGGTCAAACCGAGTTTGCCTGACCAACTCTCTGGAAAGCTCATTACCAAAATCGGTCTAACCGAGTTTGTGTAATCGGTCTTACCGAAATTACGTTATGCCCTAACCCTAACCGGATCGGTCTCACCGAGTTGCATTTCGGTCCCACTGAAAATCCTAACGGCCACATTATTTGCTAAATCGGTCTGACCGAGTTTAACGATTCGGTCCCACCGAGTTTTGTAGATTGTGTGTAATGGTTAGATTTTGTGTGGAGGCTATATATACCCCTCCACCTCCTCTTCATTCGAGAAGAGAGCCATCAGACTGAACCTACACTTCCAGCATACATCTTCTGAGAGAGAACTACCTACTCATGTGTTGAGGCCAAGATATTCCATTCCTACCATATGAATCTTGATCTCTAGCCTTCCCCAAGTTGCTTTCCACTCAAATCTTCTTTCCACCAGATCCAAAACCTATGAGAGAGAGTTGAGTGTTGGGGAGACTATCATTTGAAGCACAAGAGCAAGGATTTCATCATCAACACACCATTTGTTACTTCTTGGAGAGTGGTGTCTCCTAGATTGGCTAGGTGTCACTTGGGAGTCTCCAACGAGATTGTGGAGTTGAACCAAGGAGTTTGTAAGGGCAAGGAGATCGCCTACTTCGTGAAGATCTACCGCTAGTGAGGCAAGTCCTTCGTGGGCGACGACCATGGTGGGATAGACAAGGTTGCTTCTTCGTGGACCCTTCGTGGGTGGAGCCCTCCGTGGACTCACGCAATCGTTACCCTTCGTGAGTTGAAGTCTCCATCAACGTGGATGTATGATAGCACCACCTATCGGAACTACGCCAAAAACATCCGTGTCTCCAATTGCGTTTGAATCCTCCAAACCCTTCCCTTTACATTCTTGCAAATTGCATGCTTTACTTTCCGCTGCTCATATAATCTTTGTATGCTTTCTTGATATGTATTGTGAATATTGAAATTGTGCCTAAACTCCACTTAAACCAAAGGAAACTTAAAAACTGCAACTTTGGTACTTAGTGTCTAATCCCCCCTCCCCCTCTAGACACCTTTTCTCAAGGTCCTACAAGTGGTATCAGAGCATTGGTCTCCATTGCTTTGGTTTAATCACCATTGGAGGAAGATGGATGAGTCTACTATTGGGAGTCTTAGACATATAGTGCCTATTCTTGATGGAGAGTATTTTCATGAGTGGAAAAATGAGATGCTTATTATTTTCAATCAATATCATTTGAAAAAGTACATTGCTAGCCCTTGTGCTCCTTATGTTGATCCTATGCATCCTACCCATGATGAGTCAATTGACATGATTAGGAATCTTAGAACTGCCAAACTTATCATTAGAGGATTGCCTAGAAACTTGCTTGGATGTTTGCCTACTTTCAAGTGTGCCTACACTATATGGAAACTTCTTGAGGAACGATTTCCAGATTATTCCTTGAAAAATCTTGATGAAATTCTCCATAAGTCCATTGCTTTGAGTAAGATGAATTCTAGTGATCCTATGTTTGGTGATCGTCTATTTGAGCTTACAAACCTTATGCGTGCCAAAGGAAATGTTGGGATTATTAGTGATATTATTTCCGAAGCTATAAAATTCATAAGCAAGATCATTGTCAAACTCATTCTAATGAATCACCCTCTCTAGGACTTGATCCACCACATGACGATGTTGAACATGGATACTATAATGAG
This sequence comes from Aegilops speltoides, assembly GCA_021437245.1. Taxonomy (NCBI): domain Eukaryota; kingdom Viridiplantae; phylum Streptophyta; class Magnoliopsida; order Poales; family Poaceae; genus Aegilops; species Aegilops speltoides. The sequence goes on from CM038143.1 coordinate 39,647,655, forward strand.
GATGATGATAGTGACTTTGATCTTGATGATGCAATGAGAAATTTTGGTCTTATGGCAAATCTTCGGGGATATATGTCAGGAGGAAAGGAATGGGTTCTTGATAGTAGATGTACCGATCACATGACCGGAGATAAAGACATGTTTCGTGAGCTTGCTGATAATGATAGTCCTCGAAAGTATGTCACTTTCGGTGACAACGGGTAAGGTGGTTGGCCTCGGTAAGGTGGCCATATCACATGATAGCTCCATACAAAATGTTATGCTTGTTGAATCTCTTGGATACAACTTACTTTCAGTATCTAGACTTGCTGATTTCGGTTTCAATGTTCTATTTACTAAAGTAGATTGCCAAGTATTTCGTCGAGACAATCAAAAATGGTCTTTACCGGTGTGCGTAGAGGTGATCTATACATTGTTGATTTCACTAAAAAGACTCAACCTAAAACTTTCTTCATTGCTAAATCCTCAAAAGGATGGTTATGGCATAGACGACTAGGTCATGTTGGTATGCGAAACCCTGACAAGCTTATTAAAGGAAATCATATCCTTGGAGTTAACAATGTCATATTTGATAAGGATAGACTTTGCAGTGCTTGTCAAGCAGGTAAACAGGTTGGAGGAAGGCATCCCGTGAAGAACATCATGACCACAAGGAGGCCACTCGAGCTACTTCACATGGATCTTTTTGGTCCCAACTCTTACAAGAGTCTCGGTGGAAATTCTTTTGGTCTAGTTATAGTTGATGATTTTCAAGATTTACGTGGGTGTTCTTTCTCGATGATAAATCGCAGGTCCAAAAGATCTTCAAAAACTTCGCTAGGAAGGCCCAAAATCAATTTGAAGTGAAGATCAAGAAGGTTCGCAGCGACAACGGAACGGAGTTCAAGAACGCAAATGTGGACACCTTTCTTGACGAAGAAGGGATTTCACACGATTTCTTGGCTACGTACACACCTCAACAAAACGGAGTTGTTGAGAGGAAGAACCGGACGCTCATCGAAATGGCAAGAACGATGCTTGATGAGTACAAGACACCGAAGCACTTTTGGGCAGAAGCGGTTGAGACAGCTTGTCATGCAACAAATCGCTTGTATCTTCACAAGCTACGGCAAGAAGACGGCATACTGAGCTCCTCACCGTAACAAACCCCAAGTTGGATACTTTCGAGTATTCGGCTCAAAGTGATATATTCTTGATAAGCATCGTCGCTCTAAATTTGCTCCTAAGTCTCATGAAGGTTTCCTACTAGGTTATGGCTCAAACTCTCACACTTACCGTGTCTACAACAATTTCACCCGAAAGGTTGAAGTGACGGTAGATGTGAAGTTTGATGAATCTAACGGCTCGCAAGTAGAGCAATTGCCAATTGATGTAGGTGACAAAGATCCTCCAGAAGCAATTCAAGACTTGTCCATTGGCAAGGTTCGTCCAACGGAGGTGAAGGAGAGTACCTCGTCCGTCCAACTGGAAGCTTCAACTTCACGACAAGGTGAACCAAGAGTAGATACGGAAGCATCCACAAGTGGGACACACCAAGATGAAGAAAATGAGGAAGTGCATCAAGATGAACGTCAACAACCTCCTTCTCCAACACGACAAGAGAATGACAACGCCAACAATGAAGAAGGCCAAGAAGAAGAACAAGATGAAGAAGATGTTCAACGAAGACCCAAGAAAAAGCTTTCATGAGTTCGAGCAAGAGTTGCTAAAGATCATCCCGTCGAGCAAATCTACAACGACATTCAAACTGGGAGAATCACTCGCTCTAAAACTCGTTTAGCTAACTTTGGTGAAAACTATTCTTTCATCTCTAGCATTGAACCTATGAAGGTTGAAGAAGCATTGGAAGATCCAGATTGGATAAATGCCATGCATGAAGAGCTACATAACTTTGAGAGGAACCAAGTTTGGACATTGGTTGAGAAGCCCGACAACAACCACAACGTCATCGGTACCAAATGGGTGTTTCGCAACAAGCAAGATGAAGATGGACAAGTAGTTCGCAACAAAGCACGTTTCGTCGCCCAAGGTTACACACAAGTCGAAGATATGGACTATGGTGAGACTTACGCCCCCGTTTCTAGACTTGAGTCCATTCGCATCCTACTTGCCTATGCTAATCATCATGATATCACCTTGTACCAAATGGACATTAAAAGTGCTTTTCTAAATGGTGAAATAGAGGAGGAAGACTATGTTAAGCAACCTCCTGGCTTTGTCAATCCTAAGAAACCCAATCATGTTTACAAACTTCACAAAGCTCTTTATGGTCTTAAACAAGCTCCTAGAGCATGGTATAAATGCTTAACTAAGTTCCTTATTGAAAAAGGCTTTGAAATTGGGAAAATTGATTCTACTCTTTTTACTAAAAGGGTTAATAGAGAACTATTTGTGTGCCAAATCTATATTGATGATATCATATTTGGTTCGACTAACCCTCATTTTAGTGAAAAGTTTGGGAAGCTAATGTCGGAGAAGTTTGAGATGTCTATGATGAGTGAACTCAAATTCTTTCTTGGGTTGCAAATCAAGCAAACCAAGGAAGGTACCTTTGTTTCTCAAACAAAGTACACCAAGGACTTATTCAAGAAGTTCAATATGCAAGAATGCAAAGGTATGTCTACACCCATGCCTACTAGTGGACATAATGACTTGACCAAAGATGGTGAACCGGTTGATCAAAAGGTTTATCGCTCTATGATTGGTTCATTGTTATATCTCTGTGCTTCACGTCCCGATATCATGCTAAGTGTGTGCATGTGTGCACGATATCAAGCTGCTCCTAAAGAATGTCATCTTAAGGCCGTGAAAAGGATAGTGAGATACTTAATCCATACACCAAACTTTGGCATTTGGTATCCTAAGAGGGCCTCTTTCGATCTTGTTGGCTATTCCGACTCAGACTATGCCGGAGACAAGGTTGATAGAAAGTCCACTTCGGGTACTTGTCAATTTCTTGGTAGATCTCTTGTGTCTTGGTCCTCCAAGAAACAAAACTCGGTATCCTTATCAACCGACGAAGCTGAATATATTGCCGCTGGTTCATGTTGTGCTCAATTACTTTGGATGACCCAAACTCTTAAAGATTATGGGATATATGTGAGACATATTCCATTGCTTTGTGACAATGAAAGTGCTATCAAAATTGGTCATAATCCTGTGCAACACTCTCGAACTAAGCATATTGAAGTTCGTCATCATTTCATTCGAGATCATGTTGCTAAGGGTGACATTGATCTTAAGCATGTTCGCACCGAAAAGCAATTAGCGGATATATTCACTAAACCTCTTGATGAGAAAGTGTTTTGCAGGTTAAGAGGAGAATTGAACATCATTAATGCTTCAAACTTGGAGTAGAAACTCCATTGGATACATGCAAGACATGAGCTTATGACTAATCCTTGATATTTCTCTTATGATGAAAATCTTATGTCTTGGATATATTTGTATCTTGCATGCTATCTAACCCATGTAGGTACTTGGTGGAATCAAATTCCATGAGATTGTAATCTACTTACATCTTGAGCAATCTCTACATCACCAAGTGAGGGAGTCCTGGACTAGGTGGTGTCCGGATAGCCGAACTATCATCGTCGGCCAGACTCCAAGACTATGAAGATACAAGATTGAAGACTTCGTCCTGTGTCCGGATGGGACTTTCCTTGGCGTGGAAGGCAAGCTTGGCGATACGGATATGTAGATCTCCTACCATTGTAACCGACTCTGTGTAACCCTAGCCCTCTCCGGTGTCTATATAAACCAGAAGGTTTTAGTCCGTAGGACATAACAACAATCATACCATAGGCTAGCTTCTAGGGTTTAGCCTCCTTGATCTCGTGGTAGATCCACTCTTGTACTACCCATATCATCAATATCAATCAAGAAGGAGTAGGGTTTTACCTCCATCGAGAGGGCCCGAACCTGGGTAAAAACATTGTGTCCCTTGTCTCCTGTTACCATCCGCCTAGACGCACAGTTCGGGACCCCCTACCCGAGATCCGCCGGTTTTGACACCGACATTGTTGCTTTCATTGAGAGTTCCTCTGTGTCGTCACCGATAGATTTGATGGCTCCTTCGATCATCAACAACAACGACGCAGTCCAGGGTGAGACTTTTCTCCCCGGATAGATCTTCGTATTCGGCGGCTTAGCACGCGCGGCCAATTAAGCAGCCATCTGGAGCAGATCGAAGCTTCGCCCTGGCCGTCAGTCGATTGGAAGTCTGAACTTCACGGTGACATCCGAGGAGACTTGATCTTGATGGATTCGAGCCACAACCGAGCACGCCCAGACCATCACGATGGGCATGATCTAGCTCGCTGCTGGATAAAGTGCCACGGAGGTCAAGACATGAGTCCGCTCCGACCCTTAATTCGGAGCCGGCTGCGCAGATCGAGGATGGGTGGCTAGACACCGCCTCGGGGGCTGCAACCTCTACGGCGATGGAGCCGAATACTGACCTTGTCCCTTATGAAGCTCGTGACTCCGAGGTGCCGGACTCCGAACCTCCCGCGCCCCCTCCAATCGAATCCGATTGGGCGCCGATCATGGAGTTCACTAAAGTATCTTTCAACACTCACCTTTTGGCGACATCCTGAATTCGCTAAAGTATCTCTCGTTGTCAGGAGAGCCCTGGCCGGACTGCGGTCAAGACGGTTGGGATGTGGACGACGAAGAAATTCAAAGCCCACCCACCACCCACTTAGTAGCCACTGTCGATGATCTAACCGACATGCTAGACTTCGACTCCGAAGACATCGACGGTATGGACGACGATGCCGGAGGCGATTAAGAACCAGCGCCATCGGCATCGAAAGCCACCTCGTCATACGACATATACATGGTGGACACCCCAAAGGAGGGGAATGGCGATGGAACAGCGGAGGAAGACCCCTCGAGGAAACAGCCTAAGCGCCGGCGTCGTGGCGCTGTTTCTAAATCCCGCCACAAAGAAGAATGGAGATTCCGCACCGGAGATAATAACACCCTGCATAAAGGTGCGAAGACAACCCCTCCAAAGAAGATTCAGCACGGGGAGGGCGGAGAAGCCAGCCCTCATGAGAGAGCGGCAGACGAAGAGGTAGAGGATGATAATTACATGCCTCCCTCCGGAGACGAGGCAAGCCTCGACGACGACAAATTTTTCGTGCCTGAGGATCCCGTCAAACAAGAGCGTTTTAAACGCAGGCTTATGGCCACGGCACACAGCCTCAAGAAAAAGCAGCAACAGCTTAGAGCTGATCAAGATCTGCTAGCCGACAGATGGACTGACGTCCTTGCGGCCGAAGAGCATGAACTCGAACGCCCCTCCAAAAGCTACCCCAAACGCAAGCTGCTCCCCTGATTAGAGGAGGAGGCATACAAACCGGCATCACCAGCGCACAATACGGCTGACCGACCACCTCGTGGCCATGACAGAGAGGCCTCTAGGCCCTCCACTAGAACCGTACCCTAGCATCGCTCAAAAAGCACAAAGCCACAGGGGAACGCTCCGGACTTGTGAGATATATTGGAGGATAAGGAAAGACAATCAAGATCGATCTACGGATCGCGTGGGCGCCCCATGATACGCGACGACAACCGTCGCGCCGGATACAGCAAGTCCGGCCAGGCCGAACACAATAGACAAAGCTCGTTTGAGCTACGTCGTGATATAGCCCAATACAGAGGCGCTGCACACCCACTATGCTTCACAGATGAAGTAATGGATCATCAAATCCCCGAAGGGTTTAAACCCATGAATATTGAATCCTATGATGGCACAACAGACCCCGCGGTTTGGATCGAAGACTATCTCCTCCATATCCACATGGCCCGCGGCGATGATCTTCACGCCATCAAATACCTCCCACTCAAGCTTAAAGGCCCAGCTTGGCATTGGCTTAATAGCTTGCCAGTAGAATCAATTGGGTGCTGGGAGGACCTGGAAGCCGCATTCCTTGATAACTTCCAGGGCACATACGTGCGACAACCAGACGCCGATGACCTAAGCCACATAATTGAGAGCAGACGAATCGGCCGACAATTACGACACGGTTCGTAATAAAGAAAAATCAAATCGTCGACTGCCCGGATGCAGAGGCTCTCGCAGCCTTCAAACATAACATCTGCGACGAGTGGCTTGCCCGGCACCTAGGACAGGAAAAGCTGAAATCCATTGCAGCCCTCACATCACTCATGACCCGCTTCTGCATGGGAGAAGACAGCTGGCTAGCCCGCAGTAACAACCTTAGCAAAAATTCTGGCAGTCTGGACACTAAGGACAGCAATGGCAGGTCTCGTCGCAACAAGAACAAACGCCGCGTTAACAGCGGTAATACTGAGGATACGGCAATCAACGCCGGATTCAGAGGCTCCAAACCTGATCAGCGAAAAAAGCCATTCAAAAGAACTACTCCGGGTCCGTCCAATTTGGACCGAATACTCGGCCGCTCGTGCCAGATACACGGCACCCCAGAAAAGCCAGCTAATCACACCAACAGGGACTATTGGGTATTCAAGCAGGCAGGCAAGCTAATTGCCGAAAACAATGACAAGGGGCTGCATAGCGATGACGAGGAAGAGACCCGACCGCCGAACAATAGAGGACAGAAGGGTTCCCGCCACAAGTGCGGATGGTGAACATGATATGCGCAACCCACATACCCAAGAGGGAGCGGAAGCATGCGCTCAGGGACGTATACGCGATGGATCCAGTCGCCCGGAAGTTCAACCCATGGTCCTCCTGCCCGATCACCTTTGATCGAAGGGACCACCCCACCAGCATCCGCCATGGCGGGTTCGCCGCATTGGTTCACTACAAGAAATATGTCAACTTGTGACCACCACTATTGGTCACTGAAAGGTCATGGTTTTTCATTTGCGACCTTTTTGTGAACAAAAACAGAAGGTCAAAAGCTGGCGGTCGTAAACTAACTATAGCGACCTTCTCTGTGAGAAGGTCGTAGACGTTTACGACCAAAACAGAAGGTCGTTGAACCCATGACCTTTTGTTTTGGTCACTAGCTGTCTGCCTAGGCCACGTCGGATCTGACGTGGCAATCTGACATGGCAAAATTACGACCAATTCAAAAGGTCAAAAATTAGAATCGGCCGGTCCAATTGGGTGTTTATATGGGCCGAGCCCATTAATTCAGCCAATTTAGTGTATTTTTTCTGTCAATTTTTGTTAGCTTCATGGGCCAAGCCCAACGTTTTTTGGGCCTCAACCTTTTCTAGCCCACTTGTTAGTTTTCTTTTGTTTCTTTTCCATTTTAAAGTAGGTCCCAATAGTCAAATGGGAACCAATTACCAGAATTGTTGTTTGGGAACCACACGTCAGTTCTATATTTGTGCAATTAGATAATTTGATTCAAAGAGCCAATAAGGCATAATATTTCATACAACAGCCAAGCAAAGTACATTACAATCATACATAATACAGATCTGGTATTCAGCTATAAAATAAAACTAAACATACACAACACATAACTAGCTCCAGTGAGCTAAAACGCATTGCTGGGTGTGGTTTTTCTTTAGGATTCTTCTTCCTAGAGCTCCTGTGCACCCAACTTATGAAGAATGAAGGCCAACATCTGCAAATAATAAATCATGGGAAGTTAGAAACATAATAACGTGACAAGGTCAAGATTGGCACAAGCAGCACATGAAAGGAAGGACATAAATTTTTATCTAATCTTGTTCTCTTTCATTGGATCCAACGAGAAAACAGGATAATTGTGGTTGAACATATGCAAATATCTGAATACTATGTCATGGCAAAAAAATGACTAGTCGTCCACTGGCAATCAATTTCAGCATGGGAAACCTCCCCTGCTCATTACACCCAACAACACACGTCACAAACCAAGCCCAATTACACACAAAAGTTACAATAAATTATCATATATAATTTCAGTGCAGAATAATAAACCACCCAGTTTCTAACATGTTAAGCTACCACAATATCATATTACAGAACAAATGGAGTCTACGAGGGCTGGCAAGCAGAGAATGAACAGAGTCAAGACAGAATGTAAACATGCATGCTAATCCAAGACCAGCTGCAGCCAAGACATCAATCAATCTTCATTCAGTTGCAAACTACCTTCTAAACATTTGCAACAAGGCATTCAGGAGCAGAGACTTACTTGGAGGAACATCGTGTTGAGGTTACGGTACTTTGCAGGATGTGCACCACTTGCGCCACATGTCGTGGTTGTTTTGCGAACCCGTAGCATCAGATCAGCAGCTCCTCCAAACAAAGCAGCCCATTTCAATCCGCAGTTAAAAGCAGGCACATAAACCACATCAAGAGTAGCATAACCCCTACACTGCTATAAACCAAACATGTGTGTAGATAAAGGGGTCACTACAGATCAGCTACCAACTCGATATTTATGTACACCATACAGAATATTGTTTCCAGTTAGTACAAGTTAATTTAATACTCAGCACTTTATTTGTGTCCATTTAGTGCAAGTTCATTATCCATGCATATAAACTTTTGCTCCCAGACAGCACCATGAGTCTTCTCAGCTACCTACCCAACTACAAGTCAGGAGGCCACTACTGTTAAACCAACTCAAGTGAGAGAGCCAGCAAACTAGGTGGGATCTTTCCTTATCACTAAAATTAAAAATTTGAGCACATCAAAAATTGATTGTGTGTCATAAGATGATCCTCAGAGTGCAGCACCATGTTACCATCTCTAAAGCTGATTAGCCAGCAACAAAAATTGTGTAAGATATGTATAACCATTGCAAACAACCTTAGCAGAATAAGCAGAACAAAATTTGATTTGTAACACTATACTTTCATGTCAAAAGGACTGCATGAAGACTTGCTTTCACTTGGGGAGACCAAGCTAAGTAGCAGTCCAAAGAGACAATACAAGTACATGCATTAGATAAACGCCACTGTAGAAATTGCAAGATGAGGATTATTACACACAACACTGTAGAAGAAAGGAGGGACATTATCTCTTTATAAATGCAAAAGAGCCACATTGATCATGCTGTTTAAAGAAAACATAAACTCTACATTTTTTGTAATCTAGTACTCCATGCAGTGCTCTAGTACAAAGTTAGCCTTGACAAAATTTTAGTAGAACAAAATGTTCTATGCTGAACAAATAAGTCATAACTCTCATCCTAAGCTCTAATTGTAGAAACTATCAATCATAAGAAAAAATAGAAAGCCTACTCTTTCAGACTCGACTGCTTCATCCAGCACTAAGTTCAGCAGTAGGTCATATCTAAGGAGGTTTAGACGAAAAAAACACATTACACAGGATTTGCTGATTCACCGAGCATATTTACAAGCTGAAAGAAAAGAAAACCCCAGGGTCAAGACAGATAAATCTTTTCTCCCTGGCAATGAGTGGACGACCAAATGATGTCCTCCCCTGATCTGCATATTTAAAAAGCACGAGTTTAAACATTACACAAAGGAACACTCAGGTGCATGCTCATGAACGGCAGCAAGAGCACACATCATAAAAAGTACTCAAGGGAGGTACTCAAGGGAGGGCCTTTTAGATGCTATGACCTTGTATCCGTGGAAGAAGTGAGATCTCACTACAAAGCAAGATCTTCTTCTGGCCCTCAAAGAACCAAAGCCGTGCACAAGATATATCCTGCTGTGACGTCGCCCTAATATACGAGCACATATAGACAGTTAATATACACAAGACAAAAAAACATATTCTCGGTAAAAATGCACAACATTCTGGTACACCTTCGACAAATATTGTTGTAAAATTTGCATCAGTACAGCTACACTAGCACATATTAGAAAACTATAGGCAAGTTTGTGGTTTTCAAAAACTAGCACTAGTATAGCTACACAAGCGAGATTTGCATCAAGAGAAATAGAAGAGTTTTAAGACTGCATGCGATAAAAAGCCCGTGCATCAAAACTTGCAACCATTTTACTGTTTGCACATCTCTGTGGTGGCACCAGTAGTGAGCTACTTTATTTATTTACCACAAGATCTAAACGTTAGTCAGATCTGAACTGAAACTAGCTATGAGCATAGCATATGTTGTGTTCTAGCAGAGTGCATAAAGAGATTCCATGTGAGTGACAGAGTGCAACGTCTTATATTTAGGAATAGAGATAGTACGAAATCACATACTCCTTCCAGTCCAAATTAATTGACGCAGCCTCTATACAATGTAATTTTATAGGGGAGTGAGTTGGAATGGCAGCCCCTTTTTTAATCAAGGTGCGTATGCATATATAGTTGACAATGCTCCAGATATTAATTGGCATAAATAATTGAATCATATCCCTAATAGCAACAGTAAAGCTACAGGTCAAATAAAACTGACTTGCAGGGTGGGGAAATAGACAATTTGGAAGAACTGACACTTGCAGCCTTAATGGGGAGCTAGCTAGTACAGGAGTTGACAGTTTTAGACTTAACTTGGGAATAAAACCAGAAACATATTTCGAATCGCATGTTTGAAGAAACAGTTCATAAAAATGGTACAGCATGTTCACCGAAGCTTCCTGAAGCTGAAAATGCAATGGTCATAGCCCACGCCTCATTCAGACCTGACACCATTCATGTGTCAAGAATAGCATTTAAACCTACATCATTATTGAGAAAAAAAGATAAGGTAGCAGGCGAAATGAAGAAAGTCTAGATCAGGATATGATTATGAAAGATACAATGCATGTACTGGCCAATATATAGAAGGATTCAGGGTATCCAACTATACAAGTACACCGCCGACGCAAACATTATGTGACGACAAATAATCAAGAGCATGTTCAGGAAGGAATATATAATTGGGAGCAAAAGGAGGATAAAGTTAGTTTTCTTGATTGACTTGTTTGTGTCCATCCTCGGACTCAGAGCAAGCTTGACTGACTCTGTTTGCGATATCTGCACGACTTACTTTTTACGTAACTAAAGTCATGTGCGTAATGTGGAACAGCCTCTTATTTGTGTGCATCTTACAGTTTAAAGTATGCATTGCATTTTATAGTTTGCACTGGTAGTGAGCTAATTTATTTAATTACCACAAGATCTGAGCTAGAATAAGAGCAGAGAGTGATCAGATCTGAACTGAAACTAGCTAGGAGCAGAGCACATTTGTGTTGAAGCAGAGTGCATGAAAGAGATTCCATGTGAGTGACAGAGTGAGTGAGTTCATGAGCACAAGTGCAGCAGGACATATATCGGACCTCGGATTGGCTGGCCGCCACTTGACATGTAAGTTGATGTACAGGTCGGCGAAGACGCGGGCCCTGGAGGCGGCGGCCTCGGCAGCGACCTTGCGGAGCGAGCCGCCGGTGTGGGAGGAGTTGAGGCGGCCGAGGTCGAGCCCGGAGACGATCCCTGACAGCGCCGCCTCGAGGGCTTCCCGGTGCGCGCGCCCCGCCCGCCCACTTCTTGAGGGCTCGGGAGTCGCCGGAGGCAGAGCAGCGCCGGAGTTGGAGCCGACTGAAACCCTACCCGCACGGGTAGGGTTCAGGCTCCCCCATGGCATGGCCTGGGTAGGGGTTCACTGAGCTGCTGCTAGGTTGGATCTGCCATGTGGCCGGTGTGGGGAGAGGATCATGGCGGTCTTGGTGGGGCTGGTGGAGCGGAGGTCACACCGGCCGATGGGATTGAGGGAGAGGTTGGGGTCGCGGGAGGGAGGGGTTGGGGTCGGTGGTCGCGGAACTGCGGAGGGAGGGAGAAAGAAAGGAGGCGGGGGGTGGATGGAAAATGTCCACGAGGACTAGGGTTTCGGCTTAGGTGGGCTTGGGGTGAGGACTGCCATTGGATCCGCGAGCATCCGACGGTGGTCGATCCACGATCCGCGTGAAACGCCCACAGACCAATCAAAATGGAGCACATGGGTACGATGTCATGACCATCTAAATTGGTCGTAGTTGACTAAAAAATTAGTCATGGTTGATTAAAAATTCATTTTCCATTTTTCGAGTGTCCAAAATGAGTCTTTTTGTAAAGGACGTACCAAATATTTGTTGCAAATTAGTATCGAATCATTTTTCTACAATACTACACCATATTTAATGTACAAATAACCAAATGGTGGGTGTCAAAACTTTTGATCCACCTCTCGTTAAAAAGATAAATTCCCGTCGATTCAGCTGGAACTGGGTCAAATTTGAACTGCAGCTGCCTCATAGCTTACTCTTTATTTTTTTCCGAAAATCATTTCTAGGTACATAAGTATCTATTTAATCAGAGAAACACCAAAAAAAATTCCAAGATTCAACCACTAGCTAGGAACGGTCATTCCCGCCGTTTTGACCGCATTTTGAAACGGGCATAAAAAATTCAAAAAATTGGAAAACCTTTGCATTCTGTCATTATATGTTGACCGAGTTATCAGGAAAAATAATAAACTTGTAATACGACAATTATTTTAAAAAAGTGTTCTCAAAAATGAGCTATCATCTCTGAAGATTCATGGTTTTCAAGCCAAATGATCAATCTTATGGCCATATTCCTGGCATAGTTTGTTCAAATGACCTCATATCATGCACAAGGGTGCATATTGGAATGGCAAACAATGTTGCCTAAGGAAATTTTCATTCTCTTTGGACGAAAAATTCATTTTCCATTTTCCGAGTGCCTGAAATGAGTTTTTTTGTGAAGGACCTACCATATATTTGTTGCAAAATTGGACCAAATCAATTTTATAAAATACTAGGCCATATTTAATGCACAATTGACAAAATGTTTGGGTGTCAAAAGTTTTGATCCACCTCTGGTGAAAAAGACAAATTTCCGCCGATTCAGTAGGAAGCAAGTCAAATTTGAACTGCAGATGCCTTATAATTTGCTCTTTATTTTTTCCAAAAATCATTTCTATTTACATAAGTATCTATTTAATCAGAGAAACACCAAAAAAATACAAAATTCAACCACTAGCTAGGAAAAGTCAAGCCCGCCATTTTGACCGCATTTTGAAACGGGCATAAAAAATTTAAAAAAATCAAAAAATTGGAAAACCTTCGCATTGTGTCATTATATGTTACCAAGTTTTCAGGAAAAATAATAAACTTGTAATACGGCAATTATTTTAAAAAGGTGTTCTCGGAAATGAGTTGTCATGCGTGAAGATTCATGGCTTTCAAGCCAAATGATCAATCCTATGGCCACATTCATGGCATAGTTTGTTCAAATGATCTCATATTGTGCACAAGGGTGCATCTTGGAATTACAAACAATGTTGCCTAAGGGAGTTTCCACTTTCATTGCACAAAAGAGCCATTTTCCGTTTTTCGAGTGCCCCAAATGAGGTTTTTTTGTGAAGGACCTACCAAATAATTGTTGCAAAATTGGACCAAATCATTTTTCTAAAATACTAGGCCATATATAATGCACAATTGACCAAATGGTTGGGTGTAAAAAGTTTTGATCCACCTCCGGTGAAAAAGACAAATTCCCGCCGATTCAGTTGGAAACGTGTCAAATTTGAACCACAGCTGCCTCATAGTTTGCTATTTATTTTTTCCAAACATCATTTCTAGGTACATAAGTATCTATTTAATCAGAGAAACACCAAAAAAAATCCAAGATTCAACCACTAGCTAGGAACGGTCAAGCCCGCCGTTTTGACCGCATTTTGAAACGGGCATAAAAAATTCAAAAAAAATGAAAAATTTGGAAAACCTTCGCATTGTGTCATTATATGTGACCAAGTTTCCAGGAAAAATAATAAACTTGTAATACGGTAATTATTTTAAAAAAGTGTTCTCAGAAATGAGCTATCATGCGTGAAGATTCATGGCTTTCAAGCCAAATGGTCCATCCTATGGCCACATTCATGGCATAGTTTGTTCAAATGATCTTATATTGTGCAAAATGGTGCATCTTGGAATTCCAAACAATGTTTCCTGAGGAAGTTTTCATTTTCTTTGCACGGAAAATTCATTTTTCATTTTCCGAGTGCCCCAAATGAGGTTTTTTTGTGAAGGACCTACCAAATAATTGTTGCAAAATTGGACCAAATCATTTTTTAAAATACTAGGCCATATATAATGCATAACAGACAAAATGGTTGGGTGAAAAAAGTTTTGATCCACCTTCGGTGAAAAAGACAAATTCCCGTCGATTCAGTTGGAAACGGGTCAAATTTGAACTGCAGCTGCCTCATAGTTTGCTCTTTAATTTTTCCAAAAATCATTTCTAGGTACATAAGTATCTATTTAATCATAGAAACACCAAAAAAATTCCAAGATTCAACCACTAGGTAGGAACGGTCAAGCCCGCCGTTTTGACCGCATTTTGAAACAGGCATAAAAAATTCAAAAAAAAATTCAAAAAATTGGAAAACCTTCGCATTGTGTCATTATCTGTGACCAAGTTTCCAAGAAAAATAATAAACTTGTAATACGGTAATTATTTTAAAAAAGTGTTCTCAGAAATGAGCTATCAAGTGTGAAGATTCATGACTTTCAAGCCAAATGATCAATCTTATGGCCACATTCATGGCATAGTTTGTTAAAATGATCTCATAGTGTGCACAAGGGTGCATATTGGAATGGAAAACAATGTTGCCTAAGGAAGTTTTCATTTTCTTTGGACGAAAAAACCATTTTCCATTTTCTGAGTGCCTGAAATGAGTTTTTTTTGTGAAGGACCTACCATATATTTGTTCCAAAATTGGACCTTATCAATTTTATAAAATACTAGGTCATATTTAATGCACAATTGACAAAATGGTTGGGTGTCAAAATTTTTGATCCACCTCTGGTGAAAAAGACAAATTCCCGTCGATTCAGTTGGAAGCGAGTCAAATTTGAACTGCAGCTGCCTCATAGTTTGCTCTTTATTTTTTTCCAAAAATCATTTCTAGGTAAATAAGTATCTATTTAATCAGAAATACATGGTTTGATGGCGAGAAATCGAGGTTTGGACGGTGGCCGAGGGCCCCAACTCTAGAGCGCGTAAGCTCGCATGCCCGCCGCGTGGTCACCGCGTGACCGTGGCGTTGCCATGTGTTATGGGCGGCCTAGGCATGTCTAGTGGGTTGGGCACTCCCCAGGTAGGTGCTAGGAAGAAAATCACAACATAAGATTCTCACGAGGAGACCGATCGATGCTCAAACATGAATAAGCAGCCAAGTGTTTGATTTGCGGTACGGAAAATGCACATGGCTAATGGGCGTGAGTTTTGGCTGAGGACGATCAGTTACTAAGAAGATCGTCTTCACAAATTTTCACCTCAAAAGCAGGAGCCTAGGTGGTACTTGCTTTACAAAGTACCACGCTGGACATAAATACGAGTGTTGAAGCTGGGCTCAAAATAATGAATGTATTGAGCTGGCATTTGGTGGAGGATGGTTATTTGTGCATAGGAAAGCACTGTAGAAAATGGATACCATTTGGACATGCCAAAGTGGTACTTCCTTCACAAAGTCTTTGCTCAAGCAGAATAGGAAAATGAATATTTTTGAATTATTTTTGAACTAGGCAAGGAATGTTTTTGACATATTTGATGAAGATATGATCCAAAACATTTATAAGGATTTTTTGGGAATTTTTGGAATAACAGAAATATAGGTTGCTTCACAACCTAGGGCAAAAACTGCCACATGGACATGACACATAGGCAAAACTGATGAGATGGCGCCTAGTCATCACAACCCACCACAATCTACAAGGCTATGACCATCTATATTGGTCATTAACAACTAGAAATAAGGCAGCGGACTAGCACTGTTTGCTTTGTGACCATTTTGTGTAAGGAAATTACGACCTTTTTGACCAAAATGGTCGCAATGGTTTAGGGTTTGGAGCCCCTCGAACAGCTTTTGACCAATTGGTCTGAAATGGTCATAGATCTATGACCAATTCTTCGAGAGTCACTGACAGAAGGTCACTAGTTAACATATTTCTTGTAGTGGTTCTAGACCCAATCGTCGACGGACACCTCACTAGAGTCCTGATGGACGGCAAAAGAACTGAACTCGCTTTACCGGGATACAAGTCGCAAGATGGGCATAGACCCTCAAGGATTAAACCCACAAAGACGACCTTCAAAGGCGTCATACCAGTGTAAAGCCAATTATGCAGGCTCGATTACACCGAGGTGGTCTTCGGATCCCGGATAACTTCCGGCGAGGAGTTAATCTTCGACATCGTTCCGTTCATGATGGCTATCATGCACTTTGCTTTCGGACGAACCACGTTTACAAAGTTCAATGCGGTGCCGCACTACGCATACCTCAAGCTCAAGATGCCAGGCCCTCGAGGAGTCATCACGGTCAACGGAAACACTGAACGCTCCCTCCGAACGGAGGAACATACAGCGGCTCTCGCGGCAGAAGTGCAAAGCAGCCTCTTAAGGCAATTCTCGAGTCCGGCCGTTAAACGACCGGACACAGCTAAACGCGCCCGTAGTAACCTACAACAAGACCACCTGGCACGTTCCGAGCACGCGTAGCAATCCGGCCCCAACCCCAGCCCTTGCAAAATTGCAAGACTGGTCCTTCGCGTACATCATTATGCTCTGGAGATACCATGGGCATAGGGGGAGGGGCACGACCACGACAGGCCCAGGATGCGGCTTAACCACACCAGGGGCTCCCAAGTGTGTCATCTTTTTTTCCTTTTTCCTTTTTCTTACCCACAGGACTCCGTTCACAGAGGCCTGTCCGTGATGAGACTGCCGAATTCACGATGCAACAGCCAGGGAAGGAGAAAGGCTACGACGAGTATCCAGGTGGTCTCCATTACGAGCATTAAATCTGTTTTATACACCATTCCGCAGCCTACCCCTGGAGGGGGACATGCTTAATAGTCCCATCCCTTGCTTATCACACTATTTGTATCGTTTTGCATTCATGGAAGTATTTCTTGAATAAACAATGCATCGCTCTTTTGCTTATAATTGCATTCCTTTCTTATACATATGTTCATTTATGACATGTTGCACCCGTACACTTTGGTACGGCTAAATACACCAGGGGCTTAAGTTCCCCACATTATGGTGTCATAACTCCGAACACTTTCACAAGTGCAGCACCCCGAACTTATAGCATTATATACATCGGCTCCGAATCATGTCTTGGGTCAATAGTTGGGTTTGCCCGGCTCCCATGTTTTGGTACCTTACGTTCCATTGTATCGGCTAAGGTAGCACTAGGAGAACCACTGCGATTGCGCCCAGCTTGAGCTGGGCGGCGCCTCGATGGAAAGCTAAAACGACCGTCATGATGAGGCGAGAGCGATCGCTGTTCGAGAGATTTTTCGAGTCCCTAAAGACTTATGCCGCTTAGAGCGAGGAACCGGCTTTGTCCGCCCAGCGTGGATAGCGCCCGAATTCGACCTTCGAACACTAGGGGCTTCACGAAATTTAAAATTATAGAATTCTATGGCTAAGTGAGAGTGTTCAAGCATTATAAGTCTGGTTGCCTCGTTAGTTGTGTTGGCGCCTCCTAGATGGACCCAAAATGGGAACAAGAGTGCTCAAATTTATCCGAACATCCCAAAGACTCGTGGCATGAAATTTGAAGCCGACGACTTGCCATCTCTCAGATTTGATAAACGGCCGCACAAAAGGTAATATTTTAAATTAACAAGCATTGCTTAGCGCACATGAACAAAGTTTTCAGCGCACAGGATAACAAAATGTGAGTCTACTAAAATATTACATCTTTGGAGCACTCACCCGCAATCATGCGGGCACCCTTCAGGACACCCTTATAATACATCTCGGGTGTGCGATACTCCTTGCCCGGCGGTGGCGCGTCCGTCACAAGCTTCTCAAGCATCCATCCCGCCCAAAGGCACTTTAGCATGGGCAAGGGCCCGACAGGCACCTTCAATGCAAAGTGAGTGCTTGGCGACTTCAACCCGAGGACACGCATCCACCAGCCGCCGCACCAGGCCGAAGTAGCTCACAGGCATGGCCTCTTTGGGCCATAGTCGAACTATAAGGCCCTTCATGGCCTGTTCGGCCACCTTGTGGAGCTCGACCAGCTGCTTCAGCTAGTCGCTAAGGGCACGGATGTCCGCCTCGACATCTTGAGACCGAATACCTTCTCCGTCGAGCTCCCCTCCTCGGCTGTGTAGAAAGCGGCAGCATCGGACACGTTGCGGGGCAGATCTGCGAACGCTCCTGGAGAGCTCCGAATTCGGGTAAGTAACAGGTAATTCACTTTAACATGCTTGCTTTGCGTGAAGAATGCCTTACCCGCCGCTATTTTCTTCAAATCCTCGATTTCCTGGAGGGCCTTGTGGGCATCGGTCTTAGCGGCTTTGGCACTCTCAAGAGCCGACGCAAGCTCGGACTCTTGAGTCTTCGAGTCACGCTCCAAACCCTCGTGCTTTTACACGAGAGCCTGGAGCTCTTGATGTACCTCCGCCACCCACGCCTCCTGCTTCTCTCGCTCGGCTCATTCCGCGGCCGCATTACGTTCGGCCGCGGACACCGCCTCCTTCAGGGTTGCCACCTCGTTCGTGGCCCCCGGAGTACCCATGTTATCCTTGTTATTTCTCTTGCAACCAAATCCTTTTTCAGAAGGTACAACTTTATCTGATGTTACTCACCTTCCTTGTCCTCGAGCTGCTTCTTGCACGGCCGAGCTCGCTCTCGGACCGCTCGAGGCTCGCTTCAAGGTATTGACCTCCATGATCGGTCTGGCAGAGGTCGGCGGCAGCAGCCTACATTCCCATATGGACATATTTTTAAGACTCTGCGTATATCTTTTTAGATCCTCGGTCCGGCTTTTGTTTCCGAACACCGAACCGAGCATCGAGGGCTCTGTCTATACGGTATTATATTACATATCTTAAAATTCTTACCTCAAAGCCTGTTAGAAAGGTGCTGCGAGCCTCGGTCGGCCCGCTCTTGGCGAAGTGAACCTTCGAATCACCGCACTCATGACGGTGCAGTGTTCTTCTTCGATGGAAGCGTCGTTGGCGCCTCCGGCAAGTTATCCGGCGCCTCTGGTTGGGCGGAGGCCGCCCGATGTCACGATCTTGCCCTTCTTACGAAGGGCCTCCGCCGGACTCCGGAACCACTGCAGTTCGGTGCGAGTCCGGTCGAAGTCCGGAGGTTGCCTGCGGCACCTCCGGGCCTCCTCCTCTGGTGGGTCCCTTCCGGGATCCCACCTCGGCGTCGTCAACATCACGGGGTGGAGGCGGTGGAAGAGAATCCATATCCAATGTGCCCAAGGACCCGCTTCGATGAAGCGGGAAGATCGATCCTTAGGCGGACTACTGTGGTTGTATGCGGCATTAGAAAGACACCATGCGACAAAAAGAAAAATTATAAATCATCTAGGAGTCCGGATACTTACGGTCTCGCCAGGCTTGGCCCTTGAGGGCCACTCCTCGTCGCCGTCGCCGACGTTGGCGAAACAGTCCGGGAAGGGTCCTTCCTTCTTGGACCCTTGGCCTCCCTCGTTGGGGAGGCCTTCCTCTTCTCTCTCTTCACCGGGAGAGGCTTCTTCTTCTCCTCCTCGTCCTCGTGGGAGGAGTCCGCCTCGAGTCATCGGACGATGAGTCCGATACCACTGACACCGGGAACTCCTTCGGGTTCCCGTGGCCTTCTTCTTGGCCTTCTTCTCCGGCACTACGTAAAGTGCCGGGACCAGCAGCCCTGTCAAACGGGCATCTGCTGGGTCTTCTGGAAGGGGAGCCGGACAGTTAACCTGTCCGGACGTCGCCTGCCAGGCCTGTTAAAGGTATTGGGAGTTTAGATCCCGCATAAAGTCAAAACATGAAAAGCAAGTGTCCCATAAAGGATAACATGGCTTACCTCACCGGCCGGACGCCGCGAGCTGAATCCACGATCTTGATGGCGGATGCGGAGCTTGGCGCCTTGAACAGCACCCTCCGGGCATCTTAAATGCGTAGTGTCGAAGAGCCCGTTCAAGGTCCGGTGCTGTGCCGGATCAAACTCCCACAAATTGAAGTCCCGATGTTGGCAGGGGAGAATCCGGCGGACGAGCATGACCTGGATCACATTGACAAGCTTGAGCTTCTTGTTCACCAGGGTTTGGAGACAGGACTGGAGTCCGGTTAGCTCTTCCGAACTACCCCATAGCAGGCCCATCTCTTTCCAGAGCCGCATGGGGATGCCAGATCTGAATTTGGGGGCCGCTGCCCATTCAGGGTCACGCGGCTCGGTGATGTAGAACCACCCCCATTGCCACCCTTTGATGGTTTCCACGAAGGCGCCCTTGATCCAAGTGACATTGGGCATCTTGCCCACCATGGCGCCTCCGCACTCCGCTTGGCTGCCCTTCACAATCTTTGGCTTGACGTTGAAGGTCTTGAGCCACAAGCCGAAGTGGGGCTGGATGCAGAGGAAGGCCTCGCACACGACGATAAACGCCGAGATGTTGAGGATGAAATTCGGGGCCAGATCATGGAAATCCAGGCCGTAGTAGAACATGAGCCCCCGGACAAAGGGGTGGAGTGGGAAGCCCAGTCCGTGGAGGAAATGGGGAAGGAATACCACCCTCTCATGGGGCCTGGGGGTGGGGATGAACTGCCCCTCGTCGGGGAGCCGGTGCGCAATGTCGCTGGACAGATATCCGGCGCTGCGCAGCTTCTTGATGTGCCCCTCCATAACGGAGGAGGCCATCCACTTGCCTCCCGCTCCGGACATGGCTGGAGAAGGTCGAGGTGAGATGTGCAGACTTGGGCGCTGGAGCTCGAAAAGCGGAGATGGATAAGCAAAGGAGGAAGAAGGCGTGGGTAAAAGGTGGATCCTTATCCCTTATATATGGGCGGATGACACTATCGTCCCCACCGGCCTGGTAAAACTCGCTTATCTCCCAAGCGCCACAATCAATGGCGCGGTTGGGTTACCCACGTCCGTATTGATGGGAATCCGGAATAAGGGGAACACGATCCGCTTCAACAAGGCGTGCCAAGGAAACCGCCGCTAAACGCTACCGAGGTGGTATAATAAAAACAATTCGAGTAAAGGCTTGGTTGTGGTGTAACGTCACGCCACAAAATGCGTCAGCAGATTGTACTTGTGTAAATATTATTCTCTCTACGGTGGTATGTGGAATTTATTTTGCAGAGCCGGACACTATCCTGGTGTTCACAATCTTCTATAAATTATTCGGAGGAGGAACCCGCCTTGCAATGCCGAAGACAATATGCGCGTCGGACTCGTCGTCATTGAAGCCTGGTTCAGGGGCTACTGAGGGAGTCCTGGACTAGGGGGTGTCCGGATAGCCGAACTATCATCGTCGGCCGGACCCCAAGACTATGAAGATACAAGATTGAAGACTTCGTCCCGTGTCCGGATGGGACTTTCCTTGGCGTGGAAGGCAAGCTTGGCGATATGGATATGTAGATCTCCTACCATTGTAACCGACTCTGTGTAACCCTAGCCCTCTCCAGTGTCTATATAAACCGGAGGGTTTTAATCCATAGGACATAACAACAATCATACCATAGGCTAGCTTCTAGGGTTTAGCCTCCTTGATCTCGTGGTAGATCCACTCTTGTACTACCCATATCATCAATATCAATCAAGCAGGAGTAGGGTTTTACCTCCATCGAGAGGGCCCGAACCTGGGTAAAAACATTGTGTCCCTTGTCTCCTGTTACCATCCGCCTAGACGCACAGTTCGGGACCCCCTACCCGAGATCCGCCGGTTTTGACACCGACACCAAGTCTCTACACAATGGTGGTTGAAGACAAGGAAGCACGAAACCACTCAAACATATCCTTTGATAAATTCTATGTTGAGCTTCATGATTGTCATTCTTGGATACACAAGCGCTCTTCCTTGCAAGAACTAACCCATGTAGGTAGATGGACTAAAATTCCAAGTGGTGCTCCAAATTCTTGATGAGCTACATCAACCTTGAGCAACTCACACAAGTTCAACTACATGGACAACACCACCAACCAAGGTATGTTATTCCATCTTAGAGAAGCTTTACTCCAAGTCGTGAGCTAAAGCAACTCGACAAGATGTGAATACATCAAGATGCTTAAACGAAAAATGGCAACCCCATTTTGAGCTTAAACGATGAGTATGACCTATGATCAAGTGATCTCACTTGACTCCTAAGTCAATATACTCTGACATAGGTGACTTTGTCGCCGACCATCTCTAGATGAAGTTCTCTTGTGTTCTTTTCTATGTTTTTACATTTGTCTCATGCATATTTGTTTCCCCTTTCAAAAAAACTTCATCTAGATTTTCTTCTGTGTGCTCTGCATTTTTCTGCATTCCAATTCCTTGCATATCTTTCAATAAATTCATTGCAAATCTTTGTGAGATCTTACTAGACTAAGTGAGCTGAGGTGACAAGTGTTTTCTCTGCGATGAACTCGGTTTCACCGATTTGTTATTTTCGGCCCCACCGAATCTTTTCGGTCCAACCGAAGCATACCACTTGGTGCCACCGATTTCACAACAGGAAAAACAGTTTGCCACATATTCTATGTTTCTTTTGATCCAGCTCCACTCAATGAATCTTGTCCTCTAAAAGCATCACATTTTTATCATTGCTTTGTGCTGTGTCTCAAGGACCAAACCCATTCGACAGATTCCAGAAGACCCTTCTTGGAAATTGATGTCAAAGGGGGAGAGAGAGAACATCAAAGCTTATCATTTAAAAAGAGTTTATCACCTTCTTGAGGGGGAGAGAGATATCATCTCCTAAAGGGGGAGAGAGAGACCCTTAAAAGGGGAGAGAGACCCTCAAAGGGAGAGAGAGAGATCTCCAGGGGGAGAGAATACTTAAGTAGAAAGTATTTCTCAAGGATCCCAGATGCTTGGTGTTCAAGAGGAGAGATGCCCACATGTCTTCTTGAGGGGAGAGACATGTTCATATGATCTGTTGTGCTTATTTGCATTAGCATACATTAGCTCTGATCATCATTCATATCTCTCAGCTCTGGTTTTTCAGCTCTAATTTTCAATTCCCTATCTTCTCCCAGTATCCCATGTTAGATTCAGGGGGAGCAAGACATCTAAGGGAAAGAAATCATTTGAATTCATTGCATATCTTTACTTTTGGGGACATGTCTAATCCAATGTGGTACTTAGTACTCACTCTCTACATGTCATCCCAGTCTTGGTATTCTTGTGGTCTCTTTTGTTTGCTCTGGCTAGTAGATCCATCTGTGTTATCTAACCTTATTTGCGCAGGTTCATCCCATCCCAAGCCAACTCAAGACTGCAAGGTAAGTATATGCATCACAATCATGTATATGAGGAATTCTTGCTGATGTACATATTGTTTGCAAGGACTCATGAGCATGAAGGTATTTTCTTTAACATTCTTTGCTCTGATGCATATGGCCAAGATACATGTAACACATTGCCTACTCTATCATGGTTATGCTATCATACGCTTCTATATTCCATATTCAAATGATTGCACACATGTAGGGGGAGCCTATGTTTGTTACATGTCTTTCCAAAGCTTTACTTGCTATTCCTTATATCTTTATCTAAAGCTTTGATGTATGTTGTCATCAATTACCAAAAAGGGGGAGATTGAAAGCACAAGTGCTCCCTAGGTGGTTTTGGTAATTAATGTCAACATATCTCTTGTTGGACTAACACTTTTATCTAGCATGTTTCAGATAAGTTCAAGACTAAAGGATATGGGAACTCCTTCAAGATGCTAAGGACAAAGGATTGGCTCAAGCTTCAAGCTCAAGACTCTTCATTTTATATTTTAGTGGTCCAAGATCACATTGAGTCTATAGGAAAAGCCAATACTATCAAGGAGGGATGAGGTGTTGCTTAATGAGCCTCTTGCTTCATGTGCTTTGTGATATGCTCCAAAACCCTCAGCTACTTTCCCACTTCCACAAATGACCTAAACCCAAAGCCAAAATCGGCCACACCGATTCTTCCTATCCGGCGCCACCGATTCCAAAGATCATAGCCACTGCCACAAACCCTAAGCAAATCGGTCTTACCGATAGGGATCTCGGTCTCACCGAGATGGGATTGTAATCTCTCTGTGTATGTCCATTACCAAATTGGTCTCACCAAGTTTGTGCAATCGGTACTACCGAGATTACAATGCAAACTCTCTGGTTAACTTATTACCAAAATCGGTCTCACCGAAGTTTGTATGTCGGTCAAACCGAAGTTTGCCTGACCAACTCTCTGGAAAGCTCATTACCAAAATCGGTCTAACCGAGTTTGTGTAATCGGTCTTACCGAGATTACGTTATGCCCTAACCCTAACCGAATCGGTCTCACCGAGTTGCATTTCGGTCCCACTGAAAATCCTAACGGTCACATTATTTGCTAAATCGGTCTGACCGAGTTTAACGATTCGGTCCCACCGAGTTTGGTAGATTGTGTGTAACGGTTAGATTTTGTGTGGAGGCTATATATACCCCTCCACCTCCTCTTCATTTGAGAAGAGAGCCATCGACCGAACCTACACTTCCGGCATACATTTTCGAGAGAGAACTACCTACTCATGTGTTGAGGCCAAGATATTCCATTCCTACCATATGAATCTTGATCTCTAGCCTTCCCCAAGTTGCTTTCCACTCAAATCTTCTTTCCACCAGATCCAAAACCTATGAGAGAGAGTTGAGTGTTGGGGAGACTATCATTTGAAGCACAAGAGCAAGGAGTTCATCATCAACGCACCATTTGTTACTTCTTGGAGAGTGGTGTCTCCTAGATTGGCTAGGTGTCACTTGGGAGCCTCCGACGAGATTGTGGAGTTGAACCAAGGAGTTTGTAAGGGCAAGGAGATCGCCTACTTCGTGAAGATCTACCGCTAGTGAGGCAAGTCCTTCGTGGGCGACGGCCATGGTGGGATAGACAAGGTTGCTTCTTCGTGGACCCTTCGTGGGTGGAGCCCTCCGTGGACTCGCGCAACCGTTACCCTTCGTGGGTTGAAGTCTCCATCAACGTGGATGTACGATAGCACCACCTATCGGAACCACGCCAAAAACATCCGTGTCTCCAATTGCGTTTGAATCCTCCAAACCCTTCCCTTTACATTCTTGCAAATTGCATGCTTTACTTTCCGTTGCTCATATACTCTTTGCATGCTTGCTTGATATGTATTATGAATATTGAAATTGTGCCTAAACTCCACTTAAACCAAAGGAAACTTAAAAACTGCAACTTTGGTACTTAGTGTCTAATCACCCCCCTCTAGACACCTCTTCTCAAGGTCCTATAGTATGGGCAAAGGTGCGCCATTCGAGCTCCTGGCGGCTGGCGGCAGAATAATTGGATTCCACGGCCGCTCCGAGGGGCTCCTCAATGCTCTTAGCACCTACGTCAAGATGGGCTAACTATCAAGACTCACCATGCTATGTAATGTTTCATCTAGGTAGATGCTTGTGCTGACTCTGTTATGTTATGAGTTTACTTTGCTTATGTCAGTTGATGAACGACAGTCGGTAGAGTGACTGCTAAACTTTAAACTAGATGCTTCAGTCCTGGTGTTGGTCTTCTCATTTTAGTCCAATGGATGTGGTGTGCACAGGTAGAGTATGTAATCCTTTTTTTTAGAAAAGGAGGATGACCCCCGGCCTCTACATCTGGGAGATGCATACGGCCACTTTATTGATTATTCTCGAGGACATTAAAAATTATTACAACAATGTGCCTGAATCCACCATCTTGGCAACACATGCCACTACTCCTATCCAAAATGATGAATGGGTGCTAGCTGGGCCACTACCCAAACCACTCATCTAAGCCTAACATCAAAAGCCGGAAGTCAAACATATTGGAAGCCCCAGTAGAGCCACATACCGGTGCAGGGCACAATCCGTCGAGACGACTCGTCGTCGCCGCCATCTTCCACAGGTCCGTCTTCAGGTCATATTGAGGCTTCTACCTTGTCTGGCCACTCTGCCATCGACGCCACCATGACGCCAGACAGCAACCTCCTCCTGCGCGAGTCTATCTCCGTGCATCAGACGCTGAGTCTCAACAGCCCAAATCTGGTGACGATCTACTGTTAAAGCCCAAATCTGGAACAGACTCTGTTTTGCTAGTATTTCAGTACACTTACTGCGACATGTTAGTCCTTTTCCTGGGCTTGAAACCGGCTATGCAACAAAAGTGTTACACTCGTGACATATAGGTGGAGTTACCTATCTACCAAATAAAAAGAACCACAAGACATAAAAATATGCACATTTTACAAATAAACAAAAGGGAGGGTTTAAGCGGAAATCCATTTTGGCTCTAGGGAGCACATGCTCCTGTATGCCAAAAATGGATTTTACAAATGTCATTTAAAAAAAATTATATGTGTTCATTGTCACACCCAAATGTACATGCAAATTTTCAGGGGAAAATAAGTTCTTTACCCTCTTTTTTCTTATTTGTGATTTGTCAGCTTTTTGGATTTTCCCCTTATTTTTTCAAAAATAATCTTCGTCCTTCTATTTTTGGATTATTTTTATGTTATGTGCAAGTGAATTATTTTCTTCGCACCAATGCTACTTAATAAAGTGCAAGCCCTTTGCAATTACCAGCCTGCAAACTAAACAAGCCACACAATAAACAAACATTTTTTAAAAATTAACCTTGCCATGATAACACTCGTGTCCCATGGATATTTATTCAGGGGTGGGCAATGGATTGGCTCGTGGATATGGACATGGATCTATATTAGTTTTGCCTAGCAATTCCGCCCCATTGCCAACCCTACATGTCGAGTGATAGCACGCCGATGGCCGGCACTGGTGAGCTCCTCGCAGTGGGTGCCCTCACTTTTGACACGTATCAGCTCCACTCCATCATCGCAAGTTCGCAACCACCGTGCTAGCCCAAGAAGCAGCGCTGCCCAAGCACGACATCCAGGACATGGGCATTTAATATACAGACGTATTGTTTAGGCCAAGAATGACGCCCCCTCCCCTCCTTAAATCATTCGAGATACGGATGACAATAAAATAGATAGTCATTTTGGTGCACAACAAGCGCAAAAAACTTGTCATATGGACGACACATGCTCCATCCTTCTAAGAGGAAAAAAAAGGCATGCTTCAATCATGGGAAGGGAACTGAGGGGCAGGAGGCGCGACAGAGCCCTTGTCATCCCAAGGGGGCAAAGACGGGGGGTGTGTCGGGGGTGGTCTGAACCCCCGACGGGCTTTGTTAAGGTTCAGGTTCATGTCGCCGTGGCACTGGGACGTCGTGGGGATAGGAGAGCAACTGCAGCAGTGTGCCGGGATGAAGCGGGCATTTATCTAGGAGCTTCAATGATATCTGACCCTGAAACACCTCTCATTTACACAAGTTCAACCAATGCCTATTCCTGAAAC
The DNA here is from genome assembly GCA_021437245.1 of Aegilops speltoides. NCBI lineage: Eukaryota > Viridiplantae > Streptophyta > Magnoliopsida > Poales > Poaceae > Aegilops > Aegilops speltoides. The sequence goes on from CM038143.1 coordinate 39,674,863, forward strand.
ACCTTCTTAAGCTTCACATGGACTTCCCACTGTCTGCTCAAAATCACCTATCAACTCGTGCGACAAGTAATTCGGAACGGAGGGAGTACCTACGGGTGGACCACCTCTCGCGACCTCGGTGACTCGGGTCGCCTCGATACCGGAATTGCTAGGTACGTCGACGGCCGGCATATGCCTGATAGCACCAAGGTGATTATTGGCAGTGGCACCTCTACTGCTTTCTGGCTCGATCTTTGGACATAATACAACACCAGCAAAACCCAATTCGGAAAGAATCAATCGGTCCACCCCTCATGCTGACAACACAAGCAGAATTTATCCCTGAACAACAACAGTGCTTAAAATAGGATTAGAAAAGATATTTGCGCACGAAGATGGTATGCTAATAAACAAAAGCTTTGGAAAAGAAATGCACTGAATTTAATAAATCATCCACTGAACTATGCTGTACTACTCCAGAAAGTGCAGATCCATCCTACCCAACGCAAACCCATTCCAAGGCTTCCGCTCCACTGCATTTGCATGTCAAGCGACGACGTGCCCATGGCCGACGCCGACGCCGGCGAGGTCCTCAACGCCATCGCCATGAGCACCCACGCCTTCGACGCGCAGCACTACCCCACCGCCGAGAGCGCCCTGGCCTCTGACGCACAGCACCACCCCACCGCCGAGAACGCCCTGGCCTCCAACGCGCAGCACCACTCCGCCGCCGAGAGCGCCCTGGCCTCCGACGCGCAGCACCACACCTCCGCGGGGAGCGCCCTGGCCACGACGAAAGAGATCGAGTGGAAGACGGAGAAGATTGCGGAATTGCAGGAGCGGGAAAAGGTAGGCTCATGCCATTTCTTTCCTGAACTCCAGAATGCTGTCTTACTTTCAGGGTGCTGAACTTTTCAACTCAGCTCTACAGTATATTTTTACAAATTGACACCAGTATCAAACTGTCAGTACCTAACAAAAAGTTACAGATGCGAGGCCTCGCATACCCAAAATTGACAGCGGCGTGTCGAATTTTGTTAATGAAGTGATTCTCGAAATCATATATGTCCAGAGAGACAGTAACTTGTGAGCACACTGAAATGAAGCAACCAAGTTCAAATCATCTAGAACTAGCATCAGTGTCAGTTTACTTTCAGTTTTCAGTGTCGTTTTGCAAATGAACACCGATATCAGCTGTTCTAAAAAAAATGGGTTACAGGTAGCAATGTCGAATGCTCAAGTCTGGCTGAAGAGGGCGTGAAATACATTTCTACAAATTACCCTGAATTGCTTATAGCCAAAAATTCTAGCGTCGTGTCGAACTTTTTCATTGGATTGATCTGAAATAAAGCTTACAAACAAACACAACACGGTGTACATATGCAATTGGGAGCAAAGACACTATAAATTCAAATCATCTAGAATCAGCATCCGGTGTCAGTTTACATTCAGTTTTCTGAATGTTGAATTTTCACCTCTTTCGGAGTGTCGTTTTGCAAATGAAAACCAATATTCAGCAGTAATAAAAAATAAATGGGTTACCGATAGTAATGTCAAATGCTCAAGTCTGGCCGAAAAGGGTGTGAAATGCATTTTTTTTACAAATTAACCCTGAATTGCAAATTTATAGGCAATAAATTACAGCGGCATGCCGAATTTTGGTCATTGGATTGATCTGAAATGAAGCTATAAATTAACCCTGAATTGCAAGTTTGTAGCCAAAAAATTACAGCGGCGTATAATCCAACACAACATGGTGTACATATGCAGCTGGGAGCAAAACACTAAATTCAAATCATCTATAGAATTATCATTAGCTACTTCATAGTGTCGCTTTCAGGGTGTTGAATTTTCACCTTAACTTCATAGTACCATTTTGCGAAAGAACACCGATATAAGTTGTTAGAAAAAAAAAAACAGTTATGGGCAGTAAGTGGAATTTCCAAATCCAGATTGGCTTCGAATGCATTTTTTCAGCCAAAAATTGGAACTATATGCCAACATATTGTATTGACCATGGACCGCAATTCCAGCATATGCTCAGAGAAACAGTAAGAGAGAGCACCTGCCCTGCTTACAGGCCACCACAGTTCATCTAAAAAGGTTTGATGATTGAATTCATCTAAAAAGATTCGATGCCAGAATTTTTAACTCAAATCTTCTCAACACTGAAGATTTGTGTGTTTGTGTTATTTGTCTACTGCCTGAATGAGGGAGTATGCAGTGCTGAGAAGATTTGAGTGGAAATTCTACATATTCACACGAATGTTTGTTCTTTTTAGCTAGATTGTTGGTACATTGATACTCCTTAACAATAAATAATAACCAACAAAGCTACCTCCCCTTCCAGTATGACCCGGTTTGTTTGCTTTCGCCATCTTGACATAGTCTTTTGTTGTTTTAGGGTGCTTTGGAGGTCAACACACTGGACATGGCTGGTGGAGAGAGCAAGCTGGCTGACTATGATCTGGCGCTGCATGAACTGGAGAAGGTAGGGTCATGCATTTCTTATCTGAACTCTGTAACATGTTTAGTTTCAGTTTCAGAGTGCTGAATTTTCACCTCAACTTTAGAGTGTCATTCCAAAAATGAACACCGATGTCCGCAGTTATAAAAAAAGAAGTTAACAGTAATGCCGAATGCACACTGAAAAAAGTGAATATGTGTCGTATGCTGAATTCTGTTTTTACTGATCATCGACAACATATGCTTAGAGAGGCAGTATCAGAGAGCAGTACTTGCCCTGCTTTACAAGCGAAAACATGTAGGTGGGAGTTAAAACAATGTCAAATTCAGATCATCTATCTGTACTCCCATTTTAATGCTAGAACTAGCTTCAGTGTTAGTCCCTCATTCAATCCAGATGCTATTCAAGCAGTATTCCCCCTAAATTAGTATTAGGAAGAGTCAGCGTAAGATGGTTTCAGTGGAACTCTAGCAAAATATTGGCACTCCCACTTTTAGCTAGATTATCGCTACATTCATTGTAACAGACTACAAGCATGGGAGAAGCTCCCAGAGGAAGACCATGAACATCTTTATGCGGTAATGACATATGTGAGAAATATTCTGGATGAGGAATGGAAAAGTATGAAAGATTCATTGCAAGACCTCAACAGAGAGCAGGTTAATAACAAAGAGCTCCAAGAGAATCGCCAAGAGTTGACGAAGGTAAATTAAAAGCCCATAGTTTTTGAAAATTCTAGTTGCTCTATTTGGGAGGAGTTACATTGTTACTAAAAGTTTTCCTCATTGAAATGATCATAATGTGCAGGGTTTCGAGAACATGCCGATTAGTGGCGGCACCATTGTTGGAATGAAAAGGATGGGCTTAAGCTACAAGGTTGGTCTCCTATTGGCAGGAGGAAATACATAAGCCATCGTGGCGTCCGTTTTCGACTATTCAGGTCAATGAAGACGATAAGGTGTCTATCCAATTTCCCTACAGCATTCATGCACTTACATTCTCTGAATTTTCTGAACAAACACTAGGGTGTTTTTGGACAATTGCAGGAGGTTACAGAGGAAAAAGAAGTAATTGAGTGTCATTTTTTTTATGTTTTAGGTGTTCAAAATGTTTATGTTTTATGTGTTCAATTTTTCTATACATTTGGTCAGACTGAAACAACTGTGACTTAGGACAAAACAAGAATGCACTATTCTATCAAAAGAGAGGGCACTTCAACATGCGCCACTATGCCCACACATAATATTCAGGAAAAGCTCAGGTAATCGCGTTCTATTGTTAATGATTTCAGAACTCTAGAGTTACTTCATCACAAAAGAAGAATTCTAGAGTTACCATGGCAATTTAAACTGCACCCTGGTAAGCTAAACAACGCTCTAGCACCAAAAGGTTGGAAATATTGACACCCATATACGCTGCAAATTATTGTAGGTGAAACTTGAAAAGGACAACATAGCGATACAATCTCCTGGTTCAAATGTAGTTGCACAAAAGAGAAAGCAATCATTCAACATAAAACTAGCAGTGTTGTTCACATAACCATGAGGCCTTGACATCTACCTAGATAAGGTGTACAGGCAAGTTAACTAACCCTCAAAGAGCTGGAAACAACCATGCAGCTGTCATCATCAAGTGAATTTAACTGTGAATTTGTGTAAGAAAGCAGAAGTGGCAATCATCATCAAGACATGGTATATTGGATTTAGCAGAGTCGGCACTTAACCTCAGGACATGATCTCTTGCATTTGTCAATCGTAAATCCAAAGTAGTGATTTTTCTCACGAGAGACATCTTCTCATCCTCAATTGTGAAAAAGGCTGCTGCCTCGGTAGTATTTGCTTCATCATCATCAATCAAAGCTTCTTTGAAAGATTGCAATGCTGTGATAAGGATAGAACGAGGTTTTTCTTTGCCCACAGGACTATCCTCTGCAACACAGTTTTTAGTAACTTTAGCTTCTGAATCATCCTGTCAAAAAGAAAAGGAAAAACATGAATGTACATTCATGCAAGCCTACAGATCCTAATGATACAGACCAACCTTTTATCTTTAACACAAGCAACAAAAGTAAAATGCTCCACCGTAACCATCTCATGGTAGTTACCAATTATCATGAGTCTTTTTAGTGTACAAAATTTCAAAATACAAATATCAGCAAGTGCCATGTGCTTAATCTGCACAAACCTTGTGGTAAAAAAAGAGAACTCTGGAGACCAAACTAACTGTTTGATAACAGCTTTAACAAGACTACAGTAATCCGGTGCTGTAAGGTAACTTAACATCATACAATCTGGAGACCAAACCAAAGGTAGGAAGAAATTTTACCAGAATCATCCCACATAAGCATGGGCTCACCTTGTTGTAAACCAAAGAAGGAGGCCACGGCATGACATAGGGATGGGCATCATAATGACTCTGATATGGGCCCTCAAAGAGCTCATGCAGTTCTGAAGTTTCCAGGCAAAATGATAGGAACCACTCTGGAGAATTACTACGGTTCCGATATTCAGCAAACTCATGACAGTCAACCGACAGGTACACAAAGCCATCAATAACTGACAAAAGTCCTACTTTGGAATGAATTACCATTGAACAGTTAATGTACTCAACAATTGCGCACAATGGAAACGACTTGTCAAACATCCATCTCTCCACACCATCGCTATCTTTTCCCCACAACCAAACAAAAAGCATCCCGTCATTGATGCCCTCAAAATTTAAGTGCACAATACAGAGCTTCCCGTCCTTGGTCTGGCCAAGCTTGAATGTAGTAAAGAGCACCGTACTCAAGGGCGGCGGCATATCCATTCGGTGGAACTGAGATGTCGTCGCATTAAGCACGAGCATACCGGCACCCTTTGGAAATATCCAGTAGATGAATCCATCAACCACCTTACCAGGGTTTATAGAGGTTCTGGCATTCTTGGGCACCAGGCCGAGGGCCTTTGTTTCCACCCAAGGGAAAATTTGCCACTCCATGGTGTTGGATGAGAAGAGAGCGACACTTGCCCGCGCCCAGTAGCGGTCACGGCGGATGCAGACCACACGCTGCAGCCCCTGATCCTCCTGGTAATAGAGCGTGTGGAACTCAAGGAAGCTGCTGTCCTTCAAAACTTGCCTGTTGGGGTAGAGGGACAGGGCCTGCCTCAGCGGGCTGTAGCTGGCTCGCTGCTTCCGGTGGGCGATTTGGATCTCGTCGCCCAACATGTAGTCGAACTCCCACCCGAGGTCGTCGGCGTGTTTGAGGCCGTGCATGCGGCGGGTCTTGAAGAAATCGGCGCCGCGGAAGGCGTCGGCAAGGCCCGTGTCGGAGGGGCGCCAGGGGGAGGGGTAGACCGGGACCGGATCCATGTACCTTTCGAGGAAGAACGCGAGGAGGGGCGGCGGGCGGAGCGAGCGGAAGCGGCGGCGGAAGGCGGGGTCCGAGCGGACGGCGCGGAGGAAGGCGCGGCAGGAGAAGGCGGCGCGAGCGAGGTTCGGGAGGTCGGGGAGGCGGGCGAAGATCTTGCGGAGCAGGTCGTCGCAGAGAGCGCTGATGGTGGTTTGAGCGGGCGGCGGCGGCCTCGCCGGCGGCGGCGATGGTACGGTGGACATGGCTGATTCCAGTGGGTGGGAGCTCTCAGAAAAGGGGACTTTTTTTCCTGAAGAAATGGCGAGCTAGGGGTTGGAAAAGAGCAGAGGGTTCAGCCCGATGAGCCGACCAGGACTGTGGGCCTGCCTAATTGTCGCGAGCCTTGGGTGGCCCAGCCCAGTACGTTGGATTGCTAGCACCTGTAATAAAATACCGCTGTCTCAAAAAAAAAACCTGTAATAAGTACCGTAACGTTTGTCTCAAAAGAAAAAGAGAAAAACCTGTAGCGTAGCGTAGGTTTTACTGTTGGGGTTTCTCCTTCTGTTTTTTTCCTTAGCATCAAAAACTTTTCACGATTTTTAAAATAATAGTGAAATGAAACAAATCATGAGCTTAAAAACTGTTCGTATTTGAAAATAATGTTCAGGAATTTGAAAAAAGCACCATTCGCAAAAAAAAGAATTTGAAAAAAGCACACTAAATAAAAACAAATGCTTGTGGATTTGAAACAATGTTCATCCATTGAGAAAAATGTTCGCAAATTCAAAAATTGGTCATGAATTCAAAAGGTGTTTATATATTCAAAAAATGTTTGTGGATTCGAAATAATGTTCAAGGATTGAAAAATTGCTTGCAAATTCAATAATTGTTCAAGGATTTCAAAAAACGGTTGTGGATTCAAAAAGTATTCGCAAAATCAAACATTATTCACAGATTCAAAAATGCTCATGAACTTGAAAAATCTTTGTGACTTCAAATTTTTTTCAGAAATTCAGAATAAAAAAGAAAATTTGTAAACATCTCTTGAAACTGTGAACAAGTTTTGAAATTATGATCATTTTCTGAAAAATCTTAACATTTTTTGTTATTGTGAACTAATTTTGAAATTCAAAACAATATTTTAAAACATGCACAAATTTCGAAATACCAAATGTTTTCTGAAAAAAGTGAATACTTTTTTATTTCAAACTATTTATGATGATTTTTAATATATTTTGAAATTTTGAGAAGAAAGGAAAAGAAATAAAGAAAAATAACACAGAAAAAGGAAAACAAAACTGAAAACTAGTAAAGAAAACAGAAAATTCATGAAGCTTCTAGGTGGTTCGCAAAACCGATCAAGGACCTACTAGAAGCTTCCTAAAACCAGTCATAGTTGTTCGCTCACTCACTTCGCTTTGCTTCCTAATGGGTCGGTCGCCCCACATATGCTAGTGGGCGATCTAACCCTTAACACCCACAACAAGCGATACATATTGCTCTCTCGTGCTTCCTTGCTCTAAGAAAAGTGACCTCAACAGGTGTATCCTAGGGCGCGGAACCTGAGAAGGCAGATCCGGCGCTTGCGGGGTTCAGCCTGCCCAAGGCGCTCGCGGCGAAGGAGGCGGCGGAGCAGGCCGTCATCCTCGCCTCTATCTAGTCGGAGGCGGAGGTGGAGGCCAACCGCCGCTTCCCCCGCCAGCGAGTGGCGGAGACAGACGAAGTGTTCGCCGATCCATGATGATTATGATGATGACATATATGCTATAAAGAGTAATGATAGCCATGAAACTTGTCATCATGATTTTAATATTCAATTGGATTATGCCAATCAAGTATCACATGATAGTTATTTTGTTGAGTTTGCCCCCACTATTATAAATGAGAAGAAATTTCCTTATGTGGAGAGTAATAAAAATTCTATGCTTGTGGATCATGGAAAGAATGCTTTATGTGATATTTATATTGTTTAATTCATTAATGCTGCTACTGAAAATTACTATGAGGGGGAAACATATGCTCCTACATATCTCAATAATATCATGTTTCCTCTCTATGTGTTGAAAATTTTGAATTTATGCTTGTTTTGCCTTCCTATGCTAGTTGATTCTTGCTCCCACAAATTGTTTGCTCATAAAATCCATATGCATAGGAAGTAGGTTAGGCTTAAATCCGCTAGTCATATGCTTCATGATGCTCCAGTTATGTTTCAGTCCTTTACTTCTATGTGAGCATCATTAAAATCATCATGCCTAGCTAAAAAAGCATTAGAAAAGCGCTTGTTGGGAGACAACCCAACATTTATACCTACTTTTTTGTGAGTTCACATGATTAATCTACTGTAGCATGTTTTATAGCTGATGGATCCGTCCTGGGACGAGCCGGCAATGTCCACCAAGATACGGTGTCGGCGCCCGGATTGCTGCACCATACGGGGTAACAGAGAATGCGACTCCGTCTAGCCGACATCCACCGCCGCGAGGGCTGCCGCCGCGCGCCGCCTCACCCGCCCGTTGCTTCACACGGCGGGCACGTCGTGCCATGTTCTTGTCGGACAAGGCCCATGGTGCGTCCCGATTCTTGACGCGCCAATGGAGTGGTTGCGCGTCTGCCACCGTATTCGGACGCTAGATGGACCACACTGCCTCCAGCGAGGCAGCAGGAGCACACCTAGCGCCGGATCCATGCGCCATTTGGGCGGACGCAATGGATTCCCGACGGAAGGAGTTCGAGCGCTGCCGGGCACGGGCCTCCTCCCGGGAGCGGTCGAGCGCAAGCCGGACGTTCATCTCCTCCTCAGGGCCGCGTGAGATGAGCTCGGGGTCGATGGATCTGGAGGTGAAGGACTCGGATCCGCTGCCCGCCATGCCAGAGACCGCCGGAGATGAGGTTGAGTGGCGGAGGGGAGTGGGGTGAAGTGGCTAGGGTTTCCAGACCTTCTTAGGCTGGTCATAGTGAGAGTAACATAGGTAGTAACATAGATGCCACATAAGCAAAAATGTTGATGTGGCAAGTAGTTAATGAGGAGAGAGGCAAATAGAGTAACCTAATATGTTACCATCACATAACGCTTTTCAATGCAAAATGAGTCTACAAGACAATAAATGAGCATGTGTATGTTACTACACATATGACACTTCCCACTATAAGGGTAGTAACATAGAGTAGTAACGTATGCATGGGAAAATATGAAGGAGAACCTGGGTACCAGCGCACCCTATATGCGAAAAAATTAGTAATTCAAAAAAAGTCCAAAAAATTCCAAATCTTTTTTGGTAATAAACATGATCAAGTATTGTAGTCGTACAAAAAGATGCATCACAAAATGACTTTCGTTGCATCCTGGATCGAAGATTCGGCGAAAAACGCTATAAATTAAGCGTTAGAAAAGATATTTGTGCATGAAGATGTTATGCTAAAAAGAAAAGGCTTTGGAAAAGAAATGCACTGAATTTAATAAATCATCGATTGCACTAGTACTACAGAGAGTGCAAATCCATCCTACCCAACGCAAACCCACACCAAGGCTTCCGCTCTCTGCATTTGCATGTCAAGCAACGACGACGTGCCCATGGCCGACACCGACGCCGGCGAGGTCCTCGACGCCATCGCCACGAGCACCCACGCCTCCGACGTGCAGCACCACCTCACCGCCGATAGCGCCCTGGCATCCGACGCGCACCAGCACCTCGCCACCGAGAGCGCCCTGGCCTCCGACACCCAGCAGCACCCGGCCTCCATCACGGCCACCGCGCCAGCCCAGGAAACGGTGCCGCCCGAGCTCCACCACCACTTCCTCCACCTGCGCGGGGATGACGCCGCGGGGAGTTTCCTGGCGGCCGCGGTGAAGAGGGCCGAGGACGCCATCGCCGACGAGTACGACGCGAGGGCGAGGCTCCTGGAGGCCAGGTGCGAGGAGGCGACCGCGGCGGTGTGGGCGGCGGAGCAGGACATTAGCTGCCTCATCGACGAGCTCGCCGGTAATAATCCATGGATTGCTCTTGCTGTGAGCTCGATAATTATCTGATTATTTAGGCAAATGTTAATTGTTGTGTTGTTACCTGACAGAGCTAAGGATCATATCTGACGAGATCATACCAGAGCCGAACTGTGAGGATCCGGAGGAGCAGAATCAGAGGCTCAGGGCGGAACTGGACGCGACCACGAAAGAGCTCGAGTGGAAGATGGAGAAGATTGCAGAATTGCAGGAGCTGGACAAGGTAGGCTCATGCCATTTCTTGCCTGAACTCTAAAATGCTGACTTACTTTCAGAGTGCTGAACTTTTTAACTCAGCTCTACAATGTTTTTTTACAAATTCACACCAGCATTGGTAGTTCAGTACAGTACCTAACAAAAAGTTATGGATGCTAATGTCGGATGTGTGATCTCAGATGAGTGAGTCCTGAATTGCAAGTTTATTGCCGAAAATTACGGCGGTATGTCGAATTTGTTATTGAATTGATCGTGGGCACACACACACACAAAAAAAAACTTGTGAGCAACAAAAAACAGTGTACACGCAGTATAAATTTAAATCATCTAGAATTAGCATCAGTGTTAGTTTACTTTCAGTTTTCAGAGTTCTGGATTTTTCAACTCAGCTTCAGAGTGTCGCTTTACAAAGGAACACTGATATCAGCAGAGGCAGCGCTCAGAGAAACAGTAACAAAGGAACACCGATTTTTCATCTATCGCTACTCCCAGGTTTGATGATTGAAATCATCTAAAAAGGTTTGATACTAGAATTAGCTTCAGTGTTGGGAAGACTACTAGCTGCAGCATACTCTCTCAATAAACCAGATGCAGCTTTTACTCAGGCAGTGAATAAATAAAGAAACATACAAACAGGAGGATTTGAGTAGAAATTCTACATGTTCACACAAATGCCTGTTCTTTTTATCTAGATTGTTCGCACTCCTTAACAATAATAACCAACAAAGCCACTTTCCCTCGCAGTATGACCCGGTTTATTTGCTTTTGCCATCTTGACATAGTCTTGTTTGTTTTTATTATCTTACTTAGGAGGTCAACACACTAGACATGGCAGGTGGAGAGAGCAAGCTGGCTGACCATGATCTAGTGCTGCATGAGCTGGAGAAGGTAGGGTCATACATTTCTTGCCTGAACTCTACAACATGTTAAACTTTCAGTTTTCAGACTGCTGAATTTTCACCTGAACATTAGAGTATCATTTTGGAAATGAACACGGATGTCCGCAATTATCAAAACAAATTACAGATGGCAATGTCAAATGCACGCTAAAAACAGCGTGGTACATCAAATGCCCAATTCTGTTTTTACTCATCATGGACAACATATGCTCAGAGAGGCATTATCAGAGAGTACTTGCCCTGCTTTACAAGCCTAAACCTGTAGGTGGGAGTTAAAACAATGTGGAATTCAGATCATCTATCTGCACTCCCAATTTAAATGCTAGAATTAGCTTCAGTGTCAGTCCCTCATTCATTCCAGATGCTACTCAGGCAGTGTTCCCCCTAAATTAGTACTCCCTCCGTACGGAAATACTTGTCCGAGGAATGGATGTATCTAGATGTATTTTACTTCTAGATACAACCATTTGTATCCATTTCTACGACAAGTATTTCCGGACGGAGGGAGTATTAGGAAGCGTCAGCTTAAGACGATTTCAGTCGAAACTCTAGACAAATATTGGCCCTTTTAGCTAGATTATCGCTACATTCATAACTAACAGACCGAGCTCTCCACGCAATATGACCCGGTTCATGTCCTTTTTATGGTCTTAGCAGAACTTCCCTACACATACGCAGGGTGCTTTGGAGATCAACATATCAGAACAGGGAGATGGAGAGAGCAAGGTGGCTGATCATGCTCTCATGCTGCATGAAAACCACAAGGTTTCTTCTTGTCTTTGATAGGACAACCGATAAGCTCATCTGCATCAAATTCTTACCAGCTCCATCAAGCAGCTGACCATGCTATTCATACAAAATAACATATGCATACGCGCCTTGTAGCAAGAGATGGAGGCTATTCATGCCAAGCTAATTCAACTTGAGAGGCAAATGGAGCAAAGGGATAAAGCCCTAGTGCTCACCGCATGGAAGCTGAACATGAGACTACAAGCAGGGGAGAAGCTCGCAGAGGAAGACCATCAACGCCTTTATGCAATAATGACGAGTGTGAGAAATATTCTGGATGAGGAAGGGAAAAGGATGAAAGTTCCATTGCTAGACCTCTTGAAAAGAGAGCAGGCCAACAGCGAAGAGCTCCAAGAGAATCGCCAAGAGTTGATTCAGGTAAAAGTAAAAGCCAAAAGTTTTTTAAATTTTCTAGTTGCTCTGTTTTCCTCATTGGAAGGAGTTACATTGTTGCTAGAGGTTTTCCTCATTGAAATGATGATGATAATGTGCAGGGTTTTGAGAACATGCCGATTAGTGGGGGCGCCATTGTTGGAATCAAAAGGATGGGCCAACTTGATGAAAATCCTTTTCGTGCCACATGCAATTTGAAATACAGGGACAATGATCCAGAGGGCAAAGCTGCAAGGTTGGTCTCGTATTGGCAAGAGGAAATACAGAAGCCATCGTGGCATCCGTTTATGACTATTCAGGTCGATGAAGAAGATAAGGTGTCTATCCAATTTCCCTAGAGCATTCATTCCCTTACATTCTCTGAATTTTGTGTGAATAATCACTAGGGTGTTTTTGAACAATTGCAGGAGGTTATAGATGACAATGATCCAAAACTAAGCAAGCTGCGGTTGGATTACGGCGACGGCGTCTGCAGTGCAGTGAAGGATGCACTGAGAGAGCTCAACGAGTATAGTCCTGACGAGCGGTGCATCATGAATGAGGTCTGGAACTTCCGGGAAGGGCGGAAAGCGACGATGACAGAGGTGATCACCTGCATTTTGGAGCGGCTGTCAGCGGCTGACCCAGGATTGCAAGGACAGGAATTCAAGGTTCCCCCCAAAAAATGTTCAAATTCAATATAACCGGCCAGGTACAGCCGTTTAGTTGTATAACTGGATGACAATAGTCCGATGAACTAACTAAAACAATTAAGACTATCATCCAAGTTGCTGACATGTTGCCGTTACTTGGCAAATGATTTGCGCTTCTTTTCACACATCATTGTGCTTCTTCGTTTTCCTCTGCTTCATTTTTTCTGAATTTCTTTGCCTTTTTCTGCAAATAGAGAACAACCACAATGATGTCTGAAACAACAGAACACACTCTCCCTAATAAGATAACAAAGAACATACTCTAAAACAAGTTAAAAAGAACAGGCATGAGCAAAATATGTAAGGCGCGGAACAATAACAGCAACGTGTACCTTTAAGGATTTTGTCATATCAGCAATCTCATTGTGATCATTGGTGCCTTTGGCAGATTCAGATAGACCAACCGTGTTCTCCTGAGACAAGATAAAAAAGATTTAATAACTCTACAAGAGAAAGAGAAGCCCACTAATAAATAAATGCACACGAAAGAATAATCAGACCTTCGGTGGAACAAATGCAGCTTCTCTCTTTCTTTTCTTTTCTTCTGATTTCTCTGACTGCTTATGTAGCTTCTCTTGCCATTTCTTTGCTGACTTCTTCTTGTCACTCATGACCTCTGGTCAGATGTCTTATGAGTGGCATATATTACAGCCCAGGCAGTTAGGGGCCTGGCCTAGTTATCTTATCGTGTTAGGGGCTTAGCCCAATTATATCATTAGAAGGATTATATAAATTCATGTAAGGACCCGTTTTGAGATTAAGGAAGAAGCAATCATATTTGCTCGGCTTCCTTAGGGAGCCGGGAGACCTAACCCTAGCCGCCTCCTCCCCTGCGCCATCTCGCTCTCAGCAGCCGCCTCCTCGCGCACGACGGCGCCGAGCCGCGAGTTCGTCCACGACCAGCTCCCTCCTTCCCGTACAACCTCCGGCCTAGAACCGGCAGAACCCTAGTTCCTAACACCTTGGTATCATGTAGCTCAGTTTTGATCATGTCTTCGCCGCCGCCCATCCCGTCGCTTCCCCTGCCGACCGTCACCACCGCGCTGCTGGCCTTCTCCATCGCGTTGCTGGTCGCATCCTCTGGCGTCGCCACCACCCAGATGACGGCGCCCTCGACCGCACCACCGGCTGTCGCCTACACTTCGGAGGAGATCACCGGGGTCCTCAACGATCTCGTCATAGCCGTCCAGGGGATCTACCTCTACTTGGCCGGGCCCTACGGGCTGCCGCCGGCTGCGTCACCAACCATCGCCACCGGGCCGATGTTGCTGCCGTGGCAGCCGCCGCACCTGGCGGCCTCCGCAGCTTCGCCGGACGGCTGCGCCTGCAGCCAGCCCCCGCCACCGCCCCGCTCTGGCCACAATGGCCGGCCGCAGCCATTGCGGCACCCGTCGCCTCCGCCGTTTCCATGCAGTAGCAGCTGCGCGCTGCAGGCGCCTCCGCCGCCCAGCACCGGGCTGACTACAACCGCGCCGGCGGGCGTGCCAATTCAGCAAGTGCGATTTCCGCCCTCGCCGTCACAGCTTCCGGCCTGGTTGGCCGGGACGTCACCGCCGCCAGTCTACACCATGGCCGTGGACCAACCGGCGCCCTCCCTGCCGTACGACGGGCCCTCCGGCTCCGCGGGTTTCCATGTTGGCTGCGCCGGGCCACCCCTTCCCAACAGACCACCTGTGCACACCGGACCGACGCCATCCTCTTCGCTGCTCCGTACCGCCGAGCCGTATGCTCACGGCGGTCATGCTCAGACACTGCCGCGCTTCGCCAAGCTCGACTTCGCCACGTACGACGGCGCTGCGGCCCCCTCAACTGGCTCAACCAGTGTGAGCAATTTTCGGGGGTATTTCAGCTCAACATCCGAAAGTAAACATCCGTGTCCACCAGCACATATAGACGAGCAGCTATGCCACTGCTTCCATCGTAGCAGGATGAAGCAGTATGTGGATCACAAGAATAGACGAGCCCAGATAGCTTCCATTCCATTGCGATCACAGCAAATGCCCAACCCACGTCATGATCAATGGAAATACGCGCGCATCAACATTTATTTTGATAGTTCTTTGTGGAGGTGGCTCCCATGCATCTGACTTGCACATTTGAAGTCGTTAATGCATGTGACGCTCTCGGCGCCTGAAGCTGTTCCAATTCAGCTATGAACCTTGTGACAAACAAATGTGTTGATAATGGACTTTGGATGACTCTTTCATGTACTATTAGCTTCATCTGCGCGCATACCAGATTGCCCATGAAGTAGCGCCATTCTAGTCATCTCGTCACATAGAAAACAGCAAGATCCGTGTCGTCGTAGCGATCATGTGTGCCATCAAGCCATCATCAACCAACGCCCACACACAGACCTAGCAATGGTGCATTCAATCAAACTGTGCCTCGAGGAGTCCTCCATGCCGCACACATAGTAGTTATCATTGTTGGACATATTCCTGTGCTTCCTCAAGTCCTTGGCCGGGATGTAGTCGTGTGGCATCCCTCTATATCATTAGATCGAGATCGAGATCTCCTATCTCGCAGTGATATCCCTCCAGCGCCTCCCTCTTTTCTCGCGAAACCCTAGCCTAACCCTAAACCCCTGCGCCGACCCATCATCCATGGCCATGGCTAGAGCTGGATCCGACCAGGCTGCTGGCTGGATGATGCTGGACCGCTTCATCTACCGCAGGGACGAGGACGGCGACGGCGGCTTCCCGGACGAATCTACGGCGCCCCTGAGGGCCACCTCGTCCACCTCCCTCGGCAGGCCTTTCGACGTCGCCATCCTCCATGCCGAGCCGCCCGCCGTCTCCCGCCTCTACGTGCGCTGGCCCGGCGGCACCAAAGGAAAATACGGCTCCAGCGCCGGCACCGCGCTCATGGCCGCGCACCGTGACCTCATCCTCTTCCAGCTCGTCTCCATGGAAGGTGATATCACGCATGACCACTTCGTCTGCATAGCATGCTCGGATCCTGCAGCTGGGCCGCACATGGAGCTCAAACGCCTCCCCGTCTGCAACATACCCATGGTCTTACCTCCGTATGCGTGTTGTGAGGAACAAGACACGGAGGAGGAAACTCCGTCTTGTGAGGAACAAGACACAGAGGATGCCACTATGCGGCGAGTGTTTTTCCCCAACACTCTAGGGCTCATTCGCGGCCGTGAAGAAGAGTTTGCCGTGGCACAGCTGGCTATGGTCACCAAGATACGAGGCGCCCACCGGATGGAAGCTGAAGTGTGCGTGCTCCGCTCAAGTGTGTCGGATCCTGACGACCATGGCATGTGGGAGGTTCAAAAGATACCTATTCAGCATCAGACTCATGAATACTTGGCCCTGGATAATTGGTTGACGGATGCTGTCGTCACATTCAACAACTATATCTGCTGGATTTCCTACTACGCAGGAGGTATTCTATTCTACGATATATTTGCAGAAACACCTAACATTTTTTATCTTCGGTTACCTACCAGAAACCGTCCTACAACGACTCAAGAAAGAGGTTTCCTTGAGGTCAACCGTAGCCTCTGTGTCACTGGTGATCTTCTCAAGTACACGTATATTCTTCGCAATGATAAAAGACTCTATGGCCCACTTAAACCTCGTACGGGCTTTACCATCCTCACTGATACTTTGAGCATAACGGAGACTGGTGACATAAATTGCTTCCACGAAAGGGTCAAGATAGCTAATGAATTGTGGCATTACAACACCTCTGAATGTCTCCCGCGCCAAGCCCTGATGTACCCTCTTGTGAGCATGGACAGCCCTAATATTGTCCACTATTTGATCTCTGAGGAAGGAGATAGGATTGACAAGGTTTCCATGGTTACGTTGGATATGATTACTCAGAAAGTCACTTCAATTGTTCCATATATTAAAGGAGAGGAAGACCTCTGTGGCCAAGATGCTGACATGGTTAAAGAAAAGTCCCACCTTCTCGCGTCCTTCCTTCCATCCGAGTTTCCCAAGTTCTTGAATCTCACAAGGTATTGATCTTCGCAGTGGACTTTTTATTTTGAACTTTCAAAAACATTCTAGATACTACAATAAGTCAATGGTAGGGTGCACACTTCGTAAAGTTAAGTTAGAAGCAGGTCCTAGCTTTTATTATGACACTATCTTTAATGGCCTTATCTATTTCACTAGCAAAAGAGCATGTGCGTTGCAACGGAAGAAGCAAATCCTTGCACATCATTTGGGCTCCATCCATGTTGCCGCTTTTCCTATTGGTCACCACCGCCGATGGTGGTCAAGTTGTCCACCTATTCACACAAATGTGTGAATCCCGAGGCGATGAACTTGGTAATAACACTCTAGCGCACCGCTTTCACACGCCCAAATGATGGTAGGCAAGAAATATTACCATCCACTCTAATGAGTAGTCCACTGTTTTCCATCATTACTTTTACAATTGCTTACTTATCTCAAATCTTAATCAGATGACCATATGTGAGTATATAATTAAAAATACCTCTTATTCTGACATAAAAAGCAAAGCACAAACTATGCCTGTGAACAAAATTCTAGATATTGCAAAAATGACTTAATATCACATATGTTTCAGATTCAGAAAAAGGAGCAGAAATAAAAATCAACCCTTAGGGAACTGCTAGAACTATATACATTTGGTACAAATAATACAGTCCATTGAAAGGAGGCAAATTTATTCCAGCATGTATCATAAAAGGGCAAGCACACTACCTTAAGTTAATTCAGAACCTCATCAAGTTGTGACTATATTCATTTCGTATCTAAGTAGTAGTAGTGAGTAGCGGTGTGTTTTTTGGGACACAACGACAGGTGAGGACGACATCTACGCAGCAAGTTGGGCCTTTGAGATTCTTATATTTAATATAGTGTTTTATGAATACATGTTAGATACTAATCGAGAGCTTAGAGAAGACGGCCCTGCTGAACAAAGTTATTTGGTTTGTGCTTTCAGGGATCGTTGAAACATACAGAATGTTGAGGATTCTGTGCAAGTGGGTGTCAGTTCCACCGTTGGATTGCTATGTTATGTTCGGCTGTAATCCATCTGATGATCACATGGATTTGCTGAGGAGATGGTCCTGCGAGTTGCTGAAGTTTAGATTTCATGTGTGTTCTATCTACTTGCTGTGTCAGTCTTGTTAGTTTTGCAAACTTGTATGGGACCCCAGTTTCGTTGGGCACTAAGAGATATGGGCTTCTGTAGTTTGATCAACTTAATAATGGTGTTTTAAACTTTTATGTCTAAGTATCAATAGTTCCCTGAGTTCTTGAATGGTCATCTCAGTTATTATGACAGTGATGTCTCTTTTGCTCAATGCCTCTATACTGGTTATCATTGAATAGGGCATCAGGAAGCAAACCGAGTTCATCATCCTGGACAGTCCTCACGCCACTGCCACTGTTATGTCGAATTGCAAAGTTTATTTTTGATATAGATGTATCAACCGCTTGTCTGCTTTTCTCGGTGTATGTGATTGGGCTCTGCTTTTGTAGTAGTAGTGTGGGAGCAAATTAACATGCTAGTTTGCTCTGGTTTGACTAATTAAAATTGATGCTAGACTAGTACTATCGATCACTTAGAGAGAGGCTAGTTGATTCGCTGATAGATGCACTTGAGAAGCAAGGTGAAACAACGAGATGCAGGCCCTGAGAAGAAAAGCTGTTGTAAAGTGGGAGCCGTTGCACTGATGGTTTTTTATTAGTTTAGGCAATTAGCTAGAGTAACTACTATGCTCTCTTTTTTTTTTTGTGTAGGGAAAAATCTAGTATGTTCTTTGTAGTATGTACCCTGGATCAGCAGCAACAACATTATACTGTATTTGATATGTATTCTAGATCAAGTTTTGAATTAAATATGTTATAAAAATATATATGTCCAAAATGAAATGTGTAAATACTAAAAAAGAGTGAGTGATTGAGTTTTGACAGATCCGCTGGATGAAGAGAAGTTTAATCCCCAGACAGTAGCTTTTTCAGGGATAAGAGATTACGATTTGAGATTGTAGGATGGGGGTGTCTGCTAGAGATCCCTTTAGCCAGTAGGTAGTTGTTCTAAATAAGTGTGCCCCATTTTGTGCATCATGTATGAATGATTGGGGGCCAAAATCTGCATGGTATGGTATAGTTTTGGTTGCGCGCATATCTTTTAGTGAACCCTGAAGAAGAATTCTTGTGTTCTCCAGGACTGACTAGCAGCATAAGATGGCTTAAGTTGCCTTAAATCGATGATAATGTGGGTCCTTTTTCTGACATTCACCTTACAAGATTTATTTTTTCTGATAATACCAGCCAGTTAGGGGCCCCTTCCAGCCAAAGGGCGTCTGAAGCAGAGCGCGACTGAGCCTGCGCTTGTTTGCATCATGACATGCCTCCGGTAAACAGAGGACACGGAGCTTCAGTTTTTTTTTTTTTTCAATTGGCGTCGACAGGCGTCTCCGAATCGTATAATACCGTCAGAGTCAGACCTAACAAATTTGAGCGTATCTCTTGGCTCAAGATGACTGCGTCAGGATGCGCTACTCATCCACGGTCAGGATGCTCTCATTCTTGATCGAGCTCAGACAACAAATGCTAAGATTCCGTGAATTTCGTCCAAGGACCCACACACACCTGCACCACATGAATTTAAGCGGCCTGCAAACTCAGGGGGCGGTGGATTTCTAGCAATTTCCCATTAAAAAGTAACACAGATTCCAGAATGTTCGCTAACACGCAGCAAGATGCAAACAGGCCCAATTGTTCACTAAGTCCTCCAAGACGACCTGAGACACAACCTTTGATGGATAGAACAAGACGGGATCAGACCAAGCAGCTCAAATTTCTCAGGGATTGCATCTCATCCATACAGAAAACCTGACCTTGCGACGCTCTCTACTGCACGCTTCCCTTAAGCCTTGATCTCATCTTCTTCCTCCAGCATTTCCATCCTAAGTCTACACACTAACCCAATCAGGTCCGGTGCCTGCAATACGGTAAGCCAATGATAAATTAGTGAAAAAGCTCCCGCATGATCATTATGGAATTATTCTGTAAGTACAATGACCCTACAAATTATTTGATTGGCTTTCTAAACAAGGCAATCCTTCATGGTGAATTAACACACATATAATGTCACAAGTCACCATTCTTACAAAAATAATAATGGCGAGTTAATAAAGATCTGTGTTTCTCATGCAGATTCGCCCATATATCTCAAGGTTATTTCAGCAATATATGCAGGTTACCAACGACAACAAAAACACAGTCCGCATCTTTTAAAGGCCAGGCATGAAAAATGAAGATAACAACATAGTGAAATCCCATCAATTTCGTGCCTATGAAGATCGAAGTAGCCATACCAAGTGCATCAAATGAACTTAAATAATAACAAGGACATGCATCATATAATCGGGCTAGCCCAGTTCGACGAAAAGAAAGACAAGCGAACCGCAGGCCAACTCCTTAGCCCAGGAGCGTTCTCCATGACCAGGAAACAAATGTAAAGTGGCTGGTGGTATGGCACTGTCAAATACAAAAGATTGGGAAGTATCTAAGCTTGCCATTTCCAGAAGGAAGGATAAAGAATGCAAAGTTCCAGCTTCTCAAGGATAATGATAGAAACAAGTGTTCAGGCTTGTCTGAGAAATACCACTGAACATGGTAAAGAGGTCTTGGGTCAAACCGGTTGCCCAGGCCCTCCCCACCCATAACCATGAGAGTCCTCAAGTCATCGGCAAGCCTCTGTGAGGATCTTATGCAAATTATGAGGATTGTTTGGTGGGGTGACGAGGAAGACAGAAGAAGAGTCCGTTGGTGGTTGTGGGAAAAACTTACAAAAGTCAGAGAAATGGACTTCAAATATCTGAGATCGTTCAACCAAGCCCTTCTCGCTCGGCAGGCATGGAGATTAATCGAATTCCAGGACAGACTCTGCACTAGAATACTAAAAGCTTGCTGCTACCCAAACAGGGATTTAGGAACACATTGACCGTTTGGCAGGGAATCGAGCATGGTTCAGATTTGCTGAAAAATAGTGACATCTAGTGAGTCGACTCAGCTATAGAAGTGAGGCTGTGGAGGGACAATTGAATACCACATGGCAACCTTGAACTCTCTGCCAATACACGACACTCACGGCTTCGCCTGGGTATCAGACCTCTTCATCCACTAGACCGAACGGAGAGAGGCTGCCATGCAACCTGATCGGGAAACGAAAGTACCGCCAAATGTGTGTGTTATTGCTTGGAAGCTGGCAACGGATTCTGGATTCTTTGGCTGTCCAAAAAAACCGATGGCGGCATAATATGGATGTTCTCCCTACCTGCAACATCTGTGGGACAGGGGAGGGAGATGGATATCATGCTGTAATGCTGTGTATGAAAGCAAGGTCCCTGAGATGTGCCCTTCGGTACTACTGGAACTTGCAGGCTGACAGACAGTTGACTCATAAAGACTGAGGCTGGGCACTTATGGCTTTGAGCAAACTAAATGAAGGGGTGCGCGCCAAGCTGCTATTCCTTTGGTGCAGAGCATGCCATTTACGAAACGATACAATCTTTGGCAAAGGAGGTGCAACGACCCAAGCCTCAGTCCAGTTTAGTAAGAGCTACCATTAGAGCATGGAGTTCACACACCCTGGCACCAAGACCCTGGATATTCAAGACAAATCAGCAACTAACATGTACGCCATCAGGTCTGTGAGTACAAGTGATCGACCTATCAACAGGTTGTTCGGACCGGAACTGAAGTTGAACAGACACAGCCTTCGTGACTGAAACGGGCAAAAGCTCATTCGGAGCAGTGCTGCGCTCCTCTTCAGGCAACATCATTTGGTCAGAGTATGGCAGCGTCTGTATATGTCAATAGTGCAGGAAGGACAGAAGCTCTAGCATGCATGGAAGGCGTGAGAGGCATCATTGGCATTGCCAACCTCCCGGTGATCACTGGCAGTGTTACTGTGCTTGTGATTTGGGCTAGCTGAGGAAGAAAAGGATGGATCAGCCTTCAAGGGGGTCTACTTGGAAAGTAATCATCTGTTGAATCAACTATCAGGTTACAAGGTTCTACAGCTGCACAGGGAGGAGAATGGCGTAGCCCATCAATTAGCTAGGGCTAGCCAGGAAGGGTGTCTTGAGTGATAATATGATATTTGATGGAGCTCCAACCAGTGTGCTGGATCCCATCAGACAGGAATGTAATGATAAATGTACTACTTGTATTGAGGTGTGCAAACTTCGAACCATACTCAAAAGCTGGTGACAAATGGTGTAGTAGCAAGGATGACAAGTAATAGCTAATCTATGGTAGCAAAAGATGAATACACAAATTAATTGGTGCTGCAACAGAGCTATATTTTACTAGTATTGTAATTAGGCTTCAATTTTACATGCTCACTTTCTGTATTAGCAATGAGATAAATTTCTAAAAAAAACACAATGTTATCATAATTTTGATCTTCCACAATACCAGGCAACGAGGGCTGGAGTTTTGTTCTAAAACACTAAGGCAACAACCTGTTCGCGAAGTTAAGAGGAAACGCAAACTTTAAGGCACCATCCTAAACTTTAGCTCAGTGGACTTGGCTATTGTCATAAAAAATAACAGCTATTTCGATTATCCAACACTGAGATTAGGAATGTAGCAAAAACTAACAGTATTCAGCAAAACTTAATTTATGGACAGATAAATATACAAGATAGAAATACCTGTTTTAAGTACGTGGGGAACCTGGAGGAAATGAAACTCCTTAGGAGATGAGACTTTTCCTCGATCATGTCAGCATCTGGGCCACTGGGGCTGCCTTCTTCTCTTGAGATATATGGATCAACTGCGAGCACTTTCTTGGTACTTAACTGAATTGTGACCAGAGAAACCTTGCTGTTTTCTTCTTCGGCAGACTCTGAGACCAAAAAGTATGCGATGTTGGAATTCAGCATGCTCACAAGAGGGTACATCAAGATATCACGCGGCAGACCTATACGTCTGTTTAAAGCCCACAGCTCTTCAGATGTTATGGCCACATGCTCATCCCATGGCCCATCTAAGGAGGACAAAATATAGGAGTGAATGGTGAAACTAGAACCTTTCCCAAGTGGCCCAAACGGCTCCCCATCAGAGCGGATAACATCAGTGAATCTGAGAACAGAGCCCTTTTTGCTCAGCTCTATCGTGGCGCACACACTACGATTCACCTCATAGAATGCTTTACCTTGAGCTGAACTTCTAGGACGGTCAACAATAGGCAATCTGCGGTATAAGATCTGGGGCTTTTCTTCAAGTACATCATAAACTAGCATACCACCTCTGTAATAGTTGATCCAACAAATGCAAGAGTTGAATGTGATGACAGCATCAGTTGACCAATAGTATAACTCCTTATGCTCATCCTCCTTATGGTCGATTGGTATCTTCCTCACATCCCATTTGCCATCATCATCATTACCAGATACAAGTGAGCGGAACACACAAACTTCTGCTTCCATCTTGAGCGTGCCAGGTATTTCGCTGACCATAGCCAGCTGCGCCACTGCAAATTCCGCTTCAACGCTTTTGCCATGGCCTCGGATGAGTCCTACAGTGTCCGGGAAGAACATACGCTGCTCAGCCACTGCCTCCTCCTCTTCCTCTCCAAAAGGGAAGATCATTGGCTTGTCGCAGACAGGGAGCCGTCTGAGCTGCAGGGACGGCTTAGTCTCACACGACGCTACACAGATAAAGTGGTCTTGTATGATCGGTAAGAGACCGTCCTCGCCCAATCTTCCAAAAGAAGTTTGCCTGAAGAGAACCAGATCACTGTGGGCGGCCACGAGCTCGGTTCCCTTGGCATTCTCCGACTTTGTACCGTCAGGCCACCGCATGTAGAAGCGGGAGATGGCCGGGGGCTCAGCAGGGAGGAAGAGGATGTCAAACTTCTTGCAAAGAGAGGTGCACGAACTTGTCCTCAAAGGCGCCTTGGACTCGTCAAGGAAGGGACTGCCCTCTTCCTCGTCGTCCCTGTGGAAGACAAAGCGGTCGAGCATCATCCAGCTGGATCCAGCCATGGCCATTGATCAGCAGACCGGAACAGGTTTAGGTAGCCTCTGCCTCTGCCTGCGAGAAGAGGGAATTGACTCAGCACCATCACAACATTTGCCACTCTCTCAAGAAAAGTTACCACTCAAAACGTTGCCGTTGAGAAATTAATTATCCAGAATACCAGGCATTACTATGTACTGGTACTAACTAGCTGAGGTTGCCACAAGAACAAAAGAACAATTTTACCACTACCTTCTTCAAAAGATGAAGTGAGTCAGATAATGTCTACAGAGATGCAAGATGTCATAATAATGCCCAGCAGAGAAACGCCAAAATAATGCACAGTAGAGATAATGGAAACAGGCTGCACCCTCGCACATCATTTGCAGGCAAAAAGGGACTAAAATGAGCTAGATGGAGAACTTGAATTGCGGATTGCAGATTGTCCTTTTTTATGAAAACAAGGTTAAATTGACAGATGTGTGAGGCGTGGTAAGGCGAGAGCTGGCTGTACAATGACGAGCATGCTCTTTTCCCTGCCCTTGCGTGCATTTGTTATATATACTGAAAGGACCATGGGAGGTAGAATTTGCATCAACAGCACTACGACAACGTTTGCCGCTCTAAAACCACCAACTTTAACAGATCGATTTTGCCAGAGCAGCACTAGTTGAAAGTTTTCGCTGTCCAGACGGAACACCAGGCATTATCATGTACTAGTAGTACTAACCTACCGGAGCAACAGAAGAAGACGTCTGCCCTTACCTTCTTCAGCGGCGGCAGCTGGGGCAGCCGAGCAGCCTGCGGTGGCTGGTGCGACGGAGCCGGCGGACCGAGTGTGCAGATCACGGGGAGCGCCGGGGAGACGGAGGGGGTGTGGAGGGTCGAGCGCCGTCGCGCGCCGCCTTGCGTGTCGCCTCGCCTCGCACGGTGGAGCTCGAGCGGAGAGGCGCCGCGGGTTTCTAGGGTTTGGAGGGCTGGGAAGGGGAGGAGGGGAAAGGGGGATTGGTGAGGATCGCTGTCGCTGTGACTAGTGAATGTGAATGTGAGATCCGGATTGGTTTTTTACAGTTTGGCCCAGTTCCTCAGCTGGCTCTTCTTCTTTTTTTTTTTTGACATGTGGAGCGTGTCACAACTAGAATTAGCGACCAACTAATACTCCCTCCGTTTTTAAAATATAAGATGTATTAGTTTTTAAAAATCAAATATGTATATATTTGACCAAATTTTAAGAGAAAAGTATCAATACCTACACTGTCAAACACACATCCTACTACTACTACATGCATTTTGTTTTATCGAAATACTAACACATATGCCCGTGCGTCGCAACAGGAGAGATATTTTATTTACGACAAACAACGGAAAAGATAATCGATGTATCCAAAAAAAAAAGGTCTCCACAATGGTAGGCGACAAAGCAAGGACTCGCGGTCTTCTCACTGGACATGTTTGGCCCGTGAAACCTTGTTAGTGGTGGGGTTGGTAGGCGTGGTGACGAGCACCCAACTCGTGCCTTTTTTCTTTCGCGTCCGCCTCCATCTCAGGGTTGTGCATGCATCCTCATTTGGTGGATGTGTGACGACACAGTTGCTTCGACCATTCTCCTACGACAGCGTAACCGGGTGGATTACTAATTGCATCGCATAAATCCTGTTTCAAAAGCATAATCAAGCATGAATGTCACTTCATTATGATGGTTTATTCTCTTTGATTATTTTAGCGCTCACGTATCCACAATTTTTTGTTCCAATTAGAGTTAAACAACTTATTCTCTTTTATTGGCACATGCCCACAAATTTTTTAATTTATATCCAGCCAGGATAGAACAAACGCGCGCTGCTAACCAAACGGGTGGTGGCGGCGCTGGCGCCGGCCTGCTGCAGTGTGTCGCCCGGGGCTTTGCGGGCCCGATTTGGGCCTGGGCCTAGCCTGCTGCAGCATGTCGACCGAGGCTTTGCGGGCCCGATTGGGCCTGGCCGGGCCAAGGTGGCCTGGTATGCCCTTGCTGCCGCGTCCGGACGGCGACCGCGCCGGTGCTGGAGGCACGGGCCTCCCGCACGATAGCGATGGAGGTGGTTCCCTCCCGCGCGGCTCCGGTCCTGCCGCTTCCGATTCCTGGCGCTCCTCTCTCCGTCCTCTTGGCCTCGTGGGGATGATAGGCGGTGTGGGTGGCATCAAGACCGCGGTGGCCCATGCTGGCGACAAGTTGGCTCTGCATCGGTTGGGCAGTGGAGTTTGGGGTGCGGGAGAAAACCCTGCCGGTTCATCGATTGGCTCTGCATCGGTTGGGCAATGGAGTTTTTGTTTTGTTTTGTTTTCTTCATGGTAATACATGTCTTATTTATATCACAAGGATCATAGTATAAGTCACGTACATATCGAACTGGCAAAATTAAAAAGATAGCAGAATGCTAGCTTTGCACAAAGAAACACTAATAAGTAAAATTACAAACAAGGCTGAAGAATTCTTTGAGTTTGACACCGATGTCAGTCACCTGCCTCTCTCACCACCACAGCAGCCGCCAAAGAAAATAATAATAATAGATCACCTTCACACCCGAGCTCGGCGCGACTCCATCGCTGATATGCAGCTTCGCGAACCTCCAAAATGGCCGGTAAGATAAACAACACAATAGCTCTAGCACCAAAGATTGGAAAAAATTGACATCCATATGCGCTGCAAATCTCCTGGTTCCAATGTAGTCCGCTTTTCCGCGATCGTCCATCAAAAGAAAAAAAATAAACTAGCAGGGTTTGTAAAGTAACGAATATTAGTGCAGCTTTTGCTTCACGAACAAGCGTACGTTGTCCTCTTGCATCTCTATACACAAAAGACGAAGCAATCATTCAACAAACAACGACTAGCGGCGTTGTTCACATAACCATGAGGACTTGACATCTCCTCCTTCCGTTCTAAATTACTCGTCGTGGTTTTAGTTCAAGTTTTGAACTAAAACCACGACAAATAATTTGAAACAGAGGGAGTACGTAGATTAGTGCACAGGCAAACTAACTCACCCTCAAACAGCTGGAAACAACTGTGCAGCTGCTCTTTACTTGTCACTGCCAAAAATCCAACCACCCGCTGTAGAGCACCAGCGGCCCTAAAAAAATCACTATCCATGGGAGGTTGAGTTACTCCATTTTATAGAATTCGGAACCTAACTCGAGCCTTTGAATATTAAGCATCCTCCCAAAAATGTAAGTTCAACTCACTCTAACTTCATCATCCATCTAATTGTAAATATGTGATAGAAAGCAAAAGTGGCAATCATCGTTAAGAAATGGTATATTGGTTTTAGCAGAGTCGACACTTAACCTCAGCACATGATCGCTTGCATTTGCCAATTGTGCATCCACAATAGCGATTTCTCAGGAGAGACATCTTCTCATCCTCAATTGTGAAAAAGGCCGCTTCCTTGGTAGTATTTGCTTCATCATCATCAATCAAAGCTTCTTTGAAAGATCGCAATGTTGTGATAAAGGACTAGATCATTAATGGCGCACGTTGTTGCGCCCGTCTATTTTAATAGAGATGCGATTTTTTGTAGATAAAGCATCAAAACTTACAAAACTGCTAAAATAAGTTGTTCCACGGTTTCTAACTTTCACTCAGCGAACGAATGGTGGTAACCTTACACAAAAATTTGGAAGGAAGTGCAAGAATGGGCAGCTAGTATTTTCAGTCTTGTAGTAAGCTATAGGGACGGAAGGACTGAAAATGCAATACTTGCTATGAGGATGGAAGTAAAATCTTCATAAACTTATCTTGGCTTTGCATCCATGATACATCCTTCTCATAAAAACAGGTCCTCTACTACATGGAACTAAAATGACAAGGGCACATTTTTAGCACAAGCATAGTAAAACAAAATCCTTTGCTTTTGAGGTCCAAAGCATGCTTTAGTTTTTTCTGCAAGAATAAAGAATTCGTCGAACTACACAGGAGCAGGAACAAGGTCAAACTTGCTTTTGGAAACATCATAAATTGATATTCAACAAACATACTGAGTAACAACAACATTTAAATAGATAAAATCATTTCAAGAAGATAGACTCATCAAATTGAGGCTAAAAAGGGGTGGTCTGAAGTTAATACTCCCTCCGCCCCAAAATAAGTAACTTTGTACTAAATTTAGTATAAAGTTGAGTCACTTATTTTGGGACGGAGGGAGTAGTATCTCTACCTTCTTCAACTGTACAATCTGAATGAAAATCCTATGGGCATGGGTACCAGGGAATTCCTCCGTTAGCTCGGTAACAATCCAGGCAGCAGATCAACGGATGCAAGAATCCACCGATGCATCTGCCATAGATGGGAAAAAGACGGACCAATCATCACATAGGGGCAGGAAAAATGATCTTCATGCTGTTGGTAAGCACACGAGTATTTTACCTTGCACATGAAATGCTCGTAATCATCATCTAGTGAATAGAAAAGTTGTATGCTAAAACGAAGTTGCGTATGCTTTTGTTCTCTGCTTCGGAAGGCATTTCTATATAGATGCCTGAGGACCATGGTCTGTCGTTGTACCTTTTCCTGCTCTTGACATGTGATGCAAGTATTAAAAAATGACAGAAAACTGATTAAACGTACATGTATTAAGCAAATCCGCTTACTTGCATCAAAAATTGTCACTCCATGAATAACATCAAACGTTGATGAAATCAACTAAGGGTTTAGATCAGTAGGGCCATCAAATTCAATCTGAAATAGACGCCAACATAGATACAGATAGACGTAGTATTGATTAAGATGGATTGTCAGAAGACATTTTCGTGTAACTTAAATGGTTCAGGAAAGTATAGGAAGATGTCAACTTCTCACTGAAGAAGATAATGCAAGAGCATAGTAAGATTAATAGATAGCTGGCATGGAATTGGCCATTCAGATTCAACTAACCAGTTTCATCATGGGCTTGAAGGTCGGATACATCATTGGGTACTGCTGTTGTGTTACTGTTAGCTGATACAGCAGAGGTCCTTCCCCGTTCTAGTCCTGAATTCTGCCAATCAAAGTGCAAGATTTTTCACTGACAAATAGAGCATAAGACAGAGAAGCCATGTTAGCCATGTCCATGGTGAAATTTTACCTCGTTGGCTTATATAAAATCTGAAAAACTAAAGGCAATACCTGCACGACGGTCGTCTTAAGATGACGACAGGTAAGATCCATCGAGGACAGTTGCAGTACACCAGCTTTCTGCGCAATTTTTTGTCGCGGAGATCATGGGTGAGGTTTGATTCAGGATTCGTCTCCTTGGCGAGAAATTAGATCTTAACCGGCAAATCATCTAACCCCCCCCCCCTCATTGGCACCATCGAGCAATTGTCACCGTTGCCTCGCACCACCACGAGGAGTGTGGGGTTTCCCGCCGTCTTGATCGAGCGAACCACAACTCAAGGATGCTTGAAGCGACATGGCTAGTTGGGGAGGAAGGAGGAGGCGGTGGGGGGTGGCGGCACTACCCACGGAACGGGGTGAGGAGAGGAGTAGGAGATTCGTCCACCGGGTCAAGATGGGATTGTCAGTGCTACCGCGATCTAATCGGCGGTCGACGACGCCGAAGGACTGTGAGTGGTGAGCCGAGGGCGGTGGTCATGGGAGACACAATCCTGGTCGCGAGATTGAAGAAACGGAAGGGGCCTGGATCGTCGCCTGCCCACGCGAAGCGCTCTGCCTGTATGTTTTCCCGGCTGGGAAGAGCCCATCAGGCCCAATTCACAACATGGTTCCGAAATTGTCGCCGGAGCAGCGGCCCATTACGGAATCTGCTCGCTCGCACCGAACGAAGCGATTCGGCGGGGGATTAAGATGAAATCGGATGGTCAGGAATGTCCCACGATGAAGATCTGATGGCTGCCAACGCTAATGGCCTGAGATGGCTGGAAAAGTGCTCAGTTATAATGTCTTTAAATAGAACAAGGTTTTTCTTTGCGCATGGGACTATCATCTGCAACACAGTTTTTAGTAACCATGCTGTGAAGAAAGAAAGAAAAATACGAGGATACATTTATGCAAGGCTATAGATTCTAATGATACAAACCGACCTTTTATATTTAACACAAGCAATAAAAGTAAAAATGCTCCACGGTAATCATCTTATGGTAGTTGCCAATTGTAATGTAGTCATTTTAGTGTACAAAATTTCAAAATACAAATATCAGCTGTGCCCTGTGCTTAATCTGCACAAAACCTTGTGGTAAAAAATGAAAATAGAGCAATTGTGATAAAAAAATCAGGCATGCCATGTATCTGAAACCAAGTGTTCGATAACAGTTTTAACAAGACTACGGTAATCCAGTGCTCTAAGGTAACATAGCATCATACAATCTGGAGACCAAACCAAAGGTAGGAAGAAATTTTACCATAATCATACCACATAAGCATTGGCTCACCTCATTGTATACCAAAGGAGGCCACGGCATGACATAGTGATGGGCATGATGATGACTCTGATATGGGCCCTCAAAGAGCTGATGCAGCTATGTAGTTTCCAGGCAAAATAATAGGAACCACTTTGGAGAATTACGGTTCCGAAATTCAGCACACTCATGACAGTCAACCAACAGGTACACAAAGCCATTAATAACAGACAAAATTCCTAATTTGGAATGAATTACCACTGAACACTTAATGAACTCAACAATGGTGCGCAATGAAAACGACTTGTCGAACACCCATTTCTCCACACTATAGCTATCTTCCCCATGAACAAATAAAAAGCATCCCGTCATTGAGGCCCTCAAAATTTAAGTGCCCGATACAGAGCTTCCCGTCCTGTGTCTGGCCAAGCTTGAATGTAGTAAATAACATCATATTCAAAGGCGGCGCCACATCCATTCGATGGAACTGAGATGTCATCGCATTGAGCACGAGCATACTGACTCCCTTTGGAAATATTCAGTAGATGGATCCATCAACCACCTTACCAGGGTTAGAGTTTTTCTCATCCTTGGGCACCAGGCCCAGGGCAGTTGTTTCCACCAAGGGAAATTTTGCCACTCCATTGTGTTCGATGAGAAGACAGCTACACGTGTCGCGCCCAATAGCGGTCATGACGGATGGAGACCACACGATGTAGCCCCTGGTCCTCCTGGTAGTAGAGCGTATGGAACTCAAGGAAGTTGTTGTCCGTCAAAATTTGCCTGCCGGGGAAGAGGTGCAGGGCCTGCCTCAACGGTTTGTATCAAGCTCGCTGCTTCAGGTGAGCGATGCGGATCTCATTGTCCAAGATGTAATCGAACTCCCACCCAAGGTCATCGTCATGCTTGGGGCCATACATGCGGGGGGTCTTAAAGAAAATGACGCCATGGAAGGCAGCGACGAGGTCCGTGTCAGAGGGGCGCCAAGGGAAGGGTAGACTGGGACCCAGCCTTTCTTCCGCCGTCCGCTCGTCACTCACCTTCCGACGTCGCTTCCGCTCGCTCCACCCACCGCCTCTCCTCGCATTTTTCCTCGAAATGTACATGAATCTGATCCCGCTCTACCCCTCCCCTTGGCGCCCCTCCGACACGGACCTCATCGCCGCCTTCCGCGATGCCGATTTCTTCAAGACTCGCCGCATGTACGGCCCCAAGCACGACGACGACCCCGGGTGGGAGCCAGATACATCAAGCTGAGGTAGGCCCTGTCCCTCTTGCCCGATAGGCAAATTTGGCAGATAACATGTTCCTTGAGTTCCACACACTCTCCTACCGGGAGGACCAGGGGCTGCAGAGTGCGGTCTGCATCTATCATGACCACTATTGGGCGCGGTCGTGCGTCGCTGTCTTCTCATCAAACACCATGAAGTGGCAAATTTTCCCTTGGGTGGAAACAAAGGCCCTGGGCCTGGTGCCCAAGGATGACAAAAACTCTAACCCTGGTCAGGTGGTTGATGGATTCATCTACTCGATATTTTCTAAGGGAGCCGGCATACTCGTGCTCAATGCAGGGACATCTCTGTTCCACCGAATGGATATGTCGCCGCCCTTGAATATGATGTTCTTTACTACATTCGAACTTGGATAGACCAAGGACGTGAAGCTCTGTATCGTGCACTTAACTTTTGAGGGCGTCAATGACGAGATGCTTTTTGTTTGGTTGTGGGGAAAAGATAGCTATGGTGCGGAGAGATGGGTGTTTGACAAGTCATTTCCATTGGGCATCATTGCCGAGTTCATTAAGTGTTCAATGGTAATTCATTGCAAAGTAAGAATTTTGTACGTTATTGATGGCTTTATGTACCTATTGGTTGACTGAATGTCGGAATCGTAATTCTCCATAGTGGTTCCTATCATTTTGCCTGGAAACTGCATAGCTACATCAGCTTTTTGAGGGCCCATATCAAAGTCACCATCATGCCCATCTCTATGTCATGTCGTGGCCTCCTTTAGTATACAGTGAGGTGAGCCCATGCTTATGTGTCATGTTTTAGAACCAAAAGCACAAGGCCATAGTAGCTTCCATGTACAACCAAAATAATAAAGCAATAGTTGATGCCATGTTACATCCAAAGTAAAGGATGCTAAATCTGTCATATTACAACCAAAAGTATAGAGAAGATCAAGCACAACACCAGTATTTCCTTCTTTTCGGGGGTCAACTTTCTAGCTTTTGAGCTTGAGGCTATGTCATATGCTATCATGGTGTCCTCCACGGTTGGGGTAGGTTTCTGCGACACCTCATCGGCCAATGTCATGGCCAACATGGGACTTCCTTGGAGACTCTGTGGCATAGTGATCATGTGCCTTGTTGGAGTGACAACTACATCAAGTTATGGTGTTGCATGTGTTGCCTCATCAACCAACGCCGAAGCTAACATGTTGCATGTATTTAGAAATGTAACAAGTGCAAGTCAAAATAGACATTGCTATAGTATGTGGATGTGTTACCTTCTTGTTACTGGATTGGGACTGCTTTGAAGACTTTGTGGCATAGCGATCATGTGCCTATTGGATATCTTGGTGCCCTCTTCTTTCTTTTCCTGCGCAAATATAAAAAAGTTAGTACATACTAAACAAGTGGTAAAATGAACATTGATCATTTCAGATACCTCGGCCTTGGTCCATTTAACGGACATGTGGATTGCCTGTGGCCTAAAATGTGGCGTCTTTTGCATCTATTCTTGCTACCTAGTTATTTTGGCTCTTTCTTATTTTTAGGACCACCATCTCCACCTTCGAGGAAGCTCTTATACCTAATCTTTCTAGGCCTTCCAACACCTCTTTTCTTATCTATTGGAGCCTCCATGTCAAATGGAAATTCTACATGTGTCCATTGAGACCTATTTGTCAATGGCTCAACCTCTCCAGCATATGTTGCCCGGAACTTCTCTAGAGAGAAATAGTCATGCCCATAGTCCTCCCATCTTGGGTTCCTTCTATCTAGCAAGAAAGCTAGTGCATGTTCACAAGGCTTCCATGTGTGTTGCCACTCCAGGCATGTGCACTCGCTTTGGTAACTCTTGAGAACATGTCGCAAGTTGTATTTACTTGTGTGCCTCACCTCACAACTTGCAACTCCACATTTCCCAACTTTAAAATGTTTAAGTCCCCTTGTCCTATTATGAATTTGTTGGATGATGGTTGGAATAATTTTTCCTTTCAGTTTCATTCCAATCTTTCTCCTTTTCTCACGAAGTTTCGTGACTAGCTCTCTAAGAGCATCTCCACTTGCACCCCCCAACAGGCCCCAAGCCTTGTTTTTATCGCTGGCGTGAAAAAATTGGCCCAGTCGCACCCCTAGAAGCCCATATTTCGCCGGTTAGGGCCGAATTTGGCGTTGACGGAGCAAGGCCGAACCCAACACGCTGGGGGCACCCGGGGAAACGATTTTGGCTCCAAATCATGTGGACCCGTCGAGTCAGTGACTGGCCGCCTTCGTCGTCCTCATCGTGTCGGTTTCCCGCGGGAATCAATGAGAATACTACCGCCGGTCAGCCTTCCGTTGATTCCTCACGGGCGGCGCAGTGAAGGTGCGCCGATGTGTGTCCCGCCCCCTCCCGCCACGCATACACACGGCTGCCGCCCGCTCGCCGCCCACCCGTTGCTATAAAAGCCGCCCTCCCTCGCTGATGGCCGCACCCCCTGGCCACAGCCCCTCTCCCCTCGCCCTCTCGCCACCGACGCCCCTCTCCTCTTTCTCCCGACGCCCCTCTCTCCCCCGTCTCCAGCAGCGACCATAGCCGAGTGCTACCTCGGCGATGGAGCGGCGGCCAATGGTTTCGGCCGTCGCCACCTGCACGAGGCGGAATCCTGCTCCCTCTACGAGGTGGATTATCCAGCGCCGCCAGACATGCGGGTACCGGGCTCGTGGAGGCTTAGCGCCACCGGAGTCCCGGTGCCACAGCCGCCCTCCGGTGCTGAACGACGCACTGAGATCGCTCGCATCAGATCGTCGCTGTCGGATCACGCGCGACAGCAGCCGAGGTACGTCCTCTTCCTCGTCGGGCTCCCGTTCCTCCGGGTCGCCGGCGCTCCTCCCCGTCAAGCAGGAGCCACAGGAGACGTCGCTCGGGCGGGCGCACCCACGGCGGCGCTCTCGTCATCAATGAGGGCGGCGTCCCTTTTCCTCCCTCCTCCCGCCTCGTCAAGCTAAAGAACGAGACGCCACTCCTTCCTGTGAAGAAGAAGCACTAGGTCCATGGCCGCCGACGTGGAGACCGGCCTCAAATGGGTGCGGGACGACTACATCCGGCAGGAGATGGAGCGCCAGCACCACGCCCTCGAGGAGATTGCCGCCCGGCGCAGCAGCCGCGAGGAGGGCGGCATCGTCATCCTCGACAACAGCGATGAGGATGTGCCCAAGCCGTCCAACCCCGTCCACCACGGTGACCCACGACAGGGGTGCAGTAAGGACGACGGCGGTGACTACACCAACTTCTACAGGCTCCTCAGCATGTAGAAGGCTCAAGGCGGCGACGGCGTAGTAGTAATTTATAGTTTAGTTTTTAAATTATGTTTTACATTTGTACAAATATCAATGAAAAAGCCTGAATTTCCTCCAAGTTTGGCCGAATTTGATTTTGAAAAGGCGGCGTCTGGGCCAGCTTGGGTGGCGGTTGGGAAACCGACCGCCCCCACGCCGATTTTATTGCTGGTTGGCCCCCAGGTGGCGCTATTTCAAGCCCCTGGGGGGGGGGGGCGAACGGCTGGAGATGCTCTAAGCTAGATACACACACAGCCATCTCAAGTTGAGTACTGCAGGTCAGACCTCACGTTAGAACAAGACAGGGTCACAGAGAAGTAATAAGAACAGTTAAATCTCAGGTTTATCATCCACACAAGTAGTGCTCTAATCTTTAGGCACATCACAAACCAACAAACACTTGGACAGCAGGGAGTAACAGGAAATAAATTACAGATCCATCAAGCTACTATAGCAGTAGCCAGTAGGGGATTAAGGAGAAGTATGAGATGAAGAGCACCAGCAGGATGGCAAAGAACAAGAAGGTAAGCGTAGGGTTTGAAGAAGTTGAGCAGCAGGATGGCAAAGAACAAGAAGGGAAGCATAGGGTTTGAAGAACTTTCAGGGGAACCTTGTCGGGCTGGAGAATCAGACGTACAAGGTAGAATTTCCCACTAAGGAGGATCAAATTCATATACTTAAATTTGGTATGTGTAGAGTTCCGAGTACTAGCATAATCTTGGAGTTCGACGAGTGGAAGTAGAAAGAACCACAGGGCACACCATTGGAACAGATTTGGGTTCGCTTTTCGGGTGCTCCACCTAAGCCGCTCAATAACTTCCTAGTTACATGGAGCTTGGGTTCCCTCATTGGCAAGACTGAGAATGTGGACATGCCTTTTACTCGTGCCCGTGGTGTCATGAGGTTACTTGCTAGTGTGGTAAGTATTGAGTTCGTGCCGAATGTGGTCAAGTGGACCCATGCGGGGATCACTTATGAGTTAGAGATTGAGATAGAGGATACACCGACACTCGAGGAGGTTGATGAGCATCAAGATATGGACAAGACTGAGGGGGATGGAACCCCTGGTAATTAGAACAAGGGGACTGAGGACAACTCTCGGGGCTCGGCCAAGAGGCTTACCCCGCAGGCTGATAAGCTAGATAAGTCTACCAAGGGATCTACTTCTTCCACGACACCGATGAATACACTTCGATTTGGTTCATACTCTGCTCCTTGTCGACTATGGAGCAACAGAGTAGAGATGGACGACCCGGTGGAGCTTGAGCTACCGCCACTGATGGCTCAAGATTGTGGATCGCTGACACCTCTCACACCGCCTAGGGAGATCTCCGGGCCGGAGAGAGTTTCGCCGCGTACGGTTGCTGATATGGGCACAGATGGGCGGGAGTCCCTCACCTGCGGCTACCCGGCAGCGGTCACTAGGGGGGCCGCCTCGGTGGAGAGGACGCCCGACACAGTGGTGCCCGTGGTTGCAAGTGATAGGGGCAGGCAGGAGGCTCTCACATCCCCCACAGCGGTCACTCGGGGCGCCGCCTCGGTGGACAGGACGTGTGCCTTGGTGGTCTTAGCGGCTGCCAGTGCTACGGCGTCGGGACGGGCGCCGAGTTTGGGAAGGGGTGAGGGCAGGAGGCTCTCACTCCCCCCACAACGGTCACTCAGGGCGCCGCCTCGGTGGATAGGACGTGCGCCTCAGTGGTCTTCACAGTTGCTGGTGCTTCGGGCGTCGGGACGGGCGCCAAGGTTGGGGAGGGGCGCGAGCAGGAGGCCCTTACTTCCCCCTCTCCCGTGGTACTGCCTGGTCGCCTTGGCAGTATGACGGGGAGTGGGGCTACCGAGCAGGAGGCTCTGTGCTCACTTACTCCCACAGTACCTGCTAGAGGTGGTAACACTACCGCGCCCACCCCCATCTTCACCATCTACGATGGGTGGGCGTATCATTGGGGAGCATACACCCCGGGAGAGATCTATGGAGGAGATCATCACCTTTGGTGGGATCATGGACCCGGTGACAGCTGGCAGGCGTGTGAGCAACCGGATCCAGGAACAACCAGATGTGGACGACCTGCAGTTAAGGCATGCCATGAGGGCGGCCAAGCTTCGCGATGTCGACATGCAGTTGTTCTGTTATGCATTTTTCTGAACATGAAATTATCAATAAGGCCCACAACTTAGGAGTTTCATTGGGTTCGAATGAAAAGGAAGTTGCGAAGTCTATTAATGACCTCTTAGACTTAGAAACAAAGCGGTCTTCTGAAATTATTCGTAACCTAGTGGCCGTCAAACCTATGAATGAGGAAGATATGAAACATTTAGGAATATCAGCCCTTGAAAAACTTATGTAATGATCGTATGCCCACTTCGGAGGCCGAAGGTGAAATAGAAGGGTTGGAGACTGAGGACAGTGTAGAGTCTTTACCGGTGGACAGTATTGTCTCTAGTCATCAGAATAATATAGATACGTTGGGTACTGGGGATAAGCCCAACCAATCCTGGAAAAGGAAGGTGTATCCTACTTTGGCTGTTCGGAAGAGTGCTAGGGTTAAGCTTAAAAAGAAATTTCATGATGATCTATGAAGGGAATCTTTTTGAATAGCAGAGGTCTAGCTGACTTGGCTAAAAGAAGGTTCCTTGCAGAGACATTGATAGAACAAAAACTCGATTTTATCGCACTTCTCGAAATAGGCAGAGATAATTTCACCTCACAGTTTCTCGGAACTTTGTCCGGTGGAATTGATTTTGATTGGCACTGTTTACCCCCTAGAGGAAGATCGGTGGGATATTGCTGGGGGTTAGGTATGAAGCGCTTGAGGTCCTTAATGTGGTTAAGGGGACTTTGCGGTCAAGTTTCGGGTGAGAAAAGTTAGATGGTTTTCGTTGGTCTCTCATAGCTGTATATGGAGTAGCCCAACCCGAACTCAAACCCGATTTCCTAGTTGACCTAGTACGGATATGTGGGGATGAAACACTTCCAATCTTAGTTGGAGGAGATTTCAATATTATAAGAAGGCGAGATGAGAAGAACAACGATAATTTTGATGGACGGTGGTCACTTATGTTTAACATGATTATTGAGAGTCTCAGTCTGAGGGAGATTGAACTCACAGGTAGACAATTTACATGGGCTAATTCGTTGCCTACTCCGACTTATGAGAAGTTGGATAGGGTTCTCGCTAGTGTGGAATGGGAACAGAAATACCCATTGGTGCTGGTACATGCGATGCAGAGGGCAATCCTAGACCACACACCATTGCTAGTTGACTCGGGAGATGCAACACATATTGGTAATAGGAACACTTTCTCTTTCAAACTGAGTTGGTTCGAGAAATAGAATTTCTTGGCCATCGTTGCACGAGAATGAGAAAAGCCTATTACTAGACGAACAAGCATAGAGAGATGGCAAAACAAGATTAGACATTTAAGACAATTTTTATGGGGTTGGGCAAGAAACAAGAATGGGGTTTACAAACAAGAAAAAGAAAGACTCATCCAATTAATAGATGCTCTGGACCTACAAGCGGAAGTGACCCTGCTAGATGTGGCCGAGCAGGCCACGAAATCCTAAGCGGAGCAACGCCTATGGGCTCTTCTTAGAGAATAAGAGATCAAATGGGCATTGCGGGCTAAGGTTCTCAAGGTTGTCCAAGGGGATGACAAATACACAATTCTTTCATATGATTGCGAATGGAAAGCATAGAAAGAAGAAAATAATCCAGCTTGGGCAGGACGAAGGGATTGTAGTGGGTCATGAGAATCTTAAATCGTATATCTCTAACTACTATAAACAACTATTCAGGCCTCCGGCATAGAGCACGGTTTCCCTGAATGATTCTATTATTGGAGATATCCCTCAGCTTAGGTCAGAGGAAAATGAGATCCTAACTGCACCATTTACTGAGAAGGAGGTTCTAGATGCAATATCACAAATGAAACCGAACAAAGCACCGAGACCTGATGGGTTCCCTGTGGAGTTCTATAGGAAATGTTGGCATATTATTAAGGATGACCTTATGCCTATGTTTCACGATTTTTTTAACGGGCATCTAGAACTATTTCATCTTAACTTTGGTATGATTACGTTACTGCCAAAGAAAGAAGAAGCGGTTCGTATCAAGCAGTTTAGGCCGATTTGTCTTCTGAACATGAGTTTCAAAATATTCGCAAAAGTAGGTACTAATAGACTGACACGGATCACCCATTCGGTGGTGCAACCTAGTCAGACGGCTTCATGCCTGGGAGACGCATCCTAGAAGGGGTAGCCGTTCTCCATGAAACGCTCCATGAAATCAATTCGAAGAAACTAGATGGGGTTATCTTCAAAGTGGATTTCGAGAAGGCATACGATAAAGTTAAGTGGCCTTTTCTTCAGCAAGCAATGTGCATGAAAGGTTTTAATGAGACATGGCGGAACCAAGTGGGTTCTCTAGTCCAAAAAGGTAGTGTCGGAATTAAGGTTAACGATGATATCGATCACTATTTTCAGACTCATAAAGGCTTAAGACAAGGGGATTCGATGTCTCCCCTCTTATTTAATATAGTGGTGGATATGTTGACCGTTCTTATTGGCAGGGCCAGGGAGAATGGCCTAGTAGATGAAATCGTTCCTCATCTAGTTGATGGGGGAGTTTCCATTTTACAATATGCAGATGACACTATTTTTTTCATGGAGCATGACATTGCAAAAGCTCGGAACATGAAATTAGTTTTATGTCTCTTCGAACAATTGTCGGGGCTAAAAAACAACTTTAACAAGAGCAAATTGTTCTGCTTTGGTCGGTCCAAAGAGGAGCAAGACACATATAGACAATTGTTCGGTTGTGAATTAGGTTCTTTGCCCTTAAGTTATTTGGGCATACCAATTCACCATCCCAAGCTATCCAATAAAGAGTGGAAATGCATCGAAGATCGAATTGAAAATAAGCTTAGCTGTTGGAAGGGCAAGTGATACGTCTCCAACGTATCTATAATTTTCGATTGTTCCATGCTATTATATTACCCCTTTTGGATGTTTATGGGCTTTATTTTACACATTTATATCATTTTTGGGACTAACCTACTAACCGAAGGCCCAACCCGTATTGCTGTTTTTTTGCCTATTTCGGTATTTCGAAGAAAAGGAATATCAAACAGAGTCCAAACGGAATGAAACCTTCGGGAGCGTGATTTTTGGAACAAACGTGATCCAGAGGACTTGGAGTGCAAGCCAAGAAGCAGCCGAGGCGGCCATGAGGGTGGAGGGCGCGCCCACCCCCTGGGCGCGCCCCCTATCTCGTGGGCCCCTCGGGCGGCCACCGACGTACTTCTTCCTCCTATATATACCCACGTACCCCAAAAACATCCAGGGAGCCAACGAAAAACAATTTCCACCGCCGTAACCTTCTGTATCCGCGAGATCCCATCTTGGAGCCTTCGCCGGCGCTCCGCCGGAGGGGGAATCAACCACGGAGGGCTTCTACATCAACACCATAGCCTCCGATGAGTTGTGAGTAGTTTACCACAGACCTTCAGGTCCATAGTTATTAGCTAGATGGCTTCTTCTCTCTTTTTGGATCTCAATACCATGTTCTCCCCCTCTCTTGTGGAGATCTATTCGATTTAACTCTTTTTGCGTTGTGTTTGTCGAGATCCGATGAATTGTGGGTTTATGATCAAGTTTATCTTTGAGAAATATTTGAATCTCTTCTGAATTCTTTTATGTATGATTGAGTTATCTTTGCAAGTCTCTTCGAATTATCAGTTTGGTTTGGCCTACTAGATTGATCTTTCTTGCAATGGGAGAAGTGCTTAGCTTTGGGTTCAATCTTGCGGTGTCCTTACCCAGTGACAATAATGGTTGCAAGGCACGTATTGTATTTTTGCCATCGAGGATAAAAAGATGGGGTTTATATCATATTGCATGAGTTTATCCCTCTACATCATGTCATCTTTCTTAATGCGTTACACTATTCTTATGAACTTAATACTCTAGATGCATGCTGGATACCGGTCGATGTGTGGAGTAATAGTAGTAGATGCAGGCAGGAGTCGGTCTACTTGTCACGGATGTGATGCCTATATACATGATCATGCCTAGATAATCTCATAATTATTCGCTTTTCTATCAATTGCTCGACAGTAATTTGTTCACCCACCGTAATACTTATGCTATCTTGAGAGAAGCCACTAGTGAAACCTATGGCCCTTGGGTCTATCTTTTATCATATAAGCTTTCAATCTACTTTTATTTGCATCTTTACTTTTCCTATCTATATTATAAAATACCAAAAATATATCTATCTTATCATACTATCTCTATCAGATCTCACTTGCGCAAGTGACCGTGAAGGGATTGACAACCCCTTTATTACGTTCACTACAAGAAATATGACAACTTGTGACCTTGACTATTGATCACTGAAAGGTCATTGTTTTTCATTTGCGACCTTTTTGTGACCAAAAACAGAAGGTCAAAAGCTGGCGGTCGTAAACTGAAATTAGCGACCTTCCCTGTGAGAAGGTCGTAGACGTTTACGACCAAAATATGCCTACTCTTTTGCTTTGGTCACTAGCAGCCTCTCCAAGCCACGTAGGCATCCGACATGACAATCTGATGTGGCACAAGAATCAGCTCGGTCCGATTCGGTGTTTTACATGGGCCAAGCCCAACAATTCAGCCTTTCTATATATTTTTCCTATTAATTTTTGGTTGACTTCATGGGCCAAGCCCAACATTGCAGCCTATTTATTTCCAGGGCGTGATCCTTTTTTAGACCATTTATTTTTTGGGTCGCATCTATTTCTCAATTGGGCCTCAGCCTTTTTACTGTCCATTTCCTTAATTTTTAGTTTTTCCCTATGAATATTATTTGGAAAATGCCCATTTTAGATGCCAAATACTATTAGGTCCCACTTGTCAGGTTCTAATTAAGGACAAACCAGGTTTCAATTTCCACACAATTATTTCAGTCAGAACAGCAAAGAAATGAAAATTTTCAAACCACATGCCAATTTTGGCTAAGAGCACAATCTTTACATAATTCATTTCACCATTACATGTGATACTATCACAACATATAACTACTACAACTATACTCCTGACCTTTTCACTTTCACTTTCAGGATGGAGCTTCTTAGGTGAGAGGAGACACCATTTCTGGATATGTTCGTACAGGCTGAACGAAGGCACCTACCAATAAATCAAAAGAGTTAGAAACAAAATAAAAAATATATAGAAAGCAACTAGGGACTAAATCATGAAGCATCTCTACATATTCATTTTCAGAATGAGACATGTCATATGATTGCAATTTGGTACCAGAAATGACATCAAGAAATGCAAACAGATTTATGCACATAGTATTATGTTGTATCTCAGTTGTAAGAATACAAATTAACGAACAGATTCATGCACAAAAGCTTTTGATCAAGCAAACAACTAATTTATACTCAAGTATCAATGGCACGTAT
Organism: Aegilops speltoides; assembly: GCA_021437245.1. NCBI lineage: Eukaryota > Viridiplantae > Streptophyta > Magnoliopsida > Poales > Poaceae > Aegilops > Aegilops speltoides. The sequence goes on from CM038143.1 coordinate 39,716,960, forward strand.
GCTGAAGAGCAATGGTATGAACAATAATATCATTAGTATTAGCTCTTATGTGCATTTGTTTGTCAATTGCAATTACACAAAATAGGATATAATGTTTCCTTGGTGCAGAACATACATGTTTGGCAAGGACAGAACTGGTCGACTACGAAATAAATAGGGAAACACAAACAAAGATGGCCCAGTAGGATGCGAAGCAACTGGGCATTTTAACCGCTTAAAACCGATTACGAGTTCGACAAGAAAAATGTTAGCAGCGCCATTTCCTAATATAACCGGTGAACCATAATAGAGTGTAATTAATGGTGAGTGCTGGTTGTACTGAATGCAAAACATGCATGGTCTAATCAAAGATTAGCTGCAGCCACGACATCGATCAAGCTTCATTCAGTTGAGAACAACCTTGCAAACTACTAAAATTAAAACATTCTGGAGCAGAAGCTTACTTGAAGGGCAAAGAACTCGGTGTTGAGGTTCTGGGAGTTCTATAGGATGTGCACCACTTGCAGCTACATCTCAGGGTTATTTTGGAGATCCCGCAGTATCAGATCAGCGGCACTCCTCTGAAACAAAGCAACCCATTTTCAGTCAACATAAACCACATCAGTAGTAATAGAACAACAACACTGCACACCCAGACCCATCTACGATAGCATGCAATCGGTTTCTAGGATGGAGAAGTAGAAACAATTGTTTAGAAAGGAAGCACATTTGACTGAAGTACCAAGAGTTTGTATAGCATCATGAACAGGAAACTGTAAATCATATGTTACCACACTAGAATGCTATCTAGAAAGAAAGATACAAGGTAGGCGCCTATCATTTTGCACATACACACACTAACAGAAACGAAACAAGCAGATTGGAAGGCTTGCTGCACATCCTGTGCAGGGGCATCGCCATAAACAAAATTTTAGACAAACTAGGGTGGTGCTATTCTGTACCAAACAAAATTATTGGATCCATACAAAGTAAAGTAATTAGGCAGCCTTGAGGAACCCAAATCCATGGCTGCTAGATCGAATGAAACAAGGAGGGGAGAGGGGACGAAGGGGAGTTGGGTGGCTGGACGACGACGCCATGGATTTTGAGGTCGAGGTGGAAGAAGCCCTTGACGGCAGCGACTGTGGTGGCTGGGTGCGCCCCTCCTGCTCCTCCTCCTTGAGCAGGACAAGGCCGGCGACTACACTGTGAGGAGAAGGCCCTCCTCTCCTCTCCAGGCGTCGTCCTGGTCGCTTGCCGGCGTGGCCAACCTGCATAGACGAGACAAGAAGGGGTCAGAGAGAGAGAGAGAGAGAGAGAGAGAGAGAGAGAGAGAGAGAGAGCAGAGCAGAGGAAGAGGGGAGGCACGAGCATCATATCAGGTATTGCATACGTACATGTTATCATATCAGGTATTGCATAAGGACATCTAGGGACATATATAAAGCATCAGATTAATATAAATTCTTCCATTATCAGAAAAGACCATGAAACAGACATTCTGAAACCAACTAAAATCTAATATAATCAGAATACAAAGTAAACAGACTGTAAACTGAAGGAAATATTATAGTGTGGATAATGAATTTAGATAAAGGGGTGAATTGCATCTCGAATCACATTTCTGTTGGTATATACAAATTTAGAACGGATCATCGTATAAATAACCTAGACATCTTTTATGCATCAAACATCATAACCATTAAACCAACATAATCTACGCAAACAAGGACAGTCTAACATCAGTACGAATAGTGAGCCATATGCCTGGACCCTGAACCTTGAAGAAAGCAGTACAAAATTGCACTTCGTATAGGACTATCATGCAGACCAAAGTAAGCATGAACCGAGTAGATCCCACTAGCATTATGATTTCTAAAAGATTGCTCGACTAGCATTTTTAAAAATACTGTTAAATGAATATTGTTACACTGAGTATTGATCCTAGTGTTAACTGAATATTGATCCCTAGTGTTGACTGAATCTGCATCTAAACTGAATACTGATCCTAGAATGCACAAGGTGGTTACTGATCCTAGTGTTGACTGACAATTTCTCAATAAAGTTTCTGTACAACAGCACAAGGTGGTTAACACAAAGGGGAAACAAAGAATTAACATGGCAGCAGAGCAAACCAATACAGCTTGCAACTAATAATCACAGGATATTGCTTGGCAAAAGAAGCCACCAGGATCCAAGTAGATCTAGTTTTACAGGTGCAATCTTCAATAACTATTAAAGCCATAATTAGCACTACTACGAACACAAACAGAATTATGTACAGATGGAGCAACGAAGTCTATCGACTTTCCCAAAAAGTACTTGCAAAAAAAGAAGGAACGCCAGTATCATCATCCATACAAAATAATCACTAGCATGGACCTAGCAGTAATCATCAGCATGTAACCCATCGCCTCACGCGACTGGGGAATCCAAAGCACTGCATCTAACAGGCAGTGCCTAAATCCACTTGAAAACAACGTAACTGCTAGAACCAAGCAGATCAAAGCACAGCGCGTACGGATGACGTATCCTGCATCGGATAATGCTCAGGAGAGAACCTATTGCGAAGTTTAAACATGCAGCTAGCACGGGACCGGGACAATGCTCGGGCAACTCACCCTGCAGGCGAACTTGAAGAATACCCCGAGCGGCGGCAGGATAATGTTGATGCAGTTGGCCATCCCCTTGTCCGCCATCTTCCTTCTCTCTCTCTAAGTGTGCAAGGGAAAGCAAAGGGGGGTGATGTGAACAAGGAGGGCGAGACGGTTCCCCACCTCCTGGTCCACCACGCACATTGGTCATCCCATTGCCATTGTCGTTCCGCAAACACAAGGAAGGAAGGATGGGGGGTCGGATCTGCAGCACGCAAGCCACACATGAGAGGAGATGGAAGAGTTGGCAATAACGGCATACATACCTTGGGTGTCTAGGTCCTGCCGGAGATGCGCCATTGTCGACGACCACCACAGCAGCAAGCTCCGGTGTGGTGTGGTGTGCCGCGCCACACCGATCCGGCCGGCCTCTGTCGCGCAGGTGGATCCCGATGCGGCCGACCTCCGTCGCATAGGTGGGTGCGGATCCGGCACCGCCATCGCCAGAACTGGTGTGCCCCATCCATCCATCCATCCATGGGTAGGCGCGGGTGGGTGGGTGGATCCGTGGAAGAGGGGGTTTCCATGGGTGGATGGACGAGATGAGGAGGGAGGTTGGTCGGCGGTGGGGGTGGGGATGGGGGAGGGCAGAGGGGGACAGGGAGACGAGGTCGCTGATGGGGGTGGGGATCGACGGCAGCGGCGGAGATTGAAGAGGAATTGAGGGTTGGGAAGGGGAGCAGTTTGTGGGCAGCTCCCCGGGGCTTCACTCGTGAGTCTGGGCATGGGCTCGATCTAGGGTCGGCCTCGACCTCGTCTACGGTGAGGGTCGTCAACGGTGGCGGTGGGGGTGGGTTGGGGGTGGCGGCGGCGGATCAAGATCTGAGGGAGGGAGATGGTTGGAGGCGGCGGCTGTGAGTGCGTAGGAGAGAGGGTGAGGGGTGAGGCGGGCTGTGTTAGGGTTAAGTGGGTGAGACATGTGGGGGTGAAGGCAGCCGTTGGATCCTGGACAATCGGACGGTGTTTGATGATCGATCCGCGTGAGATGTATATGGACCAATCAGAACGCAACAAACAATTTGAAGACCTTATGACCATCTAAATTGGTCGTAATCAAACATAAGGTTTTCACGAAAAAATCATTTTCATTTTCAATGCTCAAAATGAGTTTTTTTTGTAAAAGACATACCAAATATTTGTTCAAATGATACCATATTTTGCACAAGTTTACATCTTAGATTAGCAAACAATATTGACAAATAGAGTTTTTATTTTCTTTGCATGAAAAATCAATTTTTTATTTTTTGAGTGCCCAAAATGAGTTTTTTTGTGAAGGACCTACCAAACAATTATTGTAAAATTGGACCAAATCATTTTTATAAAATACTAGGCCATATTTAATGCACAATTGACCAAATAGTTTGGTATAAAAAGTTTTGATCCACCTCTCGTAAAAAGACAAATTTCCGCCGATTCAGCTGGAAGCGGGTCAAATTTGAACTGCAGCTACCTCATAGTTTGCTCTTTATTTTTTCCAAAAATCATTTCTAGGTACATAAGTATCTATTTAATAAGGGAGTTTTCCAAGATTCAACCACTAGCTAGGACGATCAAGCCCGCCGTTTTGACCGCATTTTGAAACGGGCATAAAAAATTCAAAAAAAATCAAGCAATTGGAAAACCTTCGGATTGTGTCATTATATGTGACCAAGTTTCCAGGAAAAATAATAAACTTGTAATACGGAAATTATTTTAAAAAAGTGTTCTCAGAAATGAGCTATCATGCGTGAAGATTCATGGCTTTCAAGCCAAATGATCAATCTTATGGCCACATTCATGGCATAGTTTGTTAAAATGATCTCATATTCTGCACAAGGGTGCATCTTGGAATGGCAAACAATGTTGCCTAAGGGAGTTTTCACTTTCATTGCACAAAAGAGCCATTTTCCATTTTTCGAGTGCCCCAAATGATGTTTTTTTGTGAAGGACCTACAAAATAATTATTGCAAAATTGGACCGAATCATTTTTATAAAATACTAGGCCATATTTAATGCACAATTGACCAAATGGTTGGGTGTAAAAAGTTTTGATCCACCTCTGGTGAAAAAGACAAATTTCCGCCGATTTAGTTGGAAGCGTGTCAAATTTGAATTGCAGCTGCCTCATAGTTTTCTCTTTATTTTTTCCAAAAATCATTTCTAGGTACATAAGTATCTATTTAATCAGAGAAACATCAAAAGTTTTCCAAGATTCAACCACTAGCTAGGAGCGGTCAAGCCCGCCGTTTTGACCGCATTTTGAAATGGGCATAAAAAATTCAAAAAAAATCAAGCAATTGGAAAACCTTCACATTGTGTCATTATATGTAATCAAGTTTCCAGGAAAAATAATAAACTTGTAATACGGAAATTATTTTAAAAAAGTTTTCTCTGAAATGAGCTATCATGGGTGAAGATTCATGGCTTTCAAGCCAAATAATCAATCTTATGACCACATTCATGGCATAGTTTGTTCAAATTATCTCATATTGTGCACAAAGGTGCATCTTGGAATGGCAAACAATGTTGCCTAATGGAGTTTTCACTTCCATTGCACAAAAGAGCCATTTTCCATTTTTCGAGTGCCCCAAATGAGGTTTTTTTGAAGGACCTACCAAACAATTATTGCAAAATTGGACCGAATCATTTTTATAAAATACTAGGCCATATTTAATGCACAACTGACCAAATGGTTGGGTGTAAAAAGTTTTGATCCACCACTGATGAAAAAGACAAATTTCCGTTGATTTAGTTGGAAGCGTGTCAAATTTGAATTGCAGCTGCCTCATAGTTTGCTCTTTATTTTTTCCAAAAATCATTTCTAGGTACATAAGTATCTATTTAATCAGAGAAACATCAAAATTTTTCCAAGATTCAACCACTAGCTAGGAACGGTCAAGCCCGCCGTTTTGACCGCATTTTGAAACGGACATAAAAAAATCAAAAAAAATAAAAAAATTGGAAAACCTTCACATTGTGTCATTATATGTGACCAAGTTTCCAGGAAAAATAATAAACTTGTAATACGGAAATTATTTTAAAAAAGTGTTCTCAGAAATGAGCTATCATGTGTGAAGATTCATGGCTTTCAAGCCAAATGATCAATCTTATGGCCACATTCATGGCATAGTTTGTTCAAATGATCTCATATTGTGCACAAGGGTGCATCTTGGAATGGCAAACAATGTTGCCTAAGGGAATTTTCACTTCCATTGCACAAAAGAGCTATTTTCCATTTTTCGAGTGCCCCAAATGAGGTTTTTTTGTGAAGGACCTACCAAATAATTATTGCAAAATTGGACCAAATCATTTTTCTAAAATACTAGGCCATATTTAATGCACAATTTACAAAATGGTTGGGTGTAAAAAGTTTTTATCCACCTCTGGTGAAAAAGACAAATTCCCGCCGATTCAGCTAGAAGCGGGTCAAATTTGAACTGCAGTTGCCTCATAGTTTGCTATTTATTTTTTCCAAAAATCATTTCTAGGTACATAAGTATCTATTTAATCAGAGAAACATCAAAATTTTTCCAAGATCCAACCACTAGCTAGGAACGGTCAAGCCCGTCGTTTTGACCGCATTTTGAAACGGGCATAAAAAATTCAAAAAAAAATCAAAAAATGGAAAACCTTCACATTGTGTCATTATATGTGACCAAGTTTCCCGGAAAAATAATAAACTTGTAATACGGAAATTATTTTAAAAAAGTGTCTCAGAAATGAGCTATCATGCGTGAAGATTCATGGCTTTCAAGCCAAATGATCAATCTTATGCTCACATTCATGGCATAGTTTGTTCAAATGATCTCGTATTGTGCACAAGGGTGCATCTTGGAATGATAAACAATGTTGCCTAAGGAAGTTTTCATTTTCTTTGCACGGAAAATTCATTTTCCATTTTCTGAGTGCCTGAAATGAGTTTTTTTATGAAGGACCTACCATATATTTGTTGCAAAATTGGACCAAATCAATTTTATAAAATACTAGGCCATATTTAATGCACAATTGACAAAATGGTTGGGTGTCAAAAGTTTTGATCCACCTCTGGTGAAAAAGATAAATTCCCGCCGATTCAGCTAGAAGCGGGTCAAATTTGAACTGCAGCTGCCTAATAGTTTGCTATTTATTTTTTCCAAAAATCATTTCTAGTTACATAAGTACCTATTTAATCATAAATACATGGTTTGGTGGCGATACGTCGAGGTTTGGACGGTGGCCGAGGGCCCCAACTCTAGAGCGCGTAAACTCGCATGTCCGCCGCGTGGTCACCGCATGACTGTGGCGTTGCCATATGTTCTGGGATGCCTAGGCATATCTATGGGTTGGGCACTCCCCAAGTAGGTTCTAGGAAGAAAATCACAACATAAGATTCTCACGTGGAGACCGATCGATGCTCAAACATGAATAAGTAGCCCAGTGTTTGATTAGCGGTACGGGAAATGCACATGGCTAATGGGTGTGAGTTTTGGCTGAGGATGATTAATTACTAAGAAGACCGTCTTCACAAATTTTCAGCTCAAAAGGAGGAGCCTAGGTGGTACTTGCTTTGCAAAGTACCACACTGGACATAAATACGAATGTTGAAGCCGGGCTCAAAATAATGAATGGATTGAGCTGGCATTTGGTGGATGATGGTTATTTGGGTAGAGGAAAGCACTGTAGATAATGGATGCCATTTGGACATGCCAAAGTGGTACTTCCTTCACAAAGTGTTTTTTTGAACAGAATAGGAAAATGAATATTTTTGAATTATTTGTGAACTACGCAAGGAAAGTTTTTTTTACATATTTGACGAAGATATGACCCAAAGAATTTATGAGATTTTTTTGGGAATTTTGGGAATGGCAGAAATATAGGTTGCTTCACAACCTAGGGCAAAAACTACCACATGGACATGACACATATGCAAAACTGATGAGGTGGCGCCTAATCATAGCAACCCACCACAATTTACAAGGTTATGACCATCTATATTGGTCATGATCAGCTAGAAATAAGGTAGCGGACCTGTGCTATCTGCTTTATGACCATTTCGTGTAAGGAAATTACGACCTTTCTGACCAAAATGGTCGTTATAGTTTAGGGTTTGGAGCCCCCCGAACAACTTTTGACCAATTGGTCTGAAATGGTCATAATCTATGACCAATTCTTCCAGGGTCACTGACAGAAGGTCACTAGTTGACATATTTCTTGTAGTGGTTGGTTGCGAGTTCTTTGTTTGTTTGTGTAGGTGCGTGGGACTTTTGAGGAGCCTCCTACTGGATTGATACCTTTGTTCTCAAAAACTGAGGGAAATACTTACACTACTATTGCTGCTTCACCCTTTCCTCTTCAAGGAAAACCAACGCAAGCTCAAGACGTAGCAAGAAGGATTTCTGGTGCCATTGCCGGGGAGGTCTTCGCTCAAGTCAAGACATACCAAGTACCCATCACAAACTCATCTCCCTCACATTTACATTATTTGTCATTTGCCTCTCGTTTTCCTCTCCCCCACTTCACCCTTGCCGTTTTATTCGCCCTCTCTTTCCCAATCTTCTCCTCTCTCTTTCGCTTGCCTTTTTATGTTTGTTTGTATGTTGGATTACTTGTTGACATGGCGCAAGATAATACCAAATTGTGTATTTTCTCCAATACCAATAATAATGATTTCCTTAGTACTCCGATTGCTCCTCTTAATGATGTTGAGTCTTGTGAAATCAATACTGCTTTGTTGAATCTTGTTATGAAAGATCAATTCGCCAGCCTTCCTAGTGAAGATGCCGCTACCCATCATAACAACTTTGTTGATTTGTATGATATGCAAAAGAAGAAAGATATGGATAATGATATTGTTAAATTGAAGTTATTTCCATTTTCATTTAGAGATTGTGCTAAAGTTTGGTTTTTGTCTTTGCCTAAAAATAGTATTGATTCTTGGAACAAGTGCAAAGATGCTTTTATCTCTAAATATCCCCCCGCTAAGATTATCACTCTTAGGAATGATATTATGAGTTTTAAACAACTTGATCATGAGCATGTTGCCCAATCTTGGTAAAGAACGAAATTGATGATTCGCAGTTGCCCTACTCATGGTTTGAATTTATGGATGATCATACAAAAAATTTATGCCGGTTTGAATTTTGCTTCTAGAAATCTTTTAGATTCGGCTGCGGGAGGCACGTTTATGGAAATCACGATAGGAGATGCTACAAAACTTCTTGATAATATTATGGCTAATTATTCTCAATGGGCACCAAAAGATCTACTAGTAAAAAAGTGCATGCTATAGAAGAAATTAATGTTTTGAGTGGAAAGATGGATGAACTTATGAGATTGTTTGCTACTAAGAGTGCTCCTATTGATTCCAATGATATGCCTTTGTCTACTTTGATTGAGAATAATAATGAATCTATGGATGTGAATTTTGTCGGTAGGAATAGTTTTGGAAACAATGCTTATAGAGGAAACTTTAATCCCAGACCGTTCCCTAGTAATTCCTCTAATAATTATGGAAATTCCTACAATAATTATTATGGTAATTTTAATAAGATGCCCTCTGATTTTGAGAATAGTGTGAAAGAATTTATGATTTCTCAAAAGAATTTTAATGCCGTGTGCTTGAAGAAAAATTGCTCAAAGTTGATGATTTGGCTAGGAACTTTGATAGACTTTCGCTTGATGTTGATTCTCTTAAACTTAGATCTACGCCTCCTAAGCATGATATCAATGAGTCTCTCAACACAATGAGAATTTCCATTGATGAGTGCAAGGAAAGAACCGCTAGATTGCGTGCTAAGAAAGATTGCTTTGTAAAGGCGTGTTCTTCTAGTTTCCGTGAAAATAATGATGAAGATCTTAAAGTTATTAATGTGTCCCCTATTAGATCTTTGTTTTGCAATATGAATCTAATAATAATGGGACTAGAGATGAGTCAACTTTAGTTAGAAGGCGTCCCAATAATTCGGAGTTTTTAGATCTTGATGCTAAATTTGGTAAAAATGGGATTGGAGAGGTCATGACTTTAAATAGTATTGAACCCACTATCTCGGATTTCAAGGAATTTGATTATGATAATTGTTCTTTAGAAGGTTGTATTTCCTTGTTGCAATCCGTTGTGAATTCTCCTCATGCTTATAGTCAAATAAAGCTTTTACCAAACATATTGTTGATGCCTTGATGCAATCTTATGATGAAAAACTTAATTTGGAAGTTTCTATACCTAGAAAACTTAATGATGAGTGGGAACCTACTATAAAGATTAAAATTAAAGATCATGAGTGTTTTGCTTTGTGTGATTTGGGTGCTAGTGTTTCCACGATTTCAAAAACTTTATGTGATATTCTAGGTTTCCATGATCTTGATGATTGCTCTTTAAATTTGCACCTTGCGGATTCCACCATTAAAAAGCCAATGAGAAGGATCAATGATGTTCTCGTTGTTGCAAATAGAAATTTGCTGCCCGTAGATTTTATCGTTCTTGATATAGATTGCAATCTTTCTTGCCCTATTATTCTTGGTAGACCTTTCCTTAGAACGATTGGCGCGATTATTGATATGAAGGAAGGGAATATTAGATTCCAATTTCCATTAAGGAATGGCATGAAGCACTTTCCAAGAAAGAAAGCTAAATTACCTTATGAATCTATCATGCGAGCTACTTATGAATTGAGTGCCAAAGATGGCACTACTTAGATCTATCTTCGCTTTTATGCCTAGCTAGGGGCGTTAAACAGTAGCGCTAGTTGGGAGGCAATCCAATTTTATTTGTGTTTTTGTTTTTGTTTCTGTTTAGTAATAAATTTTTCATCTACCTTCTGTTTAGATGTGTTTTTATGTTTTAATTAGTGTTTGTGCCAAGTAGAACCTATAGGATAACCTATGGTGATAGTTAATTTGATTCTGCTGAAAAACAGAAACTTTGCGCGCACGAAATTAGTTTTGTTAAATCACAGAAACATATGCTTTTGCGTTGATTCTTTTTGCTGAAAATCAATAGACAAATTGTAAAGGACTTCCTATTTTGGTAGAATTCTTAGAGTTCCAGAAGTTTGCGTTAGTTACAGATTGCTATAGACTATTCTGTTTTTGACAGATTCTGCCTTTCGTGTGTTGTTTGCTTATTTTGATGCATCTATGGCTAGTATTAAGTGGTATGAACCATAGAGAACTTGGAATGAAGTAGGTTTAACACCAATATAAATAAATAATGAGTTCATTACAGTACCTTATGTGGTGGTTTTGTTTTCTTTCACTAACGGGGCTTATGAGATTTCCTGTTGACTTTTGTGTTGTGAAGTTTTCAAGTTTTGGGTAAAGATTTGATGGACTATGGGATAAGGAGTGGCAAAAGCTAAGTTTGGGGATGCCCATGGCACCCCAAGATATTCAAGAGTAGCCAAAAGCCTAAGCTTGGGGATGCCCCCGGAAGTCATCCCCTCTTTCGTCTTCGTTCATTGGTAACTTTACTTAGAGCTATATTTTTATTCGCCACATGATATGTGTTTTGCTTGGAGCGTTGTGTATGATATTAGTCTTTGCTTTTTAGTTTACCACAATCATCCTTGTTGTACACACCTTTTGGGAGAAGTCCACTTTATTAGAATTTGCTAGAATACTCTATGTGCTTCACTTATGTCTTTTGAGCTAGATAGTATTTGCTCTAGTGCTTCACTTATATCTTTTAGAGCACGGCGGTGGCTTAATTTTGAAGAAATTGCTAGTCTCTCATGCTTCACTTATATTATTTTGAGAGTCTTTTAGAACAGCATGGTATTTGCTATGGTTATGAATTTGGTCCTAGAATGATGAGCATCCAAGTGGTATAATAAAAACTATCATAGAAAGTGCATAAAACACTGGGATCAATTTGATGCTTGATTATTGTTTTGAGATATAGATGTGGTAATGTTAGAGTCAAGCTAGTGGGTAATTATGAAATTGACAAATACTTGTGTTGAAGTTGGCAAGTCCCGTAGCATGCACGTATGGTAAAAGTTATGTGACAAATTTGTTGCATGAGGTGCTCTTTTGATTGTCTTTCTTATGAGTGGAGGTCGGGATCGCGCGATGGTTAACTCCTACTAACCCTTCCCCTAGGAGCATGCGTAGTAGTACTTTGCTTCGAGGGCAAGTAGACTTTTGCAATAAGTATATGAGTTCTTTATGACTAATGTGAGTCCATGGATATACGCACACTCACCCTTCCACTTTGCTAGCCTCTATTATACCGCGCAACCTTCGCCGGTATCATGCACCCATTATTTATCTTCCTCAAAACAGCCACCATACCTACCTATTATGGCATTTCCATAGCCATTCCGAGATATATTGCCATGCAACTTTCCACCGTTCCGTTTATTATGACACACTTCATCATTGTCATATTGCTCTTTGCATGATCATGTGGTTGACATCGTATTTGTGGCAAGGCCACCTTCATAATTTTCATACATGTCGCTCTTGATTCATTGCATATCCCGGTACATCGCCGGAGGCATTCATATAGACTCATATCTTGTTCTAGTTTTGAGTTGTAATTCTTGAGTTGTAAATCAATAAAAGTGTGATGATCTTCATTATTAGAGCATTGTCCCAGTGAGGAAAGGATGATGAAGACTATGATTCCCCCACAAGTCGGGATGAGACTTCGAACTTTACAAAAAGAAAAAAAAGAGAAAAGCCAAAAAAAGAAAGGCCAAAGAAAAAAAAGAGAAAAGAAAAAAAAAGAGAAAAAAAAGAAAAATAAAATGAGAGAAAAAGAGAGAAGGGACAATGCTACTATCCTTTTTACCACACTTGTGCTTCAAAGTAGCACCATGATCTTCATGATAGAGAGTCTCCTATCTTGTCACTTTCATATACTAAGTGGGCATTTTTCATTATAGAACTTGGCTTGTATATTCCAATGATGGGCTTCCTCAAAATGCCCTAGGTCTTCGTGAGCAAGCAAGTTGGATGCACACCCACTTAGTTTCTTTTGTTGAGCTTTCATATATTTATAGCTCTAGTGCATCCGTTGCATCGCAATCTCTACTCACTCACATTGATATCTGTTGATGGGCATCTCCATAGCCCGTTGATACTCCTAGTTGATGTGAGACTATCTTCTCCCTTTTTGTCCTCACAACCACCACCATATACCACCATAGTGCTATGTCCATGGCTTGCGCTCATGTATTGTGTAAGAGTTGAAAAAGCTGAAGCGCGTTAAAAAGTATGAACCAATTGCTTGGCTGAAACCGGGGTTATGCATGATGGGAGTATTTTGTGTAATGAAAATGAAGCATGGCCTAACTATATGATTTTGTAGGGATAAGCTTTCTTTGCCTATGCTATTTTGATAGGACATGATTATTTGTTAGTATGCTTTGAAGCATTATTATTCTTTATGTTTTATAAGCTTTTATCTTGAATCATTTGGATCTGAACAATCATGCCACAATAAAGAAAATTACATTGAGAAATATGCTAGGTAGCATTCCACATCAAAAATTCTATTTTTATCATTTACCTACTCGAGGACGAGCATGAATTAAGCTTGAGGATGCTTGATACGTCTCCAACGTATCTATAATTTTTGATTGTTCCATGCTATTATATTACCCCTTTTGGATATTTATGGGCTTTATTTTACACATCTATATCATTTTTGGGACTAACCTACTAACCGGAGGCCCAACCCGTATTGCTGTTTTTTTGCCTATTTCAGTATTTCGAAGAAAAGGAATATCAAACGGAGTCCAAATGGAATGAAACCTTCGGGAGCGTGATTTTTGGAACAAACGTGATCCAGAGGACTTGGAGTGCAAGCTAAGAGGCAGCCGAGGCGGCCACGAGGGTGGAGGGCGCGCCCACCCCCTGGGCGTGCCCCCTATCTCGTGGGAACCTCGGGCGGCCACCGACGTACTTCTTCCTCCTATATATACCCACGTACCCCAAAAACATCCAGGGAGCCAACGAAAAACAATTTCCACCGCCGTAACCTTCTGTATCCGCGAGATCCCATCTTGGAGCCTTGGCGGCGCTCGCCGAGGGAGGAATCGACCATAGAGGGCTTCTACATCAACACCATAGCCCTCCGATGAGTTGTGAGTAGTTTACCACAGACCTTCAGGTCCATAGTTATTAGCTAGATGTCTTCTTCTCTCTTTTTGGATCTCAATACCATGTTCTCCCCCTCTCTTGTGGAGATCTATTCGATGTAACTCTTTTTGCGGTGTGTTTGTTGAGATCCGATGAATTGTGGGTTTATGATCAAGTTTATATTTGAGAAATATTTGAATCTCTTCTGAATTCTTTTATGTATGATTGAGTTATCTTTGCAAGTCTCTTCGAATTGTCAGTTTGGTTTGGCCTACTAGATTGATCTTTCTTGCAACGGGAGAAGTGCTTAGCTTTGGGTTCAATCTTGCGGTGTCCTTACCCAGTGACAATAAAGGTTGCAAGGCACGTATTGTATTGTTGCCATCGAGGATAAAAAGATGGGGTTTATATCATATTGCATGAGTTTATCCCTCTACATCATGTCATCTTTCTTAATGGTTACACTATTCTTATGAACTTAATACTCTAGATGCATGTTGGATAACGGTCGATGTGTGGAGTAATAGTAGTAGATGCAGGCAGGAGTCGGTCTACTTGTCACGGACGTGATGCCTATATACATGATCATGCCTAGATAATCTCATAATTACTCGCTTTTCTATCAATTGCTCGACAGTAATTTGTTCACCCACCGTAATACTTATGCTATCTTGAGAGAAGCCACCAGTGAAACCTATGGCCCCCGGGTCTATCTTTTATCATATAAGCTTTCAATCTACTTTTATTTGCATCTTTACTTTTCCTATCTATATTATAAAATACCAAAAATATATCTATCTTATCATACTATCTCTATCAGATCTCACTTTCGCAAGTGGCCGTGAAGGGATTGACAACCCCTTTATTGCGTTGGTTGCGAGTTCTTTGTTTGTTTGTGTAGGTGTGTGGGACTTTTGAGGAGCCTCCTACTGGATTGATACCTTGGTTCTCAAAAACTGAGGGAAATACTTACGCTACTATTGCTGCATCACCCTTTCCTCTTCAAGGAAAACCAACGCAAGCTCAAGATGTAGCAGCAAGCTAATGTCATATGGCGGTCCGCTAGTGCTTATTAACTCAGTACTTATTAGTATGCCAATGTTCCTGCTATCCTTCTTTGAGGTACCCAAGGGGGTACGGAAGAGACTAGACTTCTTTCGATCTCGATTCTTCTGGCAGTCAGATGAGGCCAAGAAGAAATATCGCCTAGCACGATGGGATATATTATGCCGACCCAAGGATCTGGGAGGTCTCGGTATTGAAAACCTGGAAATTAAGAATAAATGCCTTATGAGTAAATTGCTTTACAGGTTATTGTAGGACCTTGAGAAGAGGTGTCTAGAGGGGGGTGATTAGACACTAAGTACCAAAGTTGCAGTTTTTAAGTTCTTTAAGTTTAAGTGGAGTTTAGGCACAAATTTAACATTCACAATACATATCAAGCAAGCATGCAAAGAGTATATGAGCAGTGGAAAGTAAAGCATGCAACTTGCGAGAAAGTAAAGGGAAGGGTTTGGAGGATTCAAACGCAATTGGAGACACAGATGTTTTTGGCGTGGTTCCAATAGGTGGTGGTATCGTACATCCACGATGATGGAGACTTCAACCCACGAAGGGTAACGGTTGCGCGAGTCCACGGAGGGCTCCACCCACGAAGGGTCCACGAAGAAGCAACCTTGTCTATCCCACCATGGCCGTCGCCCACGAAGGACTTGCCTCACTAGCGGTAGATCTTCACGAAGTAGGCGATCTCCTTGCCCTTACAAACTCCTTGGTTCAACTCCACAATCTTGATGGAGGCTCCCAAGTGACACCTAGCCAATCTAGGAGACACCACTCTCCAAGAAGTAACAAATGGTGTGTTGATGATGAACTCCTTGCTCTTGTGCTTCAAATGATAGTCTCCCCAACACTCAACTCTCTCTCATAGGATTTGGATCTGGTGTAAAGAAGATTTGAGTGGAAAGCAACTTGGGGAAGGCTAGAGATCAAGATTCATATGGTAGGAATGGAATATCTTGACCTCAACACATGAGTAGGTAGTTCTCTCTCAGAAAATGTATGCTGGAAGTGTAGGTTCAGTCTGATGGCTCTCTCCACGAATGAAGAGGAGGTGGAGGGGTATATATAGCCTCCACACAAAATCTAACCGTTACACACAATTTACCAAACTCGGTGGGACCGATTCAACAGACTCGGTCGGACCGATTTAGTAGACCTAGTGACCGTTAGGATTTTCGGCGGGACTGAGATGCAACTCGGTAAGACCGATTCTGTTAGGGTTAGGGCATAACGTAATCTCGGTAAGACCGATTACACAAACTCGGTGAGACCAATTTTGGTAATAAGCTTTCCAGAGAGTTGGTCAGGCAAACTCGGTTAGACCGATTACACAAACTCGGTAGGACCAATTTTGGTAATGAGTCAACCAGGAAGTTTGCATTGTAATCTCGATAGTACCGATTGCTCAAACTCGGTGAGACCGATTTTGGTAATGGACACACACAGAGAGATTACAATCCCATCTCGGTGAGACCGAGATCCCTATCGGTGAGACCGATTTGCCTAGGGTTTGTGGCAGTGGCTATGACATTCAAACTCGGTGGCGCCGGATAGAAAGAATCGGTGGGGCTGAGTTTGACTTTAGGTTTTAGGACACATGTGTGGAAGTGGGAAAGTAGTTGAGGGTTTTGGAGCATATCACTAAGCACTTGAAGCAAGAGGCTCATTAAGCAACACCTCATCCCTTCTTGATAGTATTGGCTTTTCCTATAGACTCAATGTGATCTTGGATCACTAAAATGTAAAATGAAGAGTCTTGAGCTTGAAGCTTGAGCCAATCCTTTGTCCTTAGCATCTTGAAGGAGTTCCCACATCCTTTAGTCCATGCCACTCCATTGTTGAACTTATCTGAAACATACTAGATAAAAGCGTTAGTCCAAAAAGAGATATGTTGACATTAATTACCAAAACCACCTAGGGAGCACTTGTGCTTTCAATCTCCCCCTTTTTGGTAATTGATGACAACATACATCAAAGCTTTTAGATAAAGATATAAAGAATAGCAAGGAAAGCTTTGGAAAGACATGTAACAAGCATAGGCTCCCCCTACATGTATGCAATCATGTGAATATGGAATATAGAAGCATGTGAGAGCATAACCATGATAGGGTAGGCAATATGTTACATGTATCTTGGCAATATGCATCAGATCAAAGAATATTAAGGAAAATACCTTCATGCTCATAAGTCCTTCTTGCAAACAGTATGTACATCAGCAAGAATTCCTCATACACATGATTGTGATGCATATACTTACCTTGTAGTTGTTGGGGAACGTAGTAATTTCAAAAAATTTCCTACGCACACGCAAGATCATGGTGATGGCATAGCAACGAGAGGGGAGAGTATTGTCCACGTACCCTCGTAGACCGTAAGCGGAAGTGTTAGAACAACGCGGTTGATGTAGTCGTACATCTTCACGGCCCGACCTATCAAGCACCGAAACTACGGTACCTCCGAGTTCTAGCACATGTTCAGCTCGATGACGTCCCTCGAACTCTGGTCCAGCCGAGTGTCGAGGGAGAGTTCCATCAGCACGACGGCGTGGTGACGATCTTGATGTACTACCGACGCAGGGCTTCGCCTAAGCACCGCTACGATATTATCGAGGTGGATTATAGTGGAGGGGGGCACCGCACACGGCTAAGAGATCCAAGGGATCAATTGTTGTTGTGCCTAGAGGTGCCCCCCTGCCCCCGTATATAAAGGAGCAAGGGGGGAGGGGGCGGCCGGCCTAGTAGAGGCGCGCCAAGGGAGTCCTACTCCCACCGGAGTAGGACTCCTCCTTCCTTGTTGGAGTAGGAGAAGGGGAAAGAGGGGAGAGGAGGAAGGAAAAGGGGGCCGCACCCCTTGTCCAATTCGGACTAGAGGGGGGCTGCACGCCTCCTTCCTTTCGGCCTCTCTCCTCTATTCCCGTATGGCCCAATAAGGCCCATGTACTCCCCGACGAATTCCCGTAACTCTCCGGTACTCCGAAAAATACCCGAATCACTCGGAACCTTTCTGAACTCTGAATATAGTCGTCCAATATATTGATCTTTATGTCTCGACCATTTCGAGACTCCTCGTCATGTCCCCGATCTCATCCGGGACTCCGAACTCCTTCGGTACATCAAAACTCATAAACTCATAATATAACTGTCATCGAAACCTTAAGCGTGCGGACCCTACGGGTTCGAGAACAATGTAGACATGACCTAGAACTATTCTCGGTCAATAACCAATAGCGGAACCTGTATGCTCATATTGGCTCCCACATATTCTACGAAGATCATAACAACATACGTTGTTCCCTTTGTCATCGGTATGTTACTTGCCCGAGATTCGATCGTCGGTATCCAATACCTAGTTCAATCTCGTTACCGGCAAGTCTCTTTACTCGTTACGTAATGCATCATCCCGCGACTAACTCATTTGTCACATTGCTTGCAAGGCTTATAGTGATGTGCATTACCGAGAGGGCCCAGAGATACCTCTCCGACAATCGGAGTGACAAAACCTAATCTCGAAATACACCAACCCAACATGTACCTTTGGAGACACCTGTAGTACTCCTTTGTAATCACCCAGTTACGTTGTGACGTTTGGTAGCACCCAAAGTGTTCCTCCGGTAAATGGGAGTTGCATAATCTCATAGTTACAGGAACATGTATAAGTCATGAAGAAAGCAATAGCAACATACTAAACGATCAAGTGCTAGGCTAACGGAATGGGTCATGTCAATCACATCATTCTCCTAATGATGTGATCCGTTAATCGATGACAACACATGTCTATGGTTAGGAAACATAACCATCTTTGATCAACAAGCTAGTCAAGTAGAGGCATACTAGTGACACTATGTTTGTCTATGTATTCACACATGTATTATGTTTCCGGTTAATACAATTCTAGCATGAATAATAAACATTTATCATGATATAAGGAAATAAATAATAACTTTATTATTGCCTCTAGGGCATATTTCCTTCAGTCTCCCACTTGCACTAGAGTCAATAATCTAGTTCACATCACCATGTGATTTAACACCAATATTCACATCTGTATGTGATTAATACCATTAGTTCACATCATCATGTGATCAACACCCAAAGGGTTTTACTAGAGTCAATAATCTAGTTCACATCGGTATGTGATTAACACCCAACGAGTACTAAGGTATGATCATGTATTGCTTGTGAGAGAAGTTTAGTCAACGGGTCTGTCACATTCAGAGCCGTATGTATTTTGTAAATATTCTATGTCTACAATGCTCTGCACGGAGCTACTCTAGCTAATTGCTCCCTACTTTTAATATGTATCCAGATTGAGACTTAGAGTCATCTGGATCGGTGTAAAAGCTTGTATTGTTGTAACTTTTACGACGAGCTCTTTTATCACTTCCATTATCGAGAAACATATCCTTATTCCACTAAGGATAATTTTGACCAATGTCCAGTGATCTACTCCTAGATCACTATTGTACTCCCTTGCCAAATCAGGGCAGAGTATACAATAGGCCTGGCCCATAGCATAGCATACATTTATAGAACCTATGATTGATGCATAGGGAATGACTTTCATTCTCTTTCTATTTTCTTCTGTGGTCGGGATTTGAGTCTTACTCAATTTCATACCTTTGCAACACAGGCAAGAACTCTTTCTTTGACTGTTCCATTTTGAACTACTTCAAAATCTTGTCAAGGTATGTACTCATTGAAAATCTTATCAAGCGTCTTGATCTATCTCAATAGATCTTGATGCTCAATATGTAAGTAGCTTTACTGAAGTCTTTCTTTTGAAAGAACTTCTTTCAAACACTCCTTTATGCTTTGCAAAATAATTCTACATTATTTCCGATCAACAATATGTCATTCACATATACTTATCAGAAATGTTGTAGTGCTCCCACTCACTTTCTTGTAAATATAGGCTTCACCGTAAGTCTGTACAAAACTATATGCTTTGATCAACTTATCAAAGCATATATTCCAACTCTGAGGTGCTTGCACCAGTCCATAGATGGATCGCTGGAGCTTGCACATTTTGTTAGCACCTTTAGGATTGACAAAACCTTCTGGTTGCATCATATACAACTCTTCTTTAAGAAAACCATTAAGGAATGCAGTTTTGACATCCATTTGCCAGATTTCATAAAATGTGGCAATTCCTAACATGATTCGGACAGACTTAAGCATCGATACGAGTGAGAAAATCTCATTGTATTCAACATCTTGAACTTGTCGAAAAACCTTTTTGCGACAAGTCGAGCTTTGTAGATAGTAACACTACTATCAACGTCTGTCTTCCTCTTGAAGATCCATTTATTTATGGTTTGCCGATCATCGGGCAACTCTACCAAAGTCCACACTTTGTTCTCATACATGGATCCTATCTTAGATTTCATGGTCTCCAGCCATTTTGCGGAATCTGGGCTCATCATCGCTTCCTCATAGTTCGTAGGTTTATCATGGTCTAGTAACATGATTTTCAGAACAGGATTACCGTACCGCTCTGGTGCGGATCTTACTCTGGAAGACCTACGAGGTTTGGTAGCAACTTGATCTGAAGTTTCATGATCATCATCATTAACTTCCTCACTAATTGGTGTAGGAATCACTGGAACTGATTTCTGTGATGAACTACTTTCCAATAAGGGAAAAGGTACAATTACCTCATCAAGTTCTACTTTCCTCCCACTCACTTCTTTCGAGAGAAACTTCTTCTCTAGAAAGGATCCATCTTAGCAACGAATAACTTGCCTTCGGATCTGTGATAGAAGGTGTACCCAATAGTTTCCTTTGGGTATTCTATGAAGACACATTTCTCCGATTTGGGTTTGAGCTTATCAGGATGAAACTTTTTCACATAAGCATCGCAGCCCCAAACTTTAAGAAACGACAACTTGGGTTTCTTGCTAAACCACAGTTCATATGGTGTCATCTCAACGGATTTAGATGGTGCCCTATTAAACGTGAATGCAGCTGTCTCTAATGCATAACCCCAAAACAATAATGGTAAATCAATAAGAGACATCATAGATCGCACCATATCCAATAAAGTGCGGTTACGACGTTCGACACACCATAACGCTGTGGTATTCCAGGTGGCGTGAGCTGTGAAACTATTTCACATTGTTTTAATTGAAGACCAAACTCGTAACTCAAATGTTCGTCTCCGCGATCAGATCGCAGAAACTTTATTTTCTTGTTACGATGATTTTTCCACTTCACTCTGAAATTCTTTGTACCTTTCAACTATTTCAGACTTATGTTTCATCAAGTAGATATACCCATATCTGCTCAAATCATCTTGTGAAGGTCAGAAAATAATGATACTTGCCACGAGCATCAATACTCATTGGATCACATACATTGGTATGCATTATTTCCAACAAGTTAGTAGCTCGTTCCATTGTTCCGGAGAACTGAGTTTTAGTCATCTTGCCCAAAAGGCACGGTTCGCAAGCATCAAATGATTCATAACCAAGTGATTCCAAAAATCAATCTTTATGGAGTTTCTTCATGCGCTTTACACCGATATGACCCAAACGGCAGTGCCACAAATAAGTTGCACTATCATTATTAACTTTGCATCTTTTGGCATCAATATTATGAATATGTGTATCATCACGATCGAGATCCAACAAACTATTTTTATTGGGTGTATGACCATAGAAGGTTTTATTCATGTAAACAGAACAACAATTATTCTCTGATTTTAAATGAATAACCGTATTGCAATAAACATGATCAAATCATATTCATGCTCAACGCAAACGCTAAATAACATTTATTTAGGTTTAACACTTATCCCGAAAGTTTAGGGAGTGTGTGATGATGATCATATCAATCTTGGAACTACTTCCAACACTCATCGTCACTTCCCATTCAACTAGTCTCTGTTTATTCTGTAACTCCTGTTTCGAGTTACTTATCTTAGCAACCGAACAAGTATCAAATACTCAGGGGCTACTATCTCTACTCCTAATGGACGAGTTGGTTGAATAGTCCCACCACTTTCGTCTGGTTTATTTTCAACCGGTTTAATTTCGTCTGGTTTTTTTCGTCCCTCACCCCACCCCCACCACGATCTATACCACGCACGTAACGAAAAACCCCGTACAAAGCCGCTCCCCTCGAACCCTAGGTCGATCGCGGAACCAATCGCCGCCGCCAACATCAGAGATATCCGCCACCCCCGCCATCGTAGAACCCCAGGTCAGGGCATGACCCAAGGCAGGGCGTGGCTGTGGGACGCCGCCGCCGCCATCGTTGAACCCCAGGGAAGGGTCGTGGTTGCGTTCCGGGCAGCGTGGAGCGGCGCATAGGAAAGGGTAGCTAGATCCATCTCGCCCACTTCTTCATGATGTTGTCCTCGTCCTCCAGTTGACCACGCTAGCTTTAGCGATTTGAGTGACTGCCCTACGAGGAATCAGTGCATCGTACTCATTGTAGATGCCGGCGGCCGTTGGCAAGGGTGCGTTCGGAAGAGCAGGTGGCGTACAAGGTCGCGTGGAGGTCCAACGAGCGGAACTTCGCCTCACAGGTGCGTTGATCTAAATCTTCTCCTCCATTGCCTTTGTTTTCGTTACCCGTGCGTGTAGCCGGAGTGCTCCCACTCAAGAATTTTTAGTACGTGATGTGTCCTCTCTAATTCAGATCCTGCTTGCGCGATGGGTCCTTTCTAATTCATATCTTGCTTGCCTGAACGTGATATCTTCTTTGCCATGGTGAGCACAGCATGATTCGTTCGCCGTCATGACTTTTGTTATGACATTATTTTTATTCAGAAAGAGGTTTAAGTGAAGATCGAATGGTTTTTAGATTATGTGGAGAATACATGAGTACTCCTCTGTAGTGTATTGTTGTTCAACTGAGACATATGCAGTGGGTTTGATCATGCCAGCGGGTTAATTAAAGCCATGTAAATACTATACATTCAGATATACAAGTACTACTGTTTTAGATGCCAGTACAAATTTTTTTAGAGGTAGGGCAGCCGAGACTACAACCCGTGAGACTTCCTTGCTGCCAGCCACCGTTGTTGGCTTGGTTGCAGCCAGCCGACCATTGCTCCGGCTGCTAGCCGCTAGCCACTAGCGCCAGGGTGTGCGTCGTGTGTGTGTCGTATGTTTAGCCATCAGGCAAGGGCACGTCCCAAATAAGGAGTCTTCTCACAAGCCACGGCCCAACATCAAAGAGAACTCTTCCTTTCAGCGATTTATTGCACCTGTCATCCATCGATCGAGCGTGTATACTATAGTATCTTTTGCCAGAAATAAATGTTGGGTGGGCACCGTTCCTCGCCCTATGGAGAGCTCCACCGGTGCTACCTCTTATAGTCTTGTACTGTAGTAGCTTTAGTATTTCTCCCACTTTTTCTGCTACATGTGTAAACGTAATTACAGTTGAGAAAGCGAGAGATATCTGTTTTGATAAAAAAATTGGTGTATCTTTGTTATCTGGATATATCTAAATTATTGCTGAATACATCTTCATGTGAGAAAATGTGGATGGCTACAGGAGAAACATAAACTTTGTCATATAAAAATGGAAGTGTTAACTGCTCAAATTTTCTACTTTGCAAACAAATAAAGTGATGCAAGGTATATTCAGATGTCTGCAGTTAATGAGAGTTTAAATTGGGTTCAGCATTAAATTAGTGCTTAATTGGTTCCTTCATGATTGCTATTGTTTCATAGTTTATGTTTTCCAATCCGTTATATATCTACCTCATGTTGATGCACTATCAAAATTGTCTCACTAATTCTTGTCACATTATTTTGCTCAAATGCCACTTATCCTTTGACTGGCTTGCCCCTAATTTTATAAATCCTGCCATTCCAAATCTTACTTAATATGCAGAACTGGAAGAATTCCAAGAAAGATCATTGCTTCAAGGTTGGGAGCGGACACAACATAATTGGCATCAAAATTAGATCTGGATCATAGATATCCTGTCTTGCTCGGTGAGATTTCTGTTTTCTATTCCGTTATATACCCATATCCTGTCTTGTTGATGCTGATATGTTTGTCGCTTGCTCTTCTGCAGCTGTTGCTTGAGCACAAGAGACTAGGTTATGGGTTGTTGTCACCACCGATTGCTTGGACTTTGATGCTTGGACTGCCTTTATTGAGAAGACAGAGAATTGCTGAGGTGAAATTGACACTGTTGCCTTACAATTCGATGCATTATTCTTCCTTTTGCATCTTGTTGTATGTATGTGTCACAGTTTTCAGCAGCTTATCCTTTTTTTGTTCCCACATGTGTTAGATATTTGTTTGGTTACATGCAATCGATCTGTATTTGGTTCACCACAAAGTTATCTCAGTCTTTGTTATGCATGGATGGTCACTCGCTCCCTTGTTTTGATTAGCACATTATCTTTCTACATTCCTTAGTCTTGTAGGATTATAGAATATATGCTATTTGACTTCATGGGCCTTGTTCCTTGTAGTAGTTTCAGCATTGTCCTATTGTAATATTGTCAATCTGTCCTTATTCGTTTTTTAATGAACAACAATAGATATAAGTTTAATCTGTTTGGCTAATAAAATAAAATGGATTTTTAATGATAAACAAGTTTATGCTAATGCCACATATTTGTATATTCCTGCTCAGAGCAACATGTTGAGAATACGGAAAGTGTATGATGCATTCCTTGCGGAGTTCTCTCTGTGCCTTGGTTATTCGAAGAAATATGCTGATCATGAAGGCTGCCTTGATGGTGTCAAAAAAGCTTTTGAGGTGTATGAACACGCAGTTCTTGCGGTTACTTATCAGTGGACATATGGTGTAATTATTGTCAGTTTGCGATTTCAACATACAATGACCCAGATGTCATCAGAAGGTAGCAATTGAATACCTAGACTATTATGATGAAGTTTGTTTTAATATATTCTGTAGTGTCTTGACTTTTGTTAACTACCGCATTTTAGGATGTATGTATATACAAATACATACATGGCAAGAAGGGATTTTACAATACGTACCTAGGACCTGAACAGGAATACTTGATGAAACACTTCATAATATTTTAGCACTGTTTTCCAGCAGTCCTTGTGGTAGTTTAGGCCGTGGAATTGTTGCATATATTCGAATTTGGGCTTGGCAGTGTGTTCCTACTTCTTTGACTCCATGCATGTCTCAGCTGTAATGATTAATCTATCTCCATGAAGTACATCATCTGTTCGACCTTTTTGTAGCAGTTATAATCTGTACTCACTTCATCTG
The DNA here is from genome assembly GCA_021437245.1 of Aegilops speltoides. Taxonomy (NCBI): domain Eukaryota; kingdom Viridiplantae; phylum Streptophyta; class Magnoliopsida; order Poales; family Poaceae; genus Aegilops; species Aegilops speltoides. The sequence continues at coordinate 39,741,910 of CM038143.1, forward strand.
GGTTTGTAGGGCGTGTGCCAGTTTTTAGGTCCTTAATGTGCTATATGCCACCAAAAGTATATGTGATGAAACTTTCTTTGAATACAAATTCAATGATATGCTTTTGGCGGCATATAACACTTGTTTCATATAGTCGAGGAAGAAAAAATCCGCTCATGCCCTATAAACCTGGATACAGGGAGTATAAGTATTTTCATATAGCCGACATTAGTCATTTAATGCATTAAGTCGGTAGCCAATTTTGAGATCACATGTTTGTGCTATACAAAGTACTTAAGTTTAGAACATGTCTATCAAGAAAAATACAGTCCTCCTTTGATTCAAATGTAGCTTCCACTGTTTGATCATGCAAGTCATCATTCATTTAGTGTATTTTGAACTATATAATGGGTTTTGAGGTGTCTTATGTACCAGCACTCTGCTAAGCAACTCTGTTTATATGGTCTGACTACCATCTTCTCCCCTCCGGATGACGCACGATCCACTCTCCTCCTCCACGGCCGTGACCAATGACGCACGATGGAAAGTTCGTTTCGCGGCGGATCTGGTGACCGCGCGACGCGTCACGTTCGACGAGGCGAGCTGTGGCTGCGCGGAGACGCCCTCCGGATCGTGTTGCTCGACGCAAGGGGGCACACGGTGGAAACTCGATGTCTTCGCCCTGGTGAGTGGATTGATATCGGCGATATAGTTGCTTTTCCTTGCCACTTTGCTAGGGTTTACGACAGAGCACCGGCGACCGGCGGAAACTCCGGTGAACCCACGCCGCCGCATGGCCTGTTTCGTGAGCGGGCGGTACACGGGAGCGGCCGTGTCGATTGGGGCGCGCACCGTCGAACACATCTGACGGATGGGCCCGGGATCCTGGGGCGCGGACCGGTCCACCATGGCGCGGATGCGCGACACGTAGACGAGGGCGGATCTGACCGCCATGGAAGCGGCGGAGTTAGGGTTTCTGGGGGCGCCGCGGGTATAAAACACACGTCAGCCACCCCTGCCTCCATTTTGGATCTCGACGAGGGGCTCGCTCACTTCTGGAACGCTTCCCCTCTCGTCAGATCTAGGGTTCGTCCCAATTTCGAGTGGTGGGAAGGCAAGATCCATGGCGATTTGCGTTCCTTTGCCCAAGTAGTTGCATCTCGATCCCCCACAAATCCTCCTGCTAGAGCTAGAGAGAAACCACCGGATAGATTGCTCGCGAATCCTGTTGCTAGATCCAAAGAGAAGCCTCCTGCTGAGATGAGAGGGGATGGGTTCGGTGCGGGCCGCCAAGGGCGTGGCGCCGGGCGGTTCGATCGTGGGCGCGGCCGTGGATTCGACACCCACGTCTGGAAGCGCAAGACGGATGCGGGGAGCTCCTCCTCCACCAACGACAAGTGGGAGGAGGCGGCCGGCAACCTGCAGGCGAACCGAAACCGCCAATCCAGATGGGATGGGGAGGGCGGTGACCTGCAGGACACTCAGGAGCCGGCTGCGGCCGGAGGGCAACAGGCCGCTCCCCCCCACCGCCAAGAGATCCGAGGGGGAGATTCCAGAAGTGAAAAAGATCATCACACCGTCGACAAGAACAATCCATCTGCTGGTAACCGCGAGTACTCCTCCTCTGGTATTGTTGTTCCTTCCTGTGATGCTTGTCAGATCTGCCATTTGCCTGGGCACTTTACTGTTAGGTGCCCGCAGGCGTTCTGTGAGAGATGCAAAAAGAGGGGCCATCTGTCGTTTGTCTGCAGTGAGTTCTTCCCCTGGGATCACACACCCGTGATGTGTGCATTCCAAAGTAAGGGTCAGGGTTTCTTTTACATTCCTGATTTTAGTGTGGATAGACAGAGCAGGCATAATATCTTCAATATTGTTGTAACAATCACTGATGGCTCGGCTCTGACCAAGGATATTGAACACGAGCTGAGTGTGTATGTTGGTCAGGGTTGGCGCTGCTCTGCTAGATTCTTTGCTCCTCAAAAATTTGTTATGAGAATGCCAAATCCTAGAGAGGTTGAGAGAGCTCTTTTTGTTGAACACATTAAGCTGAAAAAGTGTGGGGTTAGTGTTAAATTCTCTCCCTGGTCTGAAGACATTGATTCTGAGGGATTGCTTGAAATTGCGTGGGTCAAGATTGGTAAAATTCCGCCCAACAAGAGATGTGATAAAACTGTAGCTTATGTGGGAGCGTCAGTTGGGATTACTTTGGAAGTAGATATGTCAACAATAAATCGCCCAACTTCCTGCTACTGCAGAGGGAGTGCTGGCAGGACGTTTCTACAGGTTTACCTATGAGGTTGAGGAGGTTTTGGTCAAGAACCCTGGTAATGCAGAAGAGGAGGATCCCATCAATGTGGATGGGACCAAGTCTGATCAGACTCCTAAGAGGAAGCGTACTGAACATGAGAGAGGGGTGCAGCAGCCTGAGTCTGCTGGACATGGCAATACTGGGGGCTCCTATCGTGGTGGCAAGGCCTGTCGCCTGCTATGCGATGACAACGAAGAGTCTCCTTCTACTGAAAGTGATGGAGATGGTTCCCTGCTTATTGAATCAATACAGAGAGAGATTGAGGAGAAAATGAGGGAAGGGGTGGTTGATTCCTCCCTTTGGATGGTTCCCAGGAAACCTGATATCAAGGAGGACGCTGCGCAAGATATTCAGGTGAATAAAGACACACATAGCATACCTGTTACTCCCTGCCAGACTATTTCTAATCCTTCTCAGATTGTGGAGGTCACTGGTGAGGTGGATCCTGGGATGAAGACTTCATGCAGTTATGTGGTACAACTCCCATCTCCTGAAAGCACTGAAGAAATCATTCTCACCCCCCCGCTAGCACCTGAAGCCCCGCTGAGGTTCAGCAAGCGTAACATCTCTGGAATGCAGGACAAGGTGGAGGACAGGGCTAAGAAAATGGCCAGCAAGAAGAACCTGGAAGGTAACAATGCACCTACTTTCAAAAATTCTTTCGATGCACTTTCTAATGATGAATTGATCAGTAGAGCGAATTTGATTGGGGTGGAAATTCCTAATGATGATTTTGCGGTCGTTGATATTATTAGAGAACTTGAATGTGCTCGAAAGGAATTAAATGACAAAAACTTAATCAATAATACTGACAATGAACAAGATGTTCTGATTGTAACTAATGGTCTGGGTAAGGAAACTCCTGTGAGTTTAGATTGGTTAGACTAGGAAGAACATATCTATGAACGCATATCTTCTGCTAAGCCTAAAAAGAAGAAACATGGTAAATCTGTTGTTAAGATTCCTAGGCCTGTGACTAGGAGTCAGAAAAGGGAGAGTGCTGAGGAGGATCTAAAATGTAACCCTGCCCCGTTCCATGGTAGGGTTACTCGGACCAAATTCCACAAAAAACGTTCCAAATGAAAGGTCTCATTTGGAACTGTCGAGGGGTGGGCAAGAAAGGAATGGCCACCTGCCTCTCAGACATGATTAGTGACCATTCCCTTGATTTCCTGGGTTTGCAAGAAACGATGAAGAAAGAGTTTACTCCTAAGTGCCTTAGGAGAATCGATCCCTTTGACATCTTTCAATGGAATTGGGTACCTTCTGTAGGAAAATCTGGAGGCATCCTGTGCGGTATACGAAAAGATAAGTTTGATATAGTCTCTTGTACTAAAGGCAAATACATTATGCAGCTAGTGTTGTATGACATTCAAAAAAAGATCCAGTGGGGGTTGCTAGTAGTCTATGGATCGGCACATGATGAATTCAAGAATGAATTCCTAGTTGAGCTAGCCTCCTGTTGTAGTGGCATGACCGTTCCCTACATAGTAGGAGGGGATTTTAATATTCTTCGACATTCAGGAGAAAAGAATAAGAAGATGTCGAACAACAAAGCCACTGACTTGTTCAATTCCATCATCAATACACTAGCTCTTAGGGAAATCCACATCAATGGGGGGAAGTATACATGGACCAATAACCAGAATCACCCCACTCTGGAGAAACTTGATCGAATTCTCATGTCAGAACGCTGGGAGGATATTTTTCCCCTGGTATCTGTAAAGAAATTAGTTCGTGAGATCTCTGATCATAATCCTCTTGTGCTGTCCTCTGGGGAAGAAGGACGTGAAGCCCCGAAACCTCGTGAATTCCGTTTCAACCTGTCCTGGATTAAAGATGAAAAGTTCCTGCCTACTGTGAGTAGGATTTGGGCGAGGAAGGTTGCATCCTCTGATCCCATTGATATTCTAAATATCAAACTGAAGAGATTTAAAACATACTTCAAAGGATGGGGCTCTGATAAGTATGGTCATGATAAGAAAAGGAAGGAGGACCTACGCATGGAACTTGCCATGCTGGAGGAAATGGAAGAAGAAAATATGTTGCCCCTGACTTATACAATAGAAAGATGGATATCAACGACGAGCTTTATGAGCTCCTAGTTAACGAGGAATTTTTTTGGCTTCAACAGTCCCATGAGCGCTGGCTGCTCAAAGGGGACCTGAATACTGACTATTATCACAAAATTGCCAATGGGAGGAAGCGAAAAAACACTATACATTCACTCAAGGTAGGGGAGACCTTGATTGAAGGCACGGACAACCTGGTTGCCCATGCCACTGAGTTCTATAAAGAGTTGTTTGGGCCAGCTCCTGGCAACCAGATTCATCTGGACCCAGGAATCTGGGCCCCTGAGGAGAGATTAGATGACAATGACAATAGAGACCTATGTAGAGAGTTTACAGAGCAAGAGGTTAAGGAGGCTCTATTTGATATGGCTCCCAATAGGGCTCCCGGGCCTGATAACATTCCTGCTGAATTCTATCAGGTGTGCTGGGACATAGTCAAAGATGTTATTATGGCCTTGTTTAGAGCCTTCCACCAAGGAACGTTGGATGTTCAAAGGTTGAATTATGGGGTGATCACTCTTCTCCCCAAAATCTCTGGGGCTGAGAAGATTCAGCAGTACAGACCTATATGCCTATTGAGATGCCCATACAAGTTAATCACGAAAGTCCTTGATCGTAGAGTTGCTAAGTATGCAAACAAACTTATTAGTCCTACTCAAAACGCTTTCATTAAAGGGAGAAATATCATGGATGGTGTCCTGTCCTTACATGAGCTTCTTAACTACACATATGTTAAGAAGAGAGTGGGAATAGTTCTTAAACTGGACTTTGAGAAAGCATATGACAAGGTAAACTGGGACTTTCTTCTGGAGTGCCACAAGATGCGAGGGTTTGATGATAAGTGGTGCAATTGGATTGATCAAATCCTGCGTAATGGGACTGTTAGTATTAAACTAAACGGTAATGTTGGGCCATACTTTCAAAGCAAAAAAGGGGTGAGGCAGGGTGACCCGCACTCCCCCTTTCTTTTTAACCTAGCTGTTGAATGTCTCGCTAAAATGATTAAAAATGCCCAAAAAAGTAAACTGATTGTTGGTCTAGCGGCCGACTTGATTCCTGATGGGGTGGCAATTCTGCAATATGCAGATGACACAATCATATGCATTGAGGATGATGTGGAGAAAGCAGTCAACCTGAAGTTGCTGTTATACATGTTTGAAATGATGTCCGGATTGAAAGTCAATTTCCAGAAAAGTGAGATCCTTACTGTGGGAGGAGATGATAATGTGGTAGAAAGATATTTAGAAATCTTTAACTATGAGGTTGGCAGTTTCCCACTTAAGTATTTGGGGATGCCTGTGAGTTATGCCAACCTTAAATCTTCGGACTGGGAGTTCATTGTTGATAAGTACCTAAAGAAATTCGATGCCTGGATTGGAAACGCTGCCTCAATGGGAGGGAGACACACTCTGCTTGATTCTGTTGTCACCCAGCTCTCGCTTTACCATATGTCTATGTGGCTTATGAACAAGGCCTTCATCGAGAGGCTAGATAAACATAGGCGCAGATTCTTCTGGCAAGGGTGTAACAAAAAAAGGAGATATTATCTTGTTAAGTGGAACAAGATTTGTAGATCAAAAACAAAGGGGGCTTGGGTATTAAAGACCTTAGAAAACAAAACATCAGTCTCATGGTCAAGTGGTGGTGGAAACTTGAGACACAAAAAGGAATTTGGCAGGATATAGTCCGTGCCAGATATCTTCGCAACACATCTGTTGCTGAAGTTTCCCCCAAATTCTCTGATTCGCCTTGTTGGAAGGCCCTACTCAAAATCAAAAACATTTATATGATGGGCAGGAAGATTGAAACTGGTGCTGGAAACCTGATAAGGTTGTGGAAGGATCCGATCAATGGGCTGACCCCGTTTCAGGACAAATACCCTCGTCTATTTGAAATTTGCAATTACCCTGCGTGGACCTTAAATAGAAAAAATAGGCTCGGGGACACCGACGTGTTCAGACGTAGACTTTCACCTGAGCTGTCCAAGCAATGGGAGGACATGCGTGCTGCAGTTTGTAGTATCCCCCTTGTCGAAAGGAGCGATCGTGTATACTGGGGTCTTAACCAAAATGGCAAGTTCACCACGAAATCGGTGTATAAGATGCTGGAGGAACCTCTTAGTGGTTGCCATTATAGATGGATTTGGAAAGCCAAAATCCCTCTTAAAATCAAAATCTTCCTATGGCAGATGTCGCAAGACGCTATTCTTACTAGGCATGTCATGAGGAAAAAGAAGTGGCCAGGGAACCCCTGCTGCTCCTTTTGCAAGCAGGTTGAAACGATGCAACACTTATTCTTCAATTGTCCTGTGGCTAGAATTGTATGGCGATCGATTGGAGTTGCCCTTGGTACTGACAGATGTCCATCGAGTTACTGGCAGTACTTTGTGTGGTGCAACAAATTCCTCCCTGGGAGACAAAAGTTTTATACTGTAGGTCTGGCGGCTGTGTGTTGGGCGATTTGGTTGGCGCGCAACCGAGCTACCTTCGAAAAGAAACAAATCAAGACTCCTTTTGAGATTGTGTTTTCTTTGTGTTCCTTTCTTCTCTACTGGGCAGGGCTTCAGCAAGGGGAGGACGCCAAGGATCTTCGATCTGGAGCCGAGATGATCAGAACTGGCACGATGAAGCTGATGAAGGTGTGCGGCGCTATCAAGCAACCGATCCAGGGTGCTTGAAGAAAGGAGGCACACGCACAACCGCGATGCTGGATTCTCTTGGCAAAGTTACTTTATGAATACTAGTCTTTGCTGCTGGGTTCTGATACTTGTCCTTAAGCTTTTGTGATGTAATAGGCTAGATGTTGTGATGGTGCTACCAGGTTTTTGCCCCATGATACTCGTTTCGATGGCGAGCGAGTATGGTGGGTTTCCTGGTAGTGCTTGAACTCGCTTTACTTCTTTCCCTCCTCTTGACACTCTCGCTTGAACTGGTTGTATTTCCGTTCTTGGCAATGGAAAGGGGTAAAGCCCGGTTCAAAAAATATAATGGGTTTTGAGTTCTAGGCAAGGATTGTGCTCGGGAAGGATCCAAACGACGTCGTCACGGTGCACCCGACCGGCTACAAGCTCCTGTGGGTCACGGCTAAGTGGTGCAGGTGCATGACTCTACGTACGTCTCTCTCTGCCTACTTGTTTGTGCCCTGCTCCATAGTTTAGACAGTGTTGAATCGAGCTGATTTGCGGGGAGTTATTGTGAGGAGGTTAGGTTTAGTTGGTGCTAACTCGGTTTCGTCATTATTCTGGGGTATTGTGGTCTGTGGTGCATTAAAAAATGGCATTCTTGCAAAAATTAACCCTACACTCTTCTTCAATCCGTTATTGTTTTCTATCCATTTCTGAATTATTAGTTACTGATGGTAATAAAAACAAGTACAGTTCCTCTAGCAGCACCCTACCAAATGGTACAACGAAGAAGTTGAATCATCATAGCTTATTGATATGTCCATCTGCACTGCAAGGAGTCAAAAAAATCCATCATATTTTCACAAATGAAGATCGAGGCCTCAACACGAACAAAAGATTGCTCGGATAGTTAGATAGGAAAAAATAATCAATCTAGAAGATAAGAATGGGAAAGAACTAGGTGGCCCATCGGTTCGGCCGATTGCTCATGTTGTTGCACTAGGATGTGATCCGAAAGTGTGTGGAGCAACATGGTGTTCGAGCACCCCCAAGACGTGGAGTCTCACGACCTGATGTTGTGGAATCGCTGCTGCCGGAGGCAAACATGACGCAGGTGAATGTCGCTGAGAACCTGACGCATGGTGGATGACGCCGAGAACCTCAGGCCAAAGAGCACAAGGGACGACGCGGACTCATGCCTTAGCAGGCTGGTGTAGGAGCTAGAGAAGGCGAACAGCTCTATTTGGGAGTAATCAGCAGTTACCAACGACATGTTGAAACAAGCAGTTACCAACAACCAATTATTCCTATTAAAAGAAAGAGAGATGCCATGCGACTATTATTCTAGCTATTTTAGTACTCTTCAAAAAGCAAACAATGGTTGAAATAAAGGCACTGAATTCATGATGGCAAACCATTGACATGCTTCTGAAATCTTTATCATTCTTTCCTGTTGTGAAATCCACCACATGATCAACACTCTGCAGATGATAATTTAGACAGTTATTTGTAAATATATAAAGGTAAATAGCCTGGAGATTTGGCTCTTCCATTGCTAGACGGCCAGTACCAGTTGATGCCTGAAACCAATTTCCATGTATGATATACCTTTGGGATTGGCTGCACAACAGAGCCTCTGAACAGATGGACCCCAATGTGCCGTTCAACAGTTCGGCCAATGTTTTATGCTCCTTAATTACTGAGATAATTGGGTATAGATCCCTGATGAAAAATGAACAAAATAAACTGTATTAAGGTGCCCTAAAATTACTGATCACTACTGTACTTAACAAAAATATTGATCTATTTGACAAATTCAGCAAGGGAAAGAAGGTGGCGGATGTGCTCGGACAGCGACAGACTGATGCTAAGGGGCAGCCACATGCGGGCATCCATTGATACATTTCAACATATTGGATTATTTTGTTCTGAATTCTTTAGTCGGGTACCTTCTTTCTCTTGACACAACTTCAGCAACATGTTTTATATATTTAGAACTTCCAATTTAATAGTAGAGATTTAATCTCAATACTTGGTTGCATGCTGTAAGAATGTAGAAGTATGTTTTATTTTGGATCCTAGCTGTAGTGTACAACTGGGTGCTCCCAGATTTGTTTTTGGCATGGACTTCTTTGCTACCTCTTCTGCGATCCCCATTATTTGTTGCTTGATTCTCTATGCAAGAATGTCGCCTCATGGTCAAACATATGTGATCACCTATTCTCTATGCAGTAGGTACAATGAAGAATGAACCCCAAATTCATGTGAAATGTACAGCAAGGATTTTCTCCCTCAAATATATAGATGGCAATTACACACCCTCTGTAAAGAAATGTAAGAGCATTTAGATCACTACTATAGTGATCTAAATGCTCTTATATTTCTTTACGGTGGAGGGAGTAATTGTTTATGTAGAAAATAATACCTTTGTTCTTAAGGGAGTTGTATCTGATGAATTTGGCACACCATTTTGACATTTTATTGTCCATCATTTAATCTGAGGTGTTGCTTATTAGAAGCAAATATAATGCTTAATCTACATGATAATATTAAATTGTACTTAAAAATACCATTGACACCGTCGAAGCCATGCGACCCCACGCTGCTCTGTTGCATAGAGATCATGCATGGACGATGAACGGAGGGTCACCTTGTTGCCGATTATTTCCAGTTCATAAGAACAACATTTGTCGGCACCATAACAAGTGCCATACTCAGTTTATCACCATAATATCTACTAGCATAGCGATTGTTGTTATTGGCAGTGGTGGTTCAGACCTGGTTGATCCTGGGGACAAGTTGTTTGACTGGAGTCACATCGGATTATCTCTATCAAGTGCAATAGTAGCAATACCCGGCCATAGCTGCAGTATGTAAAATGCTTGTACCATTTGCAATCAAAAGGTATCATCATCATTGAGTGGCATCCGGACATAGTTCAGCTGTTGTTACCCTTTCCGCTAAAGTGAAATACATGGTTTTCTGTGAGAACTTAATTCTTTGAACTTCGAGATCATCTACCTTTTTTGGGACACTGCAGGACATGGTTGATAATCATGATAGTAAAATTTGGTGGAGATCAAGGCCTGGTTAAAACCAAGTGAGCTTTTGTAGCTGGACTGTTTAAAATGGATGAAATGGGCCAGTTACTGTTATACATGAAATTCTGGCCAGGTAGAGATCATTTTCATGATATATGAGTTTTCACACTGTCTTCCTACTTCATTGCTGAAACGTGTCATGGGAAACCTATTTTGGGGAAACATAAAACAATTGTTCTTTTGTTGTCTATTATTGCATCTCATCTTAGCTTTTATTCCTCTTTAAAAATTTATAAGACATAACGTCTTATACTTGTTTACAGACGGAGTAGAATATATTTTTTACAATCATCTTCTATTGGCCAGATTTCAAGTGTCATGTTTTCATAAAGCTGAATTGTTCGTCTTAGTCCGCTTAATTTGCAATGGTTATTTTACACTTACCACTGGAAAGATGTTTTGTTTTAATCATATTGTCTCTAGCTGATCCTCATCTCATATCACACCGCAGTTGTCCCTCCTACATTAGCTCGTTACACTTACTACAATAACACAGCGGTGGCGGGTACAGGCGCAGTGCGGCGATCCGTGAACAGACTGGCTTGAGGACGAGCAGGGGCTCTTGAGAGCTGGGGCCGGCAGCCTAGCAGTGAACAGGGATGAAGGAGTATTGAAATGGGCTGCGGTGGGCATGGAACAATGTGGCCCGTGTCGCCTCTTCATTCAGCTCAACATGATGGTCGTTCATCTGAAAACAAGGTTGGGAAGACAATTATCTGAGGGCGATTCAGATTTCAACATGAATGCAAAATACATCTGCGATTTGATTTTTGTACATGGAATAAACTTTGTATATTTTTTGTACCTTTCTTCTATTAGTAGTTTGTAAATAACATGAATCCAGTACTTAGGCATAAACAAGGGACACCTGAGTGGAGAAAGACAGTTCGCCCACAAATGTGGTGATGTCAAACATTTGAATTGCGTATGGAGGTTCTTTCATCGCAAATAGCAAAGTTTGATACGGGCTTACTTTAATCAGCCATGAAAGAGATCTGCAGTCTTGATCCAGAATTGGCAAAACTGAATGTCAAAAGCGAGATAAAGGTATTGCTTGATTGCTACAAGAGTTAATAACGTACACAAAGGCATATTAGCTGCATATATGCCCAAGAACGGACATTATATTTTTGTTTCGTGGTAATGCATGAAATTTAGATGTATGTCATAGCGTGGCAATGACTCATAGACACATCAGATTTGCTTTCTTATGCAGGGGCGACAGGCCTAAATCACGGGTGGAGGATCAGCGCAAAGAGTAGGCGGGGACTACTCCTTAATGGTTCGTGGTGAAATACAGTGTGAAGGAGAGAGGGCGTCATGGCAAAGGTAAGGTGGGCGTCATCCGGTTTTAAAGGAGAGGGCTCCAGTGAGAAATGTCCCGCCATAGCGGGAGACTGAGCGAGAAGGGGAGGGTGCAGGAAAAGGGAAGGGTGCATCATGGAGTGGGTTTTTTTGTGTTCCGTATGTTGAAAATAACAAGGCAAATAGTCTGGACAATCACATTTCTCCTTCAAATATGGGTTGGATTTAGGGGAGGCCATACTGTCACGGTTGGATTTTGATGAGTCCGCTGGGCGTCCATTTGATATCCGAATACGCCCGGACAACGGTTGGATTTTGGTGAGTCTGCTGGGCGTCCATTTGATATTCGAATACGCCCGGACGTATGAGAAAGAAATGAGTTTCGACCTCCAAGACGGTCTTAATCATTTATTTCATTCATTTATATACATTATAGCCCGTAGTAACGCACGGGCATTCTACTAGTAAACACTAGTAAGGCACATATCAAGAACCTGTATATCAAATATACCTTTGTTCACTTTGCCATCCTTCTTATCCACCAAATGTTCAGGGCATTTCCGCTTCCAGTAACCATTTCCTTTGCAGCGTAAGCACTCAATTTCAGGCTATGGTCCAGCTTTGGGCTTCTTCGCAGGAGTGACAACTTGCTTGTCTTTCCACTTGAAGTTCCCTTTCTTTCCCTTTGCCCTTTTCTTGAAACTAGTGGTCTTGTCAATCATCAACACTTGATGCTCTTTCTTGATTTCTACCTTCGTGGATTTCAATATCACGAAGAGCTCGGGAATCGTTTTCGTCATCCCTTGCATACTATAGTTCATCACGAAGTTCTAGTAACTTAGTGATGGTGACTAGAGAATTCATCAATCACTATCTTATCGGAAGATTAACTCCCACTTGATTCAAGCGATTGAAGTATCCAGACAATCTGAGCACATGCTCACTAGTTGAGCGATTCTCCTCCATCTTTTAGCTATAGAACTTGTTGGAGACTTCATATCTCTCAACTCGGGTATTTGCTTGAAATATTAACTTCAATTCCTGGAACATCTCATATGGTCCATGATGTTCAAAACATATTTGAAGTCCCGATTCTAAACCGTTAAGCATGGAGCACTAAACTATCAAGTAGTCATCATATTGAGCTAGCCAAACGTTCATAACGTCTGCATATGCTCCTGCAATAGGTCTGTCACCTAGCGGTGCATTAAGGACATAATTCTTCTGTGCAGCAATGCGGATAAACCTCAGATCACGGATCCAATCCGCATCTTTGCTACTAACATCTTTCAACACAATTTTCTCTAGGAACATATCAAAATAAACATATGAAAGCAACAACGCAAGCTATTGATCTACAACATAATTTGCAAAATACTACCAGGACTAAGTTCATGATAAATTTAAGTTCAATTAATCATATTACTTAAGAACTCCCACTTAGACAGACATCTCTGTAGTCATCTAAGTGATCACGTGATCCAAATCAACTAAACCATGTCCGATCATCATGTGAGATGGAGTAGTTTCAATGGTGAACATCACTATGTTGATCATATCTACTATATGATTCACGCTCGACCTTTCGGTGTCCGTGTTCGAGGCCATATATGTATATGCTAGGCTCGTCAAGTTTAACTGAGTATTCGTGTGTGCAACTGTTTTGCACCGTTGTATTTGAGCGTAGAGCCTATCACACCCGATCATCACATGGTGTCTCAAAGACGAAGAACTTTCGCAACGGTGCATACTCAGGGAGAACACTTGATAATTAGTGAGAGATCATCTTAAAATGCTACCGTCAAACAAAATAGAATAAGATGTATAACAGATAAACATCATATACAATCAAAATATGTGACATGATATGGCCATGATCATCTTGCGCCTTTGATCTCCATCTCCAAAGTACTGTCATGATCTCTATCGTCACCGGCACAACACCATGATCTTCATCATCTTGATCTATATCAATGTGTCGTCACATGGTCGTCTCGCCAACTATTGCTCTTGCAACTATTGCTATCGCATAGCGATAAAGTAAATCAATTATTTGGCACTTGCATCTTATGCAACAAAGAGACAACCATAGGGCTTCTGCCAGTTGCCGATAACTTCAACAAAACATGATCATCTCATACAACAACTTATATCTCATCACATCTTGACCATATCACATCACAACATGCCCCGCAAAAACAAGTTAGATGTCCTCTACTTTGTTGTTGCAAATTTTACATGGCTGCTACGGGCTGAGCAAGAACCGTTCTTACCTACGCATCAAAACCACAACGATAGTTCGTCAAGTTGGTGCTGTTTTAACCTTCACAAGGACCGGGCGTAGCCACACTCGGTTCAACTAAAGTTGGAGAAACAGACACCCGCTAGTCACCTGTGTGCAAAGCACGGCGGTAAAACCAGTCTCGCGTAAGCGTCTGGCGTAATGTTGGTCGGGCGCTTCATCCAACAATACCGCTGAACCAAAGTATGACATCTTTGGTAAGCAGTATGACTTGTATCGCCCACAACTCACTTGTGTTCTACTCGTGCATATAACATCAGCGCATAAAACCTAGGCTCGGATGCCACTGTTGGGGAACGTAGTAATTTCAAAAAAATTCCTACGCACACGCAAGATCATGGTGATGGCATAGCAACGAGAGGGGAGAGTATTGTCCACGTACCCTCGTAGACCGTAAACGGAAGTGTTAGAACAACGCGGTTGATGTAGTCGTACGTCTTCACGGCCCGACCGATCAAGCACCGAAACTACGGTACCTCCGAGTTCTAGCACACGTTCAGCTCGATGACGTCCCTCGAACTCCGATCCAGCCGAGTGTCGAGGGAGAGTTCCGTCAGCACGACGGCGTGGTGACGATCTTGATGTACTACCGACGCAGGGCTTCGCCTAAGCACCGCTACGATATTATCGAGGTGGATTATGGTGGAGGGGGGCACCACACACGGCTAAGAGATCCAAGGGATCAATTGTTGTTGTGCCTAGAGGTGCCCCCCTGCCCCCGTATATAAAGGAGCAAGGGGGGAGGGGGCGGCCGGCCTAGTAGGGGCGCGCCAAGGGGCCCTCCTTCCTTGTTGGAGTAGGAGAAGGGGGAAAGAGGGGGAGAGGAGGAAGGAAAAGGGGGCCGCACCCCTTGTCCAATTCGGACTAGAGGAGGGCTGCGCGCCTCCTTCCTTTCGGCCTCTCTCCTCTATTTCCGTATGGCCCAATAAGGCCCATATACTCCCGGCGAATTCCGTAACTCTCGGTACTCGAAAAATACCGAATCACTCGGAACCTTTCCGAACTCGAATATAGTCGTCAATATATCGATCTTTATGTCTCGACCATTTCGAGACTCCTCGTCATGTCCCCGATCTCATCCGGGACTCCGAACTCCTTCGGTACATCAAAACTCATAATATAACTGTCATCAAAACCTTAAGCGTGCGGACCCTACGGGTTCGAGAACAATGTAGACATGACCTAGAACTATTCTCGGTCAATAACCAATAGCGGAACCTGGATGCTCATATTGGCTCCCACATATTCTACAAAGATCTTTATTGGTCAAACCGCATAACAACATCGTTGTTCCTTTGTCATCGGTATGTTACTTGCGAGATTCGATCGTCGGTATCCAATACCTAGTTCAATCTCGTTACCGGCAAGTCTCTTTACTCGTTACGTAATGCATCATCCCACAACTAACTCATTAGTCACATTGCTTGCAAGGCTTATAGTGATGTGCATTACCGAGAGGGCCCAGAGATACCTCTCCGACAATCGGAGTGACAAAACCTAATCTCAAAATACGCCAATCCAACATGTACCTTTGGAGACACCTGTAGTACTCCTTTATAATCACCCAGTTACGTTGTGACGTTTGGTAGCACCCAAAGTGTTCCTCCGGTAAACGGGAGTTGCATAATCTCATAGTTACAGGAACATGTATAAGTCATGAAGAAAGCAATAGCAACATACTAAACGATCAAGTGCTAGGCTAACGGAATGGGTCATGTCAATCACATCATTCTCCTAATTATGTGATCCCGTTAATCAGATGACAACACATGTCTATGGTTAGGAAACATAACCATCTTTGATCAACAAGCAAGTCAAGTAGAGGCATACTAGTGACACTATGTTTGTCTATGTATTCACACATGTATTATGTTTCCGGTTAATACAATTCTAGCATGAATAATAAACATTTATCATGATATAAGGAAATAAATAATAACTTTATTATTGCCTCTAGGGCATATTTCCTTCAGTAGTCTTGAGTTGGATTAGGATGGAATGAACCTGCGTAAACAAGGTTAGATAACACAGATGCACCTACTAGCCAGAGCAAACAAAAGAAACTACAAAAATACCAAGACTGGGATGACATGTAGAGAGTGAGTACTGAGTACCACATTGGATTAGACATGTCCCCAAGAGTAAAGATATGCAATGAATTTGAATGATTTCTTTCCGTTAGATGTCTTGCTCCCCCTGAATCTAGCATGGGATACTAGGAGAAGATAGGGAATAGAAAATCAGAGCTGAAAGATATAAATGATGAACAGAGCTAATGCAAGTTAATGCAAATAAGTATATATGGACATGTCTTTCCCCTCAGTAAGACATGTGGCATCTCTCCTCTTGAACACAAAGCATCTGGGATCCTTGAGAAATACTTTCTAATTAAGTATTCTCTCCCCCTAGAGATCTCTCTCTCTCCCCCTGAGGATTTCTCTCCCCCTAAGGAGGTGATATGCTCTTTCTTTGATGTGATCTCTCTCTAAATGATAAGCTTTGATGTGATCTCTCTCTTCCCCTTTGACATCAATTTCCAAGAAGGGTATTCTGGAATCTGTCGAATGGGTTTGGTCCTTGAGTCACAGCACAAAGCAAGGATAAAAATGTGATGCTTGTAGAGGACAAGATTCATTGAGTGGAGCTGGATCAGAAAAAACACAGAATAAGTGGCAAACTGTTTTTCCTGTTGTGAAATCGGTGGCACCAAGTGGTATGCTTCGGTTGTACCGAATGGATTCGGTTGGACCGAAAACAACAAATCGGTGAAACCGAGTTCATCGCAGAGAAAACAGTTGTCACTTCAGCTCACTAGATTAGTAAGATCTCACAAAGATTTGCAAGGAATTTACTGAAAGATATGCAATGAATTGGAATGCAGAAATGCAGAGCAAACAGAAAGAAATCTAGATGAAGTTTTTTTTTGAAAGGGGAAACAACTATGGATGAGACAAATGCAAAAACAGAGAAAAGAACACAAGAGAACTTCATCTAGAGATGGTCGGCGACAAAGTCACCTATGTTAGAGTATATTGACTTAGTAGTCAAGTGAGATCACTTGATCATAGGTCATACTCATCGTTTAAGCTCAAAATGGGGTTGCCATTTTTCGTTTAAGAATCTTGATGTATTCACATCTTGTCGAGTTGCTTTAGCTCATAACTTGGAGTAAAGCTTCTCTAAGATGGAATAACATACCTTGGTTGGTGGTGTTGTCCATATAGTTGAACTTGTGTGGGTTGCTCAAGGTTGATGTAGTTCATCAAGAGTTTGGAGCACCACTTGGAATTTGAGTCCATCTACCTACATGGGTTAGTTCTTGCAAGGAAGAGCAGTTGTGTATCCAAAAATGACAATCATGAAGCTCAATATAGAATTTGTCAAAGGATATGTTTGAGTGGTTCCGTGCTTCCTTGTCTTCAACCACCATAGTGTAGAGACTTGGTGATGTAGAGATTGCTCAAGATATGAGTAGACACTACAAGAAATATGTCAACTTATGACCTTCTGTCAGTGACCCTCGAAGAATTGGTCATAAATCTATGACCATTTTAGACCAATTGGTCAAAAGCTGTTCAGGGGGCTCCAAACCCTGAACCATTGCGACCATTTTGGTCAGAAAGGTCGTAATTTCCTTACACGAAATGGTCACAAAGCAAATAGTGCTAGTCCGCTGCCTTATTTCTAGTTGTTAACGACCAATATAGATGGTCATAGCCTTGTAAATTGTGGTGGGTTGCTATGACTAGGCACCACCTCATCAGTTTTGCCTATGTGTCATGTCCATGTGGCAGTTTTTGCCCTAGGTTGTGAAGCAACCTATATTTCTGTCATTCCCAAAATTCCCAAAAAAATCTCATAAATTCTTTGGGTCATATCTTCGTCAAATATGTAAAAACCTTCCTTGCCTAGTTCAAAAATAATTCAAAAATATTCATTTTCCTATTTTGTTCAGAGTAACAGTTTGTGAAGGAAGTACCACTTTGGCATGTCCAAATAGTATCCATTTTCTACAGTGCTTTCCTATGCCCAAATAACCATCCTCCACCAAATGCCAGCTCAATCCATTCATTATTTTGAGCCGAGCTTCAACATTCGTATTTATGTCCAGTGTGGTGGTTTGCAAAGCAAGTACCACCTAGGCTCCTCCTTTTGAGCTGAAAATTTGTGAAAACGGTCTTCTTAGTAACTGATCATCCTCGGCCAAAACTCACGCCCATTAGCCATGTACATTTCCGTACCACTAATCAAACACTTGGCTGCTAATTCATGTTTGAGCATCGATTGGTCTCCTCATGAGAATCTTATGTTGTAATTTTCTTCCTAGCACCAACCTGGGAGTGCCCAACCCACTAGACATGCAGGCGCCCAGAACACATGGCAACGCCACGGTCACTTGGTGACCACGCCAAGGCATCTTGAGTTCTACGCTCTAGAGTTGGGGCCCTCGGCCACCGCCCAAACCTCGACGTATCGCCACCAAACCATGTATTTATGATTAAATAGGTCCTTATGTAACTAGAAATGATTTTTGGAAAAATACATAGCAAACTATGAGGCATTGCAGTTCAAATTTGACTCGCTTCGGTGAATCGGCAGAAATTTGTCTTTTTCACGAGAGGTGGATCAAAATTTTTACACCAGACCATTTTGTCAATTGTGCATTAAATATGGCCTAGTATTTTATAAAAATGATTTGGTCCAATTTTGCAACAATTATTTGGTAGTTCCTTCACAAAAAACCTCCTTTCAGGCACTCGAAAAATGGAAAATGGTTTTTAGTCCAACTAAAATGAAAACTTCCTTAGGCAACATTGTTTGCTATTCCAATATGCACCCTTGTGCACAATATGAGATCATTTGAACAAACTATGCCATGAATGTGGCCATAAGATTGATCATTTGGCTTGAAAGCCATGAATCTTCACACTTGATAGCTCATTTCTGAGAACACTTTTTTAAAATAATTACCATATTACAAGTTTATTATTTTTCCTGGAAACTTGGTCACATATAATGACACAATGCGAAGGTTTTCCAATTTTTTGATTTTTTTGAATTTTTTATGCCCGTTTCAAAATGCGGTCAAAACGGCGGGCTTGACCGTTCCTAGCTAGTGGTTGAATCTTGGAATTTTTTTGGTGTTTCTATGATTAAATAGATACTTATGTACCTAGAAATGATTTTTGAAAAATAAGGAGCAAACTATGAGGCAGCTACAGTTCAAATTTGACCCGTTTCAAATTGAATCGGCGACAATTTGTCTTTTTCATCGAGGTGGATCAAAACTTTTTCACCCAACCGATTTGTCAATTGTGCATTATATATGGCCTAGTATTTTATAAAATGATTTGGTCCAATTTTGCAACAATTATTTGGTAGTTCCTTCACAAAAAAACCTCCTTTCGGGCACTCGAAAAATGGAAAATGGTTTTTTCGTCCAACGAAAATGAAAACTTCCTTAGGCAACATTGTTTGCTATTCCAATATGCACCCTTGTGCACATTATGAGATCATTTGGACAAACTATGCCATGAATGTGGCCATAAGATTGATCATTTGGCTTGAAAGCCATGAATCTTCACACTTGATAGCTCATTTCTGAGAACACTTTTTTAAAATAATTACCGTATTACAAGTTTATTATTTTTCCTGGAAACTTGGTCACATATAATGACACAATGCGAAGGCTTTCCAATTTTTTGATTTTTTTTGAATTTTTTATGCCCGTTTCAAAATGCGGTCAAAACGGCGGGCTTGACCGTTCCTAGCTATTGGTTGAATCTTGGATTTTTTTTGGTTTTTCTATGATTAAATAGATACTTATGTACCTAGAAATGATTTTTGAAAAATAAGGAGCAAACTATGAGGCAGCTACAGTTCAAATTTGACCGTTTCGGTGAATCGGCGACAATTTGTCTTTTCCACGGAGGTGGATCAAAACTTTTCACCCAACCGATTTGTCAATTGTGCATTATATATGGCCTAGTATTTTATAAAATTGATTTGGTCCATTTTGCAACAATTATTTGGTAGTTCCTTCACAAAAAACCTCCTTTCGCACTTTCGAAAAATGGAAAATGGTTTTTCGTCCAACTAAAATGAAAACTTCCTTAGGCAACATTGTTTGCTATTCCAATATGCACCCTTGTGCACATTATGAGATCATTTGGACAAACTATGCCATGAATGTGGCCATAAGATTGATCATTTGGCTTGAAAACCATGAATTCGGTCAAAACGGCGGGCTTGACCGTTCCTAGGTAGTGGTTGAATCTTGGAATTTTTTTGGTGTTTCTCTGATTAAATAGATACTTATGTACCTAGAAATGATTTTTGAAAAAAAATAAAAAGCAAACTATGAGGCAGCTGCAGTTCAAATTTGACCCGCTTCCAGCTGAAATGGCGGAAATTTGTCTTTTTCACCAGAGGTGGACCAAAACTTTTTACACCAACCATTTGGTCAATTGTGCATTAAATATGTCCTAGTATTTTAGAAAATTGATTTGGTCCAATTTTGCGACAAATATATTATAGGTCCTTCACAAAAAAAATCATTTTGGACACTCGAAAAATGAAAAAATGATTTAAGAGAACTCATTTCGCATAACTCTTTAAAAAAATATTTGTCTTATTTCAATTTGTGATTATTCGTGAAAACTATAGTAAAATTTGCTGACACAATGAGAAGTTTTTTTTTCATACTTTCAGGTCATAATAAAATAGCTAACATGATTTAGGACATTACTTTTAGTCAATTACGACCAATTAAAATGGTCAAAATATCATTACCTATATACTGCGTTCTGATTGGTCCAAGGGCCTCTCACGCGGATCATGGATAAATCACCGTCGGATCCTCCTGGATCCAACGGCCCTCACCTCACCCTCTCACGGTCTCCCCCACCCACCGCACACCACTCCACTCTCTCCCCGCGCAGCGAACCCTAGCACTCTCTCCCTCTCTCTGGATCCACCGCCGCCGCACTCCTCCTTCTGGATCTCGGCCGCCGCTGCCCCACCCCCCTCCTCCTCCTCCCTCCCTCGGATCTCGATGCGCCGCCCCCCCCCCTCCTCCGGCGTTCCCTCACACGATCACCGCTCGGCCCTCCCCACTCTCAGATCCAACTGGCCCGAGACGGAGGCCGTCGTGGACATGGCCACCACCATCGACCGTGAGTGGTTGTCCTGGTCATCGCGCTGGAGGCGCTGCTCCTGGCGCTCTCCCTCGTGTTCAAGCGAAGATCACGCCAAGGAGGTCGTTCGAGCGCCTATCGCTCGTCGTCGCCGGTGGCGGCCCCCTACTCCCCTCGCGCCGCACCTACCACGCCCGATCCTGGCGAGGACATAGCAGCCGACGCCCTCGTGTGCGACGGCGGCAGTGAGGCCGGCGCCCTCGTGGAGCGGCACGCGGCGCTGGCGGCGGGGTCTGGCCAGCGATTCCGAGATCTGCTGCGGTGCGACGCCGACATGGTCCGCCACGACCGCCTGCAGCTTCTACACGCCCATCGACGGCTACACGGTCACCGTGCCCAGGTCTACCCTCTGCTCTCGATCCCAGCCCCCCTCCCCTCCGCCGGATCGTCGCTCCCGTGAGCCTAACGCCAGTCGTCTTCCCCGTAGGTCGGAGGTGCATCGGGACGGGTGGTGCAGCGCCGCACCGACTGCAAGGACTCGTGGCCCGGCCAGTGGGACATCTCCAGCGCCGACCACATCTCCGTCGTGGACTCCTCCCTCTCCTCCGTGCGGTGAGTGAGCTCGCTGGCCTCGCGCTCCTGTTGCTTGCTATAGCAAACTCAGATGACTGCTGCACGGGGAATCTTACTCTTGTCACAAATAGTCAACTTATGGGATGTGTGGTTGCGCATGCGTTCTGCTACTCCTGTGACAAATTGATTAGCTCTTGATTAGCTCTTGATTATGGGAGGTGTGGTCGCTCATTCTTCTTCTCTCAAAATGTGACATCCACGCATCACCGTAGCTCCTCACTTTTTTGCACACTCAGCCTCCGGCCCCTTCAAATTTTACGACTGATCTACATATTTCAATCTCTGTTACCATATTAGTAATATCATAGGCTTACCCAGAAGAAATTCATACAGGGGCCATAATGCTTCAAATGACGACACTTCCAATAATATGCATTCCTACATAAGCTCAACTCCATTTGCAACCACATTTTATTTTATACTACCTTTTAAGTTCAAGAATTACTTCTCCTTCTCTGTTCTCATTCCTCTCTTGAGATGAGAGGCAACAAAGCTCTTAATTCTTGAACTTGTTTGGCTTGTTTGTGCGAATCGATTCATTTATCGCACATGCAGCCGCTTGATGAGAAGGATTTGGAAAGGAAGTGAAGAAAGAGCGAAGGTGCTTGTTCTAATCTGGTTCATGCTCTTCACGATGGAGTGGGAGAATCTTGTACTCGAATTGTATCGTGTGTGAGCAGTTTTACTCACAGTGATCGTGTTCGTGACAAGTTTAAAGAGAAGGAGGAGAAGAAGCTCAAGGCGAAGCGAAGGAGGCGGCCAGGCTACGGTGGGACCGTGACGCCAACTCATTTCTTGATTTGAAGGAGAGGTTTTGTTTGGTGATGTGATTGCTCAGAGGTCGGTCAAGATCGATGGAGCTAACAAGAGTGAGAAGAAGCAAAAGAAGAAAGGCGCCACCAATGAGAATTCGAGGATTTCATTGATCTAGATACTCCCATCGATGTAAGAAACTGATTGCTTCTCAAATGGCCAAACAAGACAGCCCGTCTGCTGTTGAGAAATCGTATGTTGCCTTTCTCACTTTAGTTGAATCATGCCATCAAAGCTTTTGCAATCCATGGTCGAAATTTATCCTTGAACTATGTGTTTTCCTTTTTTCTTGTCATGCATGTGTATCCTTGGTGGGAGTCATCACAAGTATTTTGTAGCAGATGCCGCAAGCTCAAGCCACCGTTTGTAATAGTAAGTCCCTCCATGACCCAAATGGTAAATGCTTATATTCAGAATAAACATCTGCTTGCGATCACTATGTGAATTGCTCACCAGATGATTTCGCACTGTAAATGTTAGATAGAACATGTACAAATGAGGATTTATTGCTGTGAATGACCAGAACTGGATACTATGTGTTGATTCCCTGTGTATTATTGTGTTGATTCCCTGTGTGATGCAGAAGCTATGGTGTTTTGTTTTGAGTCTGTTGTAAATTGAAATTGTTAATGAATAGTGTAGAACATATATCTTGTTATCTTAATTTGTTCGTGCCATGCTCAATGAACTATCTAAGATTGAATCATTTTCTGCGTTCACCTTGTAGATTTTTTATTCTGCAACATATTTGGATGATCGCTGAGTTAGACCACATGACAAGTGCTTTTGAATTCCAATGACAAGTGCTACTGAAAATTTTCTGTTCTTGTTTCTTTAATACGCATGTTCATGAATAATCGCTTGATTATTTGTTCTTCCGAAAACTTGGTATGCAAGTACCTATTCTGGTACAACAAGTACTAGTTCTTGAGCATTTGCAGTTTTCATTATTTGTTCTTCGAAAATTTGCTCTAGTGTGAATCATAGTAGTATGCACTAGCGACAATCTGTCAATGTTTGATTGAAGCTTACTCTTGTTATAATGTATTGTGTAGTTGTTGTCTCAAACTATTTTGCTACAAGTACCATAATTTGCATTGAAGATATTGTATTCATTCTTTGTATCATAGTTTAATAAAACCATAGCATGATGCTCACATGAGATATCCACATGTTTTTGTGCTGTTTCTTTCCGGCATGATGCTCTCGTTATAATGTATTATGTTGCTGTTTTGCTACAAGTGTGTGTTGATTTGATAATGGAGTTTCCTTGTCTGATTTGTGGTTGTTCCTCTTTTACGGATGCTCAAGTGTGAAGTGTGAAGCAAGTGTGAAGTGTGAAGTGTGAAGTCATCAAGTTCTACTTAGTGAAGAGTAGCATATTGTAGCATATATGTGTTGTAAAGATTGTAATAGATTTATTTAGTGGTATATTTGATGAAATTTATGTGTTCTTTTGATTATGTATGTGATCTGAAAACTTGTGAAATGGAAACTTGACCAATGGGTCCACTTATGAAAATAATCTGTCAAATTTGTACATTTCTGATATGTGGGACCAATTTGAGAGATGATCATGACAAGTGGGACCCATCTAACTAGTGGGACCAGCTTGAATATATAATGGCTGAAAATAGAAAAGCAATAAATAATAAAAGGCCATGGGCCAATAATAAAAAAGGCTACAACGTTGGGCTTGGCCCATGAAGCCGACCAGAATTACCAAGGAAAAAATAATAAAGGCTGAATAAATGGGCTAGGCCCATGTAGAAAATCGAATTGGACCGGCTGAGTCTTGTGCCACATCGACTTGCCATTTGGATGCCTACGTGGCACAGGGAGGTTGCTAGTGACCAAAATTTTGGTCAAAGAACCAACGACCTTTTACATATCACGAGAGAAGGTCGCTATAGTCGATTAATGACCCTCGACTTTTGACCTTCTGTTTTTGGTCACAAAAAGGTCGCAAATGAAAAACTATGACCTTTCAGCGACCAATAGTGAGGGTCACAAGTTGACATATTTCTTGTAGTGAGATTACAATCTCATGGAATTTGATTCAACCAAGTACCTACATGGGTTATATAACATGCAAGTTGCAAATATATCCAAGACACAAGATTTTCATCATAAGAGAAATATCAAGGATTAGTCATAAGCTTATGTCTTGCATGTACCCAATGGAGTTTCTACTCCAAGTTTGAAGCATCAATGATGTTCAATTCTCCTCTTAACCTGCAAAATACTTTCTCATCAAGAGGTTTAGTGAATATATCCGCTAATTGCTTTTCGGTGCGAACATGCTTAAGATCAATGTCACCCTTAGCAACATGATCTCGAATGAAATGATGACGAACTTCAATATGCTTAGTTCGAGAATGTTGTACGGGATTATGGCCAATTTTGATAGCACTTTCATTGTCACAAAGCAATGGAACATGTCTCACATATATCCCATAATCTTTAAGAGTTTGGGTCATCCAAAGTAATTGAGCACAACATGAACCAGCGGCAATGTATTCCGCTTGGCGGTGGATAAGGATCTGAGTTTTGTTTCTTGGAGGACCAAGACACAAGAGATCTACCAAGAAATTGACAAGTACCGAAGTGGACTTTCTATCAACCTTGTCTCTGCATAGTCCGAGTCGGAATAGCCAACAAGATCGAAAGAGGCCCTCTTAGGATACCAAATGCCAAAATTGGTGTATGGATTAAGTATCTCACTATCCTTTTCACGGCCTTAAGATGACATTCTTTAGGAGCAGCTTGATATCGTGCACACATGCACACACTTAGCATGATATCGGGACGTGAAGCACATAGATATAACAATGAACCAATCATAGAGCGATAAACCTTTTGATCAACCGGTTCACTATCTTTGGTCAAGTCAAGATGTCCACTAGTAGGCATGGGTGTAGACATACCTTTGCATTCTTGCATATTGAACTTCTTGAATAAGTCCTTGGTGTACTTTGTTTGAGAAACAAAGGTACCTTCCTTAGTTTGCTTGATTTGCAACCCAAGAAAGAATTTGAGTTTGCTCATCATAGACATCTCAAACTTCTCCGACATTAGCTTCCCAAACTTTTCACTAAAATGAGGGTTAGTTGAACCAAATATATATCATCAACATATATTTGGCACACAAATAGTTCTCCATTAACCCTTTTAGTAAAAAGAGTAGAATCAATTTTCCCAATTTCAAAGCCTTTTTCAATAAGGAACTTGGTCAAGCATTTATACCACGCTCTAGGAGCTTGTTTAAGACCATAAAGAGCTTTGTGAAGTTTGTAAACATGATTGGGTTTCTTAGGATTGACAAAGCCGGGAGGTTGCTTAACATAAACTTCCTCCTCTATTTCACCATTTATAAAAGCACTTTTAATGTCCATTTGGTACAAGGTGATATCATGATGATTAGCATAGGCAAGTAAGATGTGAATGGACTCAAGTCTAGCAACGGGAGCGTAAGTCTCCCCATAGTCCACACCTTTGACTTGTGTGTAGCCTTGGGCGACAATACGTGCTTTGTTGCGAACTACTTGTCCATCTTCATCTTGCTTGTTGCGAAGCACCCATTTGGTACCGATGATGTTGTGGTTGTTGTCGGGCTTCTCAACCAATGTCCAAACTTGGTTCCTCTAAAAGTTGTGTAGTTCTTCATGCATAGCATTTATCCAATCCAGATCTTCCAATGCTTCTTCAACCTTCATAGGTTCAATGCTAGAGATGAAAGAATAGTTTTCACAAAAGTTAGCTAAACGAGTTTTAGAGCGAGTGATTCTCCCGGTTTGAATATCATTGTAGATTTGCTCGACGGGATGGTCTTTAGCAATTCTTGCTCGAACTCGTGAAAGCTTTTGCTTGTTTCTTGGTTGAGCTTCTTCTTCATCTTGTTCTTCTTCTTGGCCTTCTTCGTTGTTGGCGTTGTCGTTCTTTTGTCGTGGTGGAGAAGGAGGTTGTTGACGTTCATCTTGATGCACTTCCTCATTTTCTTCATCTTGGTGTGTCCCACTTGTGGATGCTTCCGTATCAACTCTTGGTTCACCTTGTTGTGAGGTAGAAGCTTCCACTTGGACGGACGAGGTACTCTCCTTCACCTCCGTTGGACGGACCTTGCCAATAGCCAAGTCTTGGATTGCTTCCGAAGGATCTTTGTCTCCTACATCAATTGGCAATTGCTCTATTTGCGAGCCGTTAGATTCATCAAACTTCACATCTACCGTCTCTTCAACCTTTTGGGTGAAATTGTTGTAGACACGGTAAGTGTGAGAGTTTGAGCCATAACCTAGTAGGAAACCTTCATGAGACTTAGTAGCAAATTTAGAACAATGATGCTTATCAAGAATGTAGCACTTTGGGCCAAATACTCGAAAGTATCCAACTTGGGGTTTGTTACCGGTGAGGAGCTCGTATGCCGTCTTGCCGAGTAGCTTGTGAAGATACAAGCGATTTGTTGCATGACAAGCTGTCTCAACCGCTTCTACCCAAAAGTGCTTCGGTGTCTTGTACTCATCAAGCATCGTTCTCGCCATTTCGATGAGCGTTCGGTTCTTCCTCTCAACAACTCCGTTTTGTTGAGGTGTGTACGTAGCCGAGAACTCGTGTGAAATCCCTTCTTCGTCAAGAAAGGTGTCCACATTTGCGTTCTTGAACTCCGTTCCGTTGTCGCTCCGAACCTTCTTGATCTTCACTTCAAATTGATTTTGGGCCTTCCTAGCAAAGTTTTTGAAGATCTTTTGGACCTGCAATTTATCATCGAGAAAGAACACCCACGTAAATCTTGAAAAATCATCAACTATAACTAGACCAAAAGAATTTCCACCGAGACTCTTGTAGGAGTAGGGACCAAAGAGATCCATGTGAAGTAGCTCGAGTGGCCTCTCTGTGGTCATGATGTTCTTCACGGGATGCCTTCCTCCAACCTGTTTACCTGCTTGACAAGCACTGCAAAGTCTATCCTTATCAAATATGACATCGTTAACACCAAGGATATGATTTCCTTTAATAAGCTTGTCAAGGTTTCACATACCAACATGACCTAGTCGTCTATGCCATAACCAACCTTTTGAGGATTTAGCAATGAAGCAAGTTTTAGGTTGATCCTTTTTAGTGAAATCAACAATGTATAGATCACCTCTACGCACACCGGTAAAGACCATTTTATGATTGTCTCGACGAAACACTTGGCAATCTACTTCAGTAAATAGGACATTGAAACCGAAATCAGCAAGTCTAGATACTAAAAGTAAGTTGTATCCAAGAGATTCAACGAGCATGACATTTTGTATGGAGCTATCATGTGATATGGCCACCTTACCGAGGCCAACCACCTTACCCTTTGAGTTGTCACCGAAAGTGCCATACTTTCGAGGACTATCATTTTCAGCAAGCTCACAAAACATGTCTTTATCTCCGGTCATGTGATCGGTACATCCACTATCAAGAACCCATTCCTTTCCTCCTGACATATATCCCCGAAGATTTGCCATAAGACCAAAGTATCTCATTGCATCATCAAGATCGAAGTCACTATCATCATCCTCATCATAGTATCCATGTTCAACATCGTCATGTGGTCGATCAAATCCTAGAGAGGGTAATTTGTTAGAGTGAGTTTGACAATGATCTTGCTTATGAATTTTTATAGCTTCGGAAATAATATCACTAATAATTCCAACATCTCCTTTGGCACGCATAAGGTTTGTAAGCTCAAATAGACGATCACCAAACATAGGATCACTAGTATTCATCTTACTCAAAGCAATGGACTTATGGAGAATTTCATCAAGATTTTTCAAGGAATAATTTGGAAAGCGTTCCTCAAGAAATTTCCATATAGTGTAGGCACACTTAAGAGTAGGCAAACATCCAATCAAGTTTCTAGGCAATCCTCTAATGATGAGTTCGGCAGTTCTAAGATTCCTAATCATGTCAATTGACTCATCATGTGTAGGATGCATAGGGTCAACATGAGGTGCACAAGGGCTAGCAATATACTTGTTCAAATGATATTGATTGAAAATTACAAGCATCTCATTTTTCCACTCATGAAAGTACTCTCCATCAATAATAGGCACCCTATGTCTAAGACTCCCCAAAGTAGACTCATCCATCTTCCTCCAATGGTGATTAAACCAAGGCAATGGAGACCGAAGCTCTGATACCACTTGTAGGACCTTGAGAAGAGGTGTCTAGAGGGGGGTGATTAGACACTAAGTACCAAAGTTGCAGTTTTTAAGTTCTTTAAGTTTAAGTGGAGTTTAGGCACAAATTTAACATTCACAATACATATCAAGAAAGCATGCAAAGAGTATATGAGCAGCGAAAAGTAAAGCATGCAACTTGCGAGAAAGTAAAGGGAAGGGTTTGGATGATTCAAACGCAATTGGAGACACTGATGTTTTTGGCGTGGTTCCGATAGGTGGTGCTATCGTACATCCACGTTGGTGGAGACTTCAACCCACAAAGGGTAACGGTTGCGCGAGTCCACGGAGGGCTCCACCCATGAAGGGTCCACGAAGAAGCAACCTTGTCTATCCCACCATGGCCGTCGCCCACGAAGGACTTGCCTCACTAGCGGTAGATCTTCACGAAGTAGGCGATCTCCTTGCCCTTACAAACTCCTTGGTTCAAATCCACAATCTTGTTGGAGGCTCCCAAGTGACACCTAGCCAATCTAGGAGACACCACTCTCCAAGAAGTAACAAATGGGGCGTTGATGATGAACTCCTTGCTCTTGTGCTTCAAATGATAGTCTCCCCAACACTCAACTCTCTCTCATAGGATTTGGATCTGGTGGAAAGAAGATTTGAGTGGAAAGCAACTTGGGGAAGGCTAGAGATCAAGATTCATATGGTAGGAATGGAATATCTTGGCCTCAACACATGAGTAGGTAGTTCTCTCTCGAGAAAATGTATCTTTGGAAGTGTAGGTTCGGTCGATGGCTCTCTCCACGAATGAAGAGGAGGTGGAGGGTATATATAGCCTCCACACAAAATCTAACCGTTACACACAATTTACCAAACTCGGTGGGAGCAATTCACATGACTCGGTCGGACCGATTTAGTAAACCTAGTGACCGTTAGGATTTTAGTGGGATCGAGATGCAACTCGGTAAGACCGATTCTGTTAGGGTTAGGGCATAACGTAATCTCGGTAAGACCGATTACACAAACTCGGTGAGACCGATTTTGGTAATAAGCTTTCTACAGAGTTGGTCAGGCAAACTTGGTTAGACCGATTACACAAACTCCGTAGGACCGATTTTGGTAATGAGTCAACCAGGAAGTTTGCATTGTAATCTCGGTAGTACCGATTGCTCAAACTCGGTGAGACCGATTTTGGTAATGGACATACATAGAGAGATTACAATCCCATCTCGGTGAGACCGAGATCCCTATCGGTGAGACCGATTTGCCTAGGGTTTGTGGCAGTGGCTATGACATTCAAACTCGGTGGCGCCAGATAGAAAGAATCGGTGGGGCCGAGTTTGACTTTAGGTTTTAGGACACATGTGTGGAAGTGGGAAAGTAGTTGAGGGTTTTGGAGCATATCACTAAGCACTAGAAGCAAGAGGCTCATTAAGGAACACCTCATCACTTCTTGATAGTATTGGCTTTTCCTATAGACTCAATGAGATCTTTGATCACTAAAATGTAAAATGAAGAGTCTTGAGCTTGAAGCTTGAGCCAATCCTTTGTCCTTAGCATCTTGAAGGAGTTCCCACATCCTTTTTAAGGAAATATGCCCTAGAGGCAATGATAAAGTTATTATTTATTTCCTCATATCATGATAAATGTTTATTATTCATGCTAGAATTGTATTAACCGGAAACATGATACATGTGTGAATACATAGACAAACATAACGTCACTAGTATGCCTCTACTTGACTAGCTCATTAATCAAAGATGGTTATGTTTCCTAACCATAGACATGTGTTGTCCTTTGATTAACGGGATCACATCATTAGGAGAATGATGTGATTGACATGACCCATTCCATTAGCCTAGCACTTGATCGTTTAGTATGTTGCTATTGCTTTCTTCATGACTTATACATGTTCCTATAACTATGAGATTATGCAACTCCCATTTACCGGAGGAACACTTTGTGTGCTACCAAAGCGTCACAGCGAATCGGGTGATTATAAAGGGGCTCTACAGGTGTCTCCGAAGGTACATGTTGGGTTGGCGTATTTCGAGATTAGGTTTTGTCACTCCAATTGTCGGAGAGGTATCTCTGGGGCCTCTCGGTAATGCACATCACTATAAGCCTTGCAAGCAATGTAGCTAATGAGTTAGTTACGGAATGATGCATTACGTAATGAGTAAAGAGACTTGTCGGTAACGAGATTGAACTAGGTATTGGATACCGACGATCGAATCTCGGGCAAGTAACATACCGATGACAAAGGGAACAACGTATGTTGTTATGCGTTTTGACTAATAAAGATCTTCGTAGAATATGTAGGAGCCAATATGAGCATCCAGGTTCCGCTATTGGCTATTGACCGAGAATAGTTCTAGGTCATGTCTACATAGTTCTCGAACCCGTAGGGTCCGCACGCTTAACATTACGATGACAGTTTTATTATGAGTTTATAAGTTTTGATGTACCGAAGATTGTTCGAACTCTCGGATGTGATCACGGACATGACGAGGAGTCTCGAAATGGTCGAGACATAAAGATTGATATATTGGAAGCCTATATTTGGATATCGGAATGGTTCCGGGTGATCGGGATTTTACCGGAACACCGGGGGGTTACCGGAACCCTCCCGGGGGTTAATGGGCCTTAGTGGGCCATGAGGGAGAAGAGGAGGGCCGGCCAGGGTAGGCCGCACGCCCCCTCCCCCCTAGTCCGAATAGGACAAGGAAGGGGGGCGGCGCCCCCCTTGCCTCTTTCCCCTCCCCCCTTTCCTTCTCCACCAAGGCAAGAGGGGGGAGTCCTACTCTCGGTGGGAGTAGGACTCCTCCAGGCGCACCCCTAGGGGGCCGGCCGCACCTCCCCCCTCCCTCCTTTATATACGGGGGCAGAGGGCACCCTAGAACACACAAGTTGATCTTCGTGATCGTTCCTTAGCCGTGTGCGGTGCCCCCTTCCACCATATTCCACCTCGGTCATATCGTTGCGGTGCTTAGGCGAAGCCCTGCATTGGTAGAACATCATCATCGTCACCACGCCGTCGTGCTAACGGAACTCATCTCTGACACTTTGCTGGATCGGAGTCTGGGGATCGTCATCGAGCTGAACGTGTGCTGAACTCGGAGGTGCCGTACATTCGGTACTTGGATCGGTCGGATCGTGAAGACGTACAACTACATCAACCGTGTTGTCATAACGCTTCCGCTTACGGTCTACGAGGGTACGTGGACAACACTCTCCCCTCTCGTTGCTATGCATCACCATGATCTTGCGTGTGCGTAGGAATTTTTTTGAAATGACTACGTTCCCCAACAGTGGTATCAGAGCCTAGGTTTTATGCGTTGATGTTATATGCACGAGTAGAACACAAGTGAGTTGTGGGCGATACAAGTCATACTGCTTACCAGCATGTCATACTTTGGTTCAGCGGTATTGTTGGATGAACCGGCCCGGATCGACATTACGCGTACGCTTACGCGAGACTGGTTTTACCACCGTGCTTTGCACACAAGTGACTAGCGGGTGTCTGTTTCTCCAACTTTAGTTGAATCAAGTGCGGCTACGCCCGGTCCTTGTGAAGGTTAAAACAGCACTAACTTGACGAACTATCGTTGTGGTTTTGATGCGTAGGTAAGAACGGTTCTTGCTAAAGCCCGTAGCAGCCACGTAAAATTTGCAACAACAAAGTAGAGGACGTCTAACTTGTTTTTGCAGGGCATGTTGTGATGTGATATGGTCAAGACATGATGCTATATTTTATTGTATGAGATGATCATGTTTTGTAACCGAAGTTATCAGCAACTGGCAGGAGCCATATGGTTGTCGCTTTATTGTATGAAATGCAAACGCCCTGTAATTGCTTTACTTTATCACTAAGCTGTAGCGATAGTCATAGAAGAAATAGATGGTATAACGACAACGATGCTACGATGGAGATCAAGGTGTCGCGCCGGTGACGATGGTGATCACGACGGTGCTTCGAAGATGGAGATCACAAGCACAAGATGATGATGGCCATATCATATCACTTATATTGATTGCATGTGATATTTATCCTTTATGTATCTTATCTTGCTTTGATTGACGGTAGCATTTTAAGATGATCTCTCACTAAAATTATCAAGAAGTGTTCTCCCTGAGTATGCACCGTTGCGAAAGTTCTTCGTGCTGAGACACCACGTGATGATTGGGTGTGATAGGCTCTAAGTTCAAATACAACGGGTGCAAAACAGTTGCACACGCGGAATACTCAGGTTCAACTTGACGAGCCTAGCATATAACAGATATGGCCTCGGAACACGGAGACCGAAAGGTCGAACGTGAATCATATAGTAGATATGATCAACATAGTGATGTTCACCATTGAAACTACTCCATCTCACGTGATGATCGGACATGGTTTAGTTGATTTGGATCACGTGATCACTTAGATGATCAGAGGGATGTCTATCTAAGTGGGAGTTCTTAAGTAATATGATTAATTGAACTTAAATTTATCATGAACTTAGTACCTGATAGTGTTATGCTTGTCTATCTTATTATAGATAGTGGCCCGTGATGTTGTTCCGTTGAATTTTAATGCGTTCCTTGCGAAAGCAAAGTTGAAAGATGATGGTAGCAATTACACGGACTGGATCCGTAACTTGAGGATTATCCTCATTGCTGCACATAAGAATTACGTCCTGGAAGCACCGCTGGGTGCCAGGCCTACTACTGATGCAACTGCAGATGTTGTGAATGTTTGGCAGAGCAAAGCTGATGAGTACTCGATAGTTTAGTGTGCCATGCTTTACGGCTTAGAACCGGAACTTCAACGACGTTTTGAACGTCATGGAGCATATGAGATGTTCCAGGAGTTGAAGTTAATATTTCAAGCAAATGCCCGGATTGAGAGATATGAAGTCTCCAATAAGTTCTATAGCTGTAAGATGGAGGATAATAGTTCTGTCAGTAAACATATACTCAAAATGTCTGGGGTATAATAATCACTTGATTCAACTGGGAGTTAATCTTCCTGATGATAGTGTCATTGACAGACTTCTTCAATCACTGCCACCAAGCTACAAGAGCTTTGTGATGAACTATAATATGCAAGGGATGAACAAGACTATTCCCGAGCTCTTCGCAATGCTTAAAGCTGCGGAGGTAGAAACCAAAATGGAGCATCAAGTGTTGATGGTTAACAAAACCACCAGTTTCAAGAAAAAGGGTAAAGGGAAGAAGAAGGGAAACTTCAAGAAGAACAGCAAACAAGTTGCTGCTCAAGAGAAGAAACCCAAGTCTGGACCTAAGCACGAGGCCGAGTGCTTCTCCGCAAGCGCATCGTCCTCGAAGCGGAACTGCCCCAAGTATTTGGCGGATAAGAAGGATGGCAAGGTGAACAAAGGTATATGTGATATACATGTTATTGATGTGTACCTTACTAGAGCTTGCAGTAGCACCTTGGTATTTGATACTGGTTTTGTTGCTAATAATTGCAACTCGAACCAGGGACTACGGATTAAGTGAAGACTGGCTAAGGACGAGGTGACGATGCGCGTGGGAAATGGTTCCAAAGTCGATGTGATCGCGGTTGGCACGCTACCTCTACATCTACCATCGGGATTAGTTTTAGACCTAAATAATTGTTATTTGGTGCCAACGTTGAGCATGAACATTATATCTGGATCTTGTTTGATGCGAGACGGTTATTCATTTAAATCAGAGAATAATGGTTGTTCTATTTATATGAGTAATATCTTTTATGGTCATGCACCCTTGAAGAGTGGTCTATTTTTATTGAATCTCGATAGTAGTGATACACATATTCATAGTGTTGAAACCAAAAGATGCAGAGTTGATAATGATAGTGCAACTTATTTGTGGCACTGCCGTTTAGGTCATATCGGTATAAAGCGCATGAAGAAACTCCATACTGATGGACTTTTGGAATCATTTGATTATAAATCACTTGGTACTTGCAAACCGTGCCTCATGGGCAAGATGACTAAAACGCCATTCTCCGGAACTATGGAGCGAGCAACTGATTTGTTGGAAATCATACATACTGATGTTTGTGGTCCAATGAATATTGAGGCTCGCGGCGGGTATCGTTATTTTCTCACCTTCACAGATGATTTGAGCAGATATGGGTATATCTACTTAATGAAATACAAGTCTGAAACATTTGAAAAGTTCAGAGAATTTCAGAGTGAAGTGGAAAATCATCGTAACAAGAAAATAAAATTTCTACGATCTGATCGTGGAGGAGAATATTTGAGTTACTAGTTTGGTTTACATTTGAAACAATGCGGAATAGTTTCGCAACTCACGCCACCCGGAACACCACAACGAAATGGTGTGTCCGAACGTCGTAATCGTACATTACTAGATATGGTGCGATCTATGATGTCTCTTACTGATTTACCGCTATCGTTTTGGGGTTATGCTTTACAGACGGCCGCATTCACGTTAAATAGGGCACCATCAAAATACGTTGAGATGACGCCTCATGAACTGTGGTTTGGCAAGAAACCAAAGTTGTCATTTCTTAAAGTTTGGGGCTGCGATGCTTATGTGAAGAAACTTCAACCAGATAAGCTCGAACCCAAATCGGAGAAATGTATCTTCATAGAATACCCAAAAGAGACTGTTGGGTACACCTTCTATCACAGATCTGAAGGCAAGATTTTCGTTGCTAAATTCGGATCCTTTCTAGAGAAGGAGTTTCTCTCGAAAGAAGTGAGTGGGAGGAAAGTAGAACTTGATGAGGTAACTGTACCTGCTCCCTTATTGGAAAGTAGTCCATCACAAGAACCGGTTCCTGTGACAACTACACCAATTAGTGAGGAAGCTAATGATATTGATCATGAAACTTCAGATCAAGTTTCTACTGAACCTCGTAGGTCTACCAGAGTAAGATCCGCACAGTGAGTGGTACGGTAATCCTATTCTGGAAGTCATGTTACTTGACCATGACGAACCTATAAACTATGAGGAAGCGATGATGAGCCCAGATTCCGCAAAATGGCTAGAAGCCATGAAATCTGAGATGGGATCCATGTATGAGAACAAAGTATGGACTTTGGTTGACTTGCCCGATGATCGGCAAGCCATTGAGAATAAATGGATCTTTAAGAAGAAGACTGACGCTGTGAAGGAAATATGCCCTAGAGGCAATAATAAAGTTATTATTTATTTCCTTATTTCATGATAAATGTTTATCATTCATGCTAGAATTGTATTAACCGGAAACATGATACATGTGTGAATGAATAAACAAACAATATGTCACTAGTATGCCTCTACTAGACTAGCTTGTTAATCAAAGATGGTTATGTTTCCGACCATGAACAAAGGAGTTGTTATTTGATTAACGAGGTCACATCATTAGTAGAATGATCGATTGACTTGACCCATTCCCTTAGCTTAGCACACGATCGTTTAGTATGTTGCTCTGCTTTTATCCATGACATATACATGTTCTGTAACTATGAGATTATGCAACTCCGTTTGCGGAGGAACACTTTGGTGCTACCAAGCGTCTGGCGTAATCGGGTGATTATAAAGGAGTACTACAGGTGTCTCCAAAGGCGGATGTTGGGTTGGCGTATTTGAGATTAGGTTTTGTCACTCCGGTTGTCGGAGAGGTATCTCTGGGCCCTCTCGGTAATACACATCCTTTGAAGCCTTGCAAGCACTACAACTAATGAGTTAGTTGTGAGATGATGTATTACGGAACGAGTAAAGAGACTTGCGGTAGCGAGATTGAACTAGGTATTGGATACCGACGATCGAATCTCGGGCAAGTAACATACCGATGACAAAGGAAACAACGTATGTTGTTATGCGGTCGACCGATAAAGATCTTCGTAGAATATGTAGGAACCAATATGGGCATCCAGGTCCGCTGTTGGTTATTGACCGTGAATAGTTCTAGGTCATGTCTACATTGTTCTCGAACCGTAGGGTCCGCACGCTTAAGGTTTCGATGATGGTTATTATGAGTTTATGTATTTTGATGTACCGAAGAAGTTGAGTCCGGATGTGATCACGGACATGACGAGGAGTCTCGGAATGGTCGAGACATAAAGATTGATATATTGGAAGCCTATGTTTGGAGTCGGAATGGTTCGTAAAACGGAATTTCTGAGTACCGGAGGTTACGGAACCCCGGGAGGTAAATGGGCCTCGATGGGCCTTAGTGGAAAGGAGAAGGGCCAGCCCTAGGTGGGCGCGCCTCCCCTTCCCTAGTCCTACTAGGACTAGGAGAAGGGCCGCCCCCTCTCTCTCTTTCCCCCTCAGGAATCCTAGTCCAACTAGGATTGGGGAATCCTACTCCCAGAGGAGTAGGACTCCTGGCGCACCTCCCTTGGCCGCCCCCCTCCCCCTTGCTCCTTTATATCACGGGGCAGGGGGGCACCTTGGAACACACAAGTTGATCGTGAGATCGTTCCTTAGCCGTGCGGTGCCCCCTCCACCATATTCCACCTCGGTTATACCGTCGCATAAAGCTTAGGCGAAGCCTGCGCCAGTGAAACATCAAGATCGTCACCACGCCGTCGTCTTGTGAAACTCTCCCTCGACACTCGGCTGGATCGGAGTCTGAGGGGCGTCATCGAGCTGTACGTGTGTCAAGAACTCGGGCGTCGGAGTAACGGCGCCGGATCGGTCGGATCGCGAGGAGAACGTCGACTACTTCCTCTACGTTGTGATCGCTTCCGCCGGGTCTACAAGGGTATGTAGACAACACTCTCCCCTCTCGTTGCTATACATCACCATGATCTTGCGTGTGCGTAGGAAAATTTTGAAATTACTCGTTCCCCATCGGTGGCATCGAGCCTAGGTTTTCTATGGTTTGATGTTTTGCACGAGTAGAACACAAGTGAGTTGTGGGCGATACAAGTCATACTACCTACCAGCATGTCATACTTTGGTTCAGCGGTATTGTGAGATGAAGCGGCCTGGACCGACATTACGCAGACGCTTACGCGAGACTGGTTTCACCGCCACGAGCAGCACTCGTTGCTTAAAGGTGATTGGTGGGTGCTGTCTCTCTCACTTTAGTTGAACCGAGTGTGGCTCGCCCGGTCCTTGAAGAAGGTTAAACGGAGTCTATTTGACGAAATATCGTTGTGGTTTTGATGCGTGGGTGAGACTGGATCTTGCTTAAGCCCGTAGCAGCCACGTAAAATTTGCAACAACAAAGTAGAGGACGTCTAACTTGTTTTTGCGGGGCATGTTGTGATGTGATATGGTCAAGACGTGATGCTATATTTTATTGTATGAGATGATCATGTTTTGTAACGAAGTTATCGGCAATGGCAGGAGCCA
Organism: Aegilops speltoides; assembly: GCA_021437245.1. Taxonomy (NCBI): domain Eukaryota; kingdom Viridiplantae; phylum Streptophyta; class Magnoliopsida; order Poales; family Poaceae; genus Aegilops; species Aegilops speltoides. The sequence continues at coordinate 39,779,646 of CM038143.1, forward strand.
TATGGTTGTCGCTTTATTGTATGCAATGCAATCATACTGTAATGCTTTACTTTATCACTAAGCGGTAGCGATAGTCGTAATAGCATAAGTTTGGCGAGGCGACAACGATGCTACGATGGAGATCAAGGTGTCGCGCCGGTGGCGATGGTGATCATGGTGGTGCAGCAAGATGGAGATCATGAAGCACAAGATGATGATGACCATATCATATCACTTATATTGATTTGCATGTGATGTTTATCCTTTTATGCATCTTATCTTGCTTTGATTGACGGTAGCATTATAAGATGATCTCTCACTAAATTATCAAGAAGTGTTCTCCCGAGTATGCACCGTTGCCAAAGTTAAATCGTGCCCGGACACCACGTGATGATCGGGTGTGATAAGCTCTCGTCCATCTACAACGGGTGCAAGCCAGTTTTGCACACGCAGAATACTCGGGTTATACTTGACGAGCCTAGCATATGCAGATATGGCCTCGGAACACGGAGACCGAAAGGTCGGCGTGAATCATATAGTAGATATGATCAACATAAGATGTTCACCATTGAAAACTACTCCATTTCACGTGATGATCGGTTATGGTTTAGTTGATTTGGATCACGTGATCACTTGGATGACTGGAGAGATGTCTTTCTAAGTGGGAGTTCTTAAGTAATATGATTAATTGAACTTAAATTTATCATGAACTTAGTACTGATAGTATCTTGCTTGTTTATGTTTGATTGTAGATAGATGGCTCGTCTTTGTTGTTCCGTTGAATTTTAATGCGTTCCTTGAGAAAGCAAAGTTGAAAGATGATGGTAGCAATTACGGATTGGGTCCGTATTTGAGGATCATCCTCATTGCTGCACTGAAGAGTTACGTCTGGATGCACCGCTGGGTGCGAACTGCTGCTAATGCAAGCTGCAGATGTTATAAGCGTCTGGCGAGCAAAGTGATGACTACTCTATAGTTCGATGTGCCATGCTTTACGGCTTAGAACCGGGACTTCAACGACGTTTTGAGCGTCATGGAGCATATGAGATGTTCCAGAGTTGAAGTTAATATTCCAACAGAATGCCCGGATTGAGAGATATGAAGTCTCCAATAAGTTCTATAGCTGCAAGATGGAGGAGAATAGTTACATTAGTGAGCACATACTCGAATGTGCGGGTACTACAATCACTTAACACAATTGGGAGTTAATCTTCCGGATGATTGTGTCATTGATGAATTCTCCAATCACCGCCACCAAGCTACAAAGGCTTCGTGATGAACTATAATATGCAAGGGTTAGTAAAGACTATACCGAGCTCTTCGCAATGCTAAAGGCTGCGGAGGTAGAAATCAAGAAAGAGCATCAAGTGTTGATGGTCAACAAGACCACTAGTTTCAAGAAGAAAGGCAAAGGGAAGAAGAAGGGAATCTCAAGAAGAACAGCAAGCAAGTTCTCTGCTCAGAGAAGAAACCCAAGTCGGCCCTAAACCTGGCCAGAGTGCTTTACCGCAAGCGGATCTGGTCACCGAAGCGGAACTGCCCCAAGTATTTGGCGGATAAGAAGGATGGCAAGGTGAACAAAGGTATATGTGATATACATGTTATTGATGTGTACCTTACTAGAGCTCGCATAGCATCTGGGTATTTGATCTGGTTACATTGCTAATATTTGCAACTCGAAGCAGGGACTACGGATTGCGAACACGGCAAAGGGCGAGGTGACGATGCGCGTGGGAAATGGTTCCAAAGTCGATGTGATCGCGGTCGGCACGCTACCTCTACATCTACCTTCGGATTAGTTTTAGACCTAAATAATTGTTATTTGGTGCTGCGTTGAGCATGAACATTATATCTGGATCTTGTTTGATGCGAGGCGGTTATTCATTTAAATCGAGAGAATAATGGTTGTTCTATTTATATGAGTAATATCTTTTATGGTCATGCACCCTTGAGGAGTGGTCTATTTTGATGAATCTCGATAGTAGTGATACACATATTCATAATGTTGAAACCAAAAGATGCAGAGTTGATAATGATAGTGCAACTTATTTGTGTACTTGCCGTTTAGGTCATATCGGTGTAAACGCATGAAGAAACTCCATCTTGATGGACTTTTGGAGTCACTTGATTATGAATCACTTGGCACTTCGAACCGTGCCTCATGGGCAAGATGACTAGAACACCGTTCTCGGTACTATGGAGAGAGCAACAGATTTGTTGGAAATCATACATACTGGATGTATGTGGTCCAATGAATGTTGAGGCTCGTGGCGGATATCGTTATTTTCTCACCTTCACAGATGACTTAAGCGGATATGGGTATATCTACTTAATGAAACATAAGTCTGAAACGTTTGAAAAGTTCAAAGAATTTGAGTGAAATTGAAAATCATCGTAACAAGAAAATTAAGTTTCTACGATCGATCATGGAGGTGAATATTTGAGTTCTGAGTTTGGTCTACATTTGAAACAATGCGGAATAGTTTGCAACTCACGCCACCGGAACACCACAGCGTAATGGTGTGTCGAGCGTCAGAATCGTACTTTACTAGATATGGTACGATCTATGATGTCTCTTCTGATTTACCGCTATCGTTTTGGGGTTATGCTCTAGAGGCGGCCGCATTCACCTGAATAGAACACCGTCAAAATCCGTTGAGGCGACACCTTATGAACTATGGTTTGGCAAGAAACCAAAGTTGTCGTTTCTTAAAGTTTGGGGATGCGATGCTTATGTGAAAAAGCTTCAACTGATAAGCTCGAACCCAAATCGAATGTGTCTTCATAGGATACCCAAAGGAGACAGTTGGGTACACCTTCTATCACAGATCCGAAGGCAAGACATTCGTTGCTAAGAATGGATCCTTTCTAGAGAAGGAGTTTCTCTCGAAAGAAGTGAGTGGGAGGAAAGTGGAACTTGATGAGGTAATGATACCTTCTCCCTTACTTGAAAGTAGTTAAATCGCGAAACGGTTTACGAGACACCTACACCAAGTAGTGAGGAAGTTAATGATGTTGATCATGAAACTTGAGATCAAGTTACTACAGAACCACGAGGTCGACGAGTAAGATCCGCACGAGTGGTGCGGTAATCCTGTTCGGAAGTCATGCTACTAGATCATGATGAACCTACGAACTATGAAGAAGCGATGGTGAGCCCAGATTCCGCAAAATGGCTTGAGGCCATGAAATCCGAGATGGGATCCATGTATGAAAACAAAGTATGGACTTTGGTTGACTTGCCGAGGTAGGCAAGCAATAGAAAACAAGTGGATCTTCAAGAAGAAGACCGACGCGGCGGTAATGTTCTTGTCTATAAAGCTCGACTTGTCGCGAAAGGTTTTCGCAAGTTCAAGGGTTGACTACGATGAGACCTTCTCACCCGTGGCGATGCTTAAGTCCGTCCGAATCATGTTAACAATTGCGCATTTTATGATTATGAAATTTGGCAAATGGATGTAAAGACGCATTCTGAATGGATTTACGGAAGAAGAGTTGTATATGATACAACCGAAGGTTTTATCGATCCAAAGGAGCTAACAAAGTGTGCAAGCTCCAGCGATCCATCTATGGACTGGTGCAAGCATCTCGGAGTTGGAATAAGCGCTTTGATAGTGTGATCAAAGCATTTGGGTTTGTCTGAGACTTTTGGAGAAGCTTTGTATTTACAAGAAAGTGAGTGGGAGCTCTGTAGCATTTACGATATTATATGTGGATGACATATTGTTGATCGGAAATGATATAGAATTCTGGATAGCATAAAGGGATACTTGAATAAGAGTTTTTCAATGAAAGACCTCGGTGAAGCTGCTTACATATTGGGTATTAAGATCTATAGAGATAGATCAAGGCGCCTAATTGGACTTTCACAAAGCACATACCTTGACAAAGTTTTGAAGAAGTTCAAAATGGATCAAGCAAAGAAAGGGTTCTTGCACGTGTTACAAGGTGTGAAGTTGAGTCGGACTCAATGCCCGACCCACTGCAGAAGATAGAGAAAATGAAAGATGTTCCTATGCTTCAGCCATAGGCTCTATCATGTATGCAATCTTGTGTACCGGACTGATGTGTGCCTTGCTATAAGCCTAGCAGGAGGTACCAAAGTAATCCAGAGTGGATCCTTTGGACAGCGGTCAAGAACATCTGAAATACGAAAAGGACTAAGGATATATTTCTCGTATATGGAGGTGACAAAGAGCTCATTGTAAGCAGTTACGTTGATGCAAGCTTTGACACCGATCCGGACGATTCTAAATCGCAAACCGGATCGTATTTACACTAAGCGGAGGGTGTCGGTTGGTGCAGTTCTAAACAAAGCGTCGTGGCGGGATCTACATGTGAAGCGGAATACATAGCAACGGAAGCAGCTAATGAAGGAGTGCGGATGAAGGAGTTCATATCCGATCTAGGTGTCATACCTAGTGCATCGGGTCAATGAAAATCTTCGTGACAATCTTGGAGCAATTGCCTTAGCAAAGGAATCCAGATTTCACAAGAGGACCAAGCACATCAAGAGGCGCTTCAATTCCATCCGGGACTTAGTCCGAGACGGGAGACATAGAGATTTGCAAGATACATACGGATCTGAATGTTGCGGAACCGTTGACTAAGCCTCTTCCACGAGCAAAACATGATCAGCACCAAGACTCCATGGGTGTTAGAATCATTACTATGTAATCTAGATTATTGACTCTAGTGCAAGTGGGAGGCTGAAGGAAATATGCCCTAGAGGCAATAATAAAGTTATTATTTATTTCCTTATTTCATGATAAATGTTTATCATTCATGCTAGAATTGTATTAACCGGAAACATGATACATGTGTGAATGAATAAACAAACAATATGTCACTAGTATGCCTCTACTAGACTAGCTTGTTAATCAAAGATGGTTATGTTTCGACCATGAACAAAGGAGTTGTTATTTGATTAACGAGGTCACATCATTAGTAGAATGATCGATTGACTTGACCCATTCCTTAGCTTAGCACACGATCGTTTAGTATGTTGCTACTGCTTTTATCCATGACATATACATGTTCTGTAACTATGAGATTATGCAACTCCGTTTGCGGAGGAACACTTTGGGTGCTACCAAAGCGTCACAACGAAGCGGGTGATTATAAAGGAGTACTACGGTGTCTCCAAAGGCAGATGTTGGGTTGGCGTATTTGAGATTAGGTTTTGTCACTCCGGTTGTTGGAGAGGTATCTGGGCCCTCTCGGTAATACACATCACTGAAGCCTTGCAAGCACTACAACTAATGAGTTAGTTGTGAGATGATGTATTACGGAGCGAGTAAAGAGACTTGCGTACGAGATTGAACTAGGTATTGGATACCGACGATCGAATCTCGGGCAAGTAACATACCGATGACAAAGGGAAACAACGTATGTTGTTATGCGGTCGACCGATAAAGATCTTCGTAGAATATGTAGGAACCAATATGGGCATCCAGGTCCCGCTGTTGGTTATTGACCGTGAATAGTTCTAGGTCATGTCTACATTGTTCTCGAACCGTAGGGTCCATGCGCTTAAGGTTTCGATGGCGGTTATTATGAGTTTATGTATTTTGATGTACCGAAGAAGTTGAGTCCGGATGTGATCACGGACATGACGAGGAGTCTCGGAATGGTCGAGACATAAAGATTGATATATTGGAAGCCTATGTTTGGAGTCGGAATGGTTCGGCTAAAACGGAATTTACGGATCTGGGAGGTTCTGGAACCCCGGGAGGTAAATGGGCCTCGATGGGCCTTAGTGGAAAGGAGAAGGGCCAGCCCTGGGTGGGGCGCGCCTCCCCCTTCCCTAGTCCTACTAGGACTAGGAGAAGGGCCCCCCTCTCTCTCTTTCCCCCTCCGGAATCCTAGTCCAACTAGGATTGGGGAATCCTACTCGGAGGAGTAGGACTCCTTGGCGCACCTCCCTTGGCATGGCCCCCTCCCCTTGCTCCTTTATATACGGGGGGGGGGCACCTTGGAACACACAAGTTGATCGTGAGATCGTTCCTTAGCCGTGTCGGTGCCCCCTCCACCATATTCCACCTCGGTTATACCGTCGAAGCTTAAGCGAAGCCTGCGCAGTGAAACATCAAGATCGTCCTGCGCCGTCGTCTTGTGAAACTCTCCTCGACACTCGGCTGGATCGAGTCTGAGGGCGTCATCGAGCTGCACGTGTGTCAAGAACTCGGGGCGTCGAGTAACGGCCGGGATCGGTCGGATCGCGAGGAGAACGTCGACTACTTCCTCTACGTTGTGATCGCTTCCGCTTCGGGTCTACAAGGGTATGTAGACAACACTCTCCCCTCTCGTTGCTATACATCACCATGATCTTGCGTGTGCGTAGGAAAATTTTGAAATTACTACGTTCCCCATCACGCTGATGGTAATGTAACTGTCTATAAAGCTCGACTTGTTGCGAAAGGTTTTCGACAAGTTCAAGGGGTTGACTACGATGAGACTTTCTCACCCGTAGCGATGCTTAAGTCTGTCCGAATCATGTTAGCAATTGCTGCATTTTATGATTATGAAATTTGGCAAATGGATGTCAAAACTGCATTCTTGAATGGATTTCTGGAAGAAGAGTTGTATATGATGCAACCAGAAGGTTTTGTTGATCCAAAAGGTGCTAACAAAGTGTGCAAGCTCCAGCGATCCATTTGTTGGTCCTTACTCACTCCTACGTGGTCCTTACTCACTCCTACGGACTCCAGGGAGCCATTGGTTACTAGGTGCAACCAATGGAAGATGTCGCATAATAGGATAGGAGTCTAGGGCCCTAGTCCTTTAATTCATATCGGTTGTGGCATTGTGTTTTTTTATGTTTCTTTGCTCCTTTTGCGAGCTATAATATTTTGAAGACTTTGTGCTACTTTGAGACTTCTAATAATACGGCTGCATGCATCGTTCAGATGTAGAGGCCGGGGGCAAGCCTCATTTTCCAAAAAAAAAAGGAGCAGGTAGGCACTAACCAGGGTTAATTTTATGTTGTCACCTTGTAATTAAGTACTCTACCATGTAAATTACAGAGGGACATTATCTTGAGTTCTAAACTTTGGGCTATATATGGCAGGTCTATCTTTTGCTGTCATGTTGTCCATGTGAGGGTAGGATATCTGGAATAGTAGATGCCCCTAGCGCAGTGGTGACACTTGCCATCCCGACAGCGATATTCGACCAGGTATCCTGCAATAGCCCCAACACAATATCTTCTGCGCCATTTTTGTTTCATCTTCTTAATAAGGACAGAACAAAAAAGGTTGCGGTTGATGCCTTTGGTCTGATGATCTCGTATCTGGCTCAAGCTTTCTGTGCTACATTTGTTTGGAGAAACCAAAAAATTGGTGTCCACTGATAGTTAGTAGAGATATGTATGTAGGTTTTATGTAGCACAAACAGCACCACAGTAGATCAATGCTGATACTGCTAGGTTACTTTAGCCAAAAGCATTGTGAGTCTGGTCAGTAATGTGCAAGTCACGGCTCCTGATAGTATCTGCTTCATTTGTTGGTATTTTTATTATTATGAGTAATTTTATTTGAAACTCCAGGTGCATGACATTTCAATTGTAAACATATGTAAGGCCAAAACGCCTGGGGCATGGACCAAAACTGAGGAAACTTCCGAATGTTCTGAGATGAACATACAGTATGCAGTGTAGCACAAGACCAAAGCAGTACAAGGACACCATGGCATCAATCAAACGTCTAAAAATAATGCCCGATCATGTTTACACAATCTCTTATAATAAATCTGAATAACCATCTTTATTATTTCAACAATCATTTATGTTTGTGTGACCCGGAATGTGGACCAGTAGTTGTAATGTTGTATTTGTCTATTGAGTTCTTCTCTTGTCTATATTGCTGCAAAGTTTTGTGATGTAGGTCATGCAACCATTTTGCTTGTTATTACTATTGAAATTATGCAAATCTCCAAAGAAATTGGAGGTCCTCTAACCCTCTAGGAAATGGGTTACAAACCCTTTTTTTAGGTAATAATGGCAGTTGTGCTGCCGATCCGCACCTTTGAGATGTTTCAACAGAGCTTTCAGATTGAAGTTCTTCGTACGCGTCCAAGACCTGGGACCCCATTCCAACAATGTAGTTCATCTTTCAATGGTTGGTGATACACGTTCCGATCGGTCTCAGATTGCTTCTGCTCTTGAATGAAATCAGAGAGTTCTATATACTTCCTCTTCATGCACAAGATGGAGTGAGGTTTTCTGTTAAATTTTCTTCACCAAACTTTCCTCCTCTCGGCACAACAGTTAAATTAAGCTCAACATCCATAACACAAGATATATAAGAATGCAAGCACTCACATGGGATTTCAGGAACTACTGCCTCACTCAAGCATCCATCTTTCATTACTGCCGATCGACATTTGCAATATACAACATACAACACAAGAGAACTATAGAAGCCCAAAAGCACAACACAGGCCACACCCATTGTGAACAAAGGCTTCTACTTTCCCTTCCAAAGATTTGCAGACATCGGTTTCTTGCCACGAAAGCGCATACATTCGCAATCCATCAGCTGCAAAGGCCGAGACAAAGGTGCTTAACCGCCTCCGGATTGCTTGGGCTGTTGATAACGTACGTTTCTGTCTTCCCGGTGCTTTGACATGTCAGGTTTAGTTGGTCTCCAAGCTGTGAAGACTGCAGGAGAAGCTTGGTGTCGGTAAAACTTCAGGCGAGTAAGCTCTAGTTATGCTTACAGACTGAAATAAGGTTCGAACATGTAGCAACAAAAACAATGGCAGGCATTTGTTCCACATAAATGAAATAGATGAGGCCACTCTATGGTAAGATAATGTCAAAACATAGTCCTATGTAGAAAGGAGAGCGATGACATATAGTTGAAAACCAGCGGGAGGGAACATTTTGACTGTTTTAACATGTGATCAGCTCATAGCAGGATGCACTGGTTGACGCTCTTAACGGTTTTCCTCTAAGAGAATTTTTATGAAGAGAAAACTGCTCAGGTATAAGAATCAAGCACATCTCTTAGAATATACTCATTTGGTTTGCTGTTAGAAACATCTGTCCAGAATGCCGCAAAGAAGCTATATACGCAACTGCAAACATCCGATATTTCAGGGGATGACGACATTTCTTAGAACTATATATGTGTAAAAGAACTTACGAGGCAATAGTTGCTCGGTGCTTTATTACAGTCCCACTGTGAAGTAGGAACACAGCTCAGATAATGGCACCAAGAACATTGCTGGCTAGCATCGAACCCTTGCATTAGCAATACAAAGCCAGTGATGAACCTGCCAATGATAAAGTTTAGTAAAGGCAGTTGAAACCTAGAGACCGAACAGAACATTATTACTCTTCTGCTGACAGGGAAGATATTTACCCACAAATTAATATCACCAAAGCAATCACCAAGAGTACAATTTGATATATCTTGTACTTAGATTTAGGCGTGCCCGAGTGAACTCCAAGACGAGAGTTCTTCTGGTTGATGTATCCGAACTGTGGGCGCATTAGGAGCACAAAACCAAGAAAAAACCCCGATACAAATCCACCAATATGAGCAAAGTTGTCAACATGTGGAAGGATCCCAACAGCCAAGTTGATAAGAATGATCATAACAAGAGTCAATAAAGCCGCGCACTGTATTTTCAAAACAAGAATGAAATTAGGCACAATAAATATAATACTACAAGTTTGGAAAAATAATATTTAAATTTAAGAACCGGCCTTATTCTCGTATATTGTCCAGTTTGTTATCAGCTCTGACAGCATGGAGCCCAGTAATCCAAACAGTGCACCTGAAGCTCCAACAGAGATATTTGACACCATAAACAGAGCAGACAACAAGCTACCGCCGACCCCCGAGATCACATATAGTGTGCCGATCCTCACTGCGATAAACAAACATTCACACATGGTCAAGTTATATAGCTATTAGCTCTTGAAGTTGAAGGAACTGCCTAGGCAGAAAATTGAAGATGCAAAATCGCCTCGACACTTACGGAAACCAAATTCCTTCTCAAGCCTGATTCCAATCATCAGGAGACTCAACATATTGGCAAGTATGTGGATAACACCAGCATGCAACCAAATGCAAGTGACGAGGCGCCACCATTCGTGGTCTTTGGCAACTTTACCAGTTTCTAGTGCCCCCATTTCCAACAGCCTGGAGAATTGGTGCACATGTCAGTTGCCACTTATCAGATAATACTTACTAGCAAGGGTATAAAAAACACATTGCAGTTTTTTTTTTTTTGAAATATTACGAAATATAGGAAGATGTAGGAAAAAGCATATGAATTATACATAACTTAGGGCTACAAAATTACGAAATTAAGAAAGTAAAGTAAGAAAGATGAAAGGCCAATGTCATACCAAATCAAGAAGTTCCTAGTGCTACAAAATTAGGAAATTATAAACTGATAATAGCAGAATTACTTGAAGCTGATGCCTAAAACTATCAAAATTTAGGCCGAAAGCAAAGCGCATTAGCTCAAATCTGAACCAATTCCACAAAATGCAGGCATCGGTGACAACGGAAGGAGCCAAAGGTCCAAGCTTTGGGCCGGTGTCTTACGTCGCGGATGTGGGCCCGATGAGGGGGTTCTCCTTGTACGGCTGGAACGCGTACCTGCCGAGGTCCGGCTCGAGCATGCAACCGTGCGCGGCGGCGGCCCCGGCGGCCCCGCCGACGGAGCCGCCGATCGCAGCGGCGGCAGCCGCGGCGTGGGCGGGGCAGTCGTTGACGTACATGGTGCGGACGAAGAGGGCGATGTTGGCGGCGACGAAGAGCGGCACGAGGAACGGGAACCAGCGCCGGAAGGGCCGGAACTCCTGCGTCTCGCCCCGCCGCGGCATGGCGCCGCCGCCGGCGAGGGGCGCGAGGCCGGTCGGTCCTCTCCTGGGACCTCGGGCTTGCGCGCGCGCGCGTGCGGGGCGCGGGCGACGCGGGGTCCTGCGGGAGGTGGCGGGTTGGTTGGTGCGCCTCGCGCGCGCGCTTTTGTGTCGTGGAAAATGAGACGGTTTTGGGGGGAGGAGAGGAGAGGCCGGCGACGGAGGACGGAGGTGGAAGAAACGGGGGAGACCTCTCTATTCTTGGTAATTTTTCCCAGAAGGGAAAATTGACAGATGGATTTGAAATGTGCATTGTGTTTCTTTTACACTGCTGCAGAAATTGACAAGGATTTGCAAATATTACTCCCTTTTTTGGGTATAAGAAGATTTTTTGCAAAGTTAAAACCCAAAGCTACCCATGTTCCATTACAATTTTCATCAAAGTCCCAAACCAAGTTTTTTTTACAACAAGTCCCAAACCAAGTAGGAGCTGCATACATAGGTTTACCTTATGATTTTTTAGATTTTTAATTTTGAAGCTGAGCCTTAAGAAATACAGCATGCAAAAATGAATTATGTTTGCACCAAATCCATATACAAATTTGTAATCCTAGGGGTGAAACCTTCATATAACTGCATCCAAAAAACTTCATCACTTAATTGCTACGTACCTAAAAATACAAGCCACAACTGGAAAGAAAAATCGGAAAGAAGCTGGTGCGGTGTGTTTAGATAGTTTTTTGAGAATCTAGCCTCATTTTATATATCATGTTGTGGTCTATCTAGAAACCATGGTTGCAATGTATGTCGGCTTCTTGTAAATTAACTCTCTGTGTTCTATAAAAATATGCTAGGTCATTGGCGTACTCTAAAAAAAATACAAGCCACAACTGCCTTTTTATAATTTGAGATGTCATCCACTTTCTGTTACCTCGTGTTTGGATGTTCGTGTTGAAGGGCTCCATATTGATTTACCGGAATAGCAATTCAGTGAGGAAACTGAAATGGCAAAAATATGAATTCACATGCTTGGTTGTGTACTGAGTTGACCCATGAATCCTTGTGAGGTTTCAATACCAAATCATGTTTTCATGAGAAACTCTGAAATTGCATAGTTAAATTAGCATGAAGATTATACTTTGACGTACATGCCTCAAAACAAAATCTGCTCACATGTGACAATAACTGAATAAATACATCGCTGCAAAAAATAATAAATATCCTAGGAATATATCACGACAACAGATATAGCCTCACAAAATCAACAATATTCTCTTCGACGGCATAACACAATTCTAAACAATAAAAACAGTACACTAAAATGATGTCTCTTGCATGACACTAATCACAAAGATTTCTTAACATAAACAGAATGTAACACTAGTTCATAGATAGGTTCAAGTTAAACAAACACATACAAGAACACACAAATATCAGCAAAGCTCATTCATCATGACAAAATTAACAACCATGTCTTCCTCGTGGTGATGGGCAGCTCCATTTGAGCTTGAAACAAGCGATACTTGAGTGCCAACTTCCCATAACATTGCAGCATGACAGATTAAGGTAAATCAGGTCAATTTAAGTGCATCAAGTATTTAAGCCGGAGTGGTAACCTTTGGCAGCGGAATCGAATCGGTGTCTTCAAAGCATCACGAAAAATTCTTTTTCATGTCTCCAAGCATGCAAAGAACAGCATCACCGGTTCACTGCCTCTTTGGTGCCAATTCTGGAGAGACTTCAATCGTTTCTGCTACTCACTCTGCAGCAATCTAAGCACATGTGTTGGCACCATCACCATTAGCATGGTCTTTTGAACATACCAGATGACCTGTTACACCAATTGGCGCAGAGACCAATTACAACCTACAAGTTAAGTGGTCTATATGAAACATAAAATAGAAGTCAAGTGAACTATTTGAAGAGACCAACTACAACTCAGAAGTTAAATGAACTATTTGAAACCTGAAAAGAAAATTAAGTGAACTGTTTGGAGAGACCAACTACAGCCATTGGCGCAAAGACCAATTGCAGCCAAGAAAAGAAGCAACTAATATAACCAAAATTTAAGGTCAACTATTTGCTGGATGTCTATCGTGAATAGCTTGCAAATAATTATGTTCGTCATGCGTTTGTATAACAATTTAAATAATTTTTTCCAGCTGTCTGCAAATAACCCTGTCATCCCAAAATTTGGTCAAACTTTGAAACTACAGGGGCGAATAGATAAGTTAAGTAAACTATTTGAAACTGCATCCAGAGAGCTAAACAACACTATGGGCAGCACGTCTAACAAAAGATTATCTATATATCACCCAAAAGTCCATTAGAACGGTACAAATAATGAGATGTCAAAGAACGAATCGAAACTAAAATATAAGCCAAAAATAGAATCGGTGAGGTGGCTTTGGAGGTCGGTTGCCCCGTTGTGCTGCTACTCGGTCATTACAAACTGGGGTCGCCCGAGTCTACCCGTCCTTTTACGCGTGTCACAACACATGTCTCTGTTCAAGCACCCGGGCATGCTTTCTTTCCAACGGACGACCAAGGCATGGCCATGCACAACTAATCAGTGTGAATCTCTCTGGTCATGTAGCCGTGATACCCTACCGGTTTAAAGGAGTCGTGTTTTCTTATATTGACAGAAAGTAGTGAAACGTTAATCGCCAAGCAGGCATTAATAGCTATCACTCACGGGACCGTATAAACCCTACACATTTCAAAGATAGGGCGACTAAGTGAATACCTCATGAGCTAGGGCATGGGCTATGACATACACGGAAAGTTGAGAGACTCGGATCTTAGACCCGGCATATGCATCAAGGTTGTGATGGGTTACAGACCTGGTAAAAGGGCTAAGTTAATGGCTCACGGGTAAGGTAGCGCGCCTCTGCAGAGTGTAATGAATTGTGACTTGTCACTCCGTGGTCTGGGCAAGATTTAAACATGCGGTAGGAAAGGAACAATCAACAACCCGTGGAGTCTGGTGATCACATGATTTAACGAAAACTTGACATCTACGGGATATTTGCAAAGTGCATTGTTGTGGCCCTTTGGTCTCAGTAGTAGTGTTAGGTTCATAAACAACTCATTTTCTACAAATGAACTTGTTTTTAGAAATAATGAAATTGTTGAGTACTTCCTGTCTCACCCCCTAGATAAATTCTTTTTCTTGGACTCTAAATATTTCGAGGAGATGCCAGAAGATCCCAAAACAGCAAGGGAGTACTTTCTCCGGAGAGTCGGAACTGTCAGGATGAGTCAAAGGAGTCGGACATTCTCATACACTAGTAGAAAAAGGGCCATTTGTCCCGGTTCGTAAGGCCAATTTGTCCCGGTTGTGGATCCAGGACTAAAGGTTTGTCACTAAAGCCCTAGGCCTTTAGTCCCGGTTCTTACATGAACCGACACAGATGGGCCTCCACGTGGCCGCTGCGACGAGCCCAAGCAGGAGGGCCTTTGGTCCCAGTTGGTGGCACCAACCGGGACCAAAAGGCATCCACGCGTCAACAGCTGGCAGGAGCTGAGGTTTTTGTTTTTTTAAAGGGGGTGGTTTAGGGGTTTTGGGGGTTATTAGGTTGTTAGCTAGCTAATAGAGAGAAGTGTTCTCTCTTATCTCCGTCCTTGTTTTACCAAGGCTACTGCTATGCCTAAACATGGCTTAGATTGAAGTGAAGGCAACATGTGGTGCATGTCGAAAGTAATACTAATCCTAACTTGATCAAGTTTGGACTATACTACTTTCGACATGCACCACATGCATGTTGCCTTCACTTCGATCCAATCCATGTTCATTTCACCCACTGATATATAATAACTCTTCATGCTCGCATCATGCATCATCATAATAACAAGTTCTACTAATCATCATCATACAACTTCTACTCGTTATTAATAACAAGTCATACGATCATCATTCTCATAGTCATCGAACCAACCCTACTTAATTGTTCTTAGCACATGATCATCAATATTAGGTAGGACCTAAATACCCTCTTTAAGGTAAAATAGCATAAAACAATATAGACCCTAACTCTCCATTATGGAGAATGGAGATCATCCTGTCTCCAATTCTTGCGCTTCGCTTCCTTTTGCTTCCAAGAACCTCCTTACGACTGTCCATACATTTTTTCCATTCTTTGGTTGTCATGTCTCCACTTCTTTTAGAAATCCGGTATGGACAGTTGAGATTCGTAGGATGACCTGGTTGTATATTCAAAACATCAAGGCGACCATGCTGATACATTAGATGAGGCACACAATCATTCGGGATTATCTGTTGAAAAACATAGTAATAACTTCGTAGTTAGCAATGATGTACTAGTTTTAGAAGTATGCAAAAGATGCACGGATGTCGTAATAGGAAAAAATCTTACCAGGGTATCTCCATGGTAGTTACCGTAGTTCAACACGTGCACTAGTGGCACGTATTGATCATAATGTTGAGGAGTTCGATTGTAGATATTGTAATTATCAAGATCAGTACAAAATGTGATCAGATGATTTTTCTCCTGATAAGTTAATTCGGAGCCATCGGTGTAGTGGGTTTTATCTACCATCTTCCGCACATTCTTTGAAGAATGAAAATAAGTTGTCAATGAAAATAAGTTGTCAACTATTTTGAAATAAACAATATAAATTACTTAATAACTATGTTTGAGAAGCTCACATAGGGGAAGAATTGGAAGCGTATTGATATGTCTCCAACGTATCTATAATTTTTGATTGTTCTATGCTATTATATTACCCGTTTTGGATGTTTATGGGCTTTACTTTACACATTTATATCATTTTTGGGACTAACCTACTAACCGGAGGCCCAGCCCGTATTCTTTGTTTTTTGCCTATTTCAGTGTTTGAAGAAAAGGAATATCAAGCGAGTCCAAGCGGAATGAAACCTTCGGGAACATGATTTTTGGAGCGAGCGTGATCGGAGGACTTGAGTGCAAGTCAAGAAGCAATCGAGGAAGCCACGAGGGTGGAGGCATGCCCCCCCTCTTGGGCGCCCCTATCTCGTGGGCCCCTCAGGCGTCCACCGACGTACTTCTTCCTCCTATATATACCCACATACCCCGAGAACATCAGGGGCGACCACGAAAAACTATTTCCACCATCGTAACCTTTTGTATCTGTGAGATCCCATCTTGGAGGCTTCGCCGGCGCTCCGCTGGAGGGGGAATCGACCATGGAGGGCTTCTACATCAACACCATAGCCTCTCCAATGAGTTGTGAGTAGTTTACCACAGACCTTCGGGTCCATAGTTATTAGCTAGATGGCTTCTTCTCTCTCTTTGAATCTCAATACCATGTTCTCCTTGATCTTCTTGGAGATCTATTCAGTGTAACTCTTTTTGCGGTGTGTTTGTCGAGATCCGATGAATTGTGGGTTTTTGATCAAGTTTATCTATGAGAAATATTTGAATCTCCTCTTAATTCTTTTATATGTGATTAAGTTATCTTTGCAAGTCTCTTCGAATTATCAGTTTGGTTTGGCCTACTAGATTGATCTTTCTTGCAGTGGGAGAAGTGCTTAGCTTTGGGTTCAATCTTGCGGTGTCCTTTCCTAGTGACAACAGGGGCAGCAAGGCACGTATTGTATTGTTGCCATCGAGGATAAAAAGATGGGGTTTATATCATATTGCATGAGTTTATCCCTCTACGTCATGTCATCTTTCTTAATCGTTACTCTGTTCTTTATGAACTTAATACTCTAGATGCATCTTTGGATAGCGGTCGATGTGTGGAGTAATAGTAGTAGATGCAGGCAGGAGTCGGTCTACTTGTCATGGACGTGATGCCTATATACATGATCATGCCTAGATAATCTCATAATTATTCGCTTTTCTATCAATTGCTCGACAATAATTTGTTCACCCACCGTAATACTTATGCTATCTTGAGAGAAGTCACTAGTGAAACCTATGGCCCCCGGGTCTATCTTTTATCATATAAGCTTTCGATCTACTTTTATTTGCATCTTTACCTTTCCAATCTATATTATAAAATACCAAAAATATATTTACCTTATCGTATTATCTCTATCAGATCTCATTTTTGCAAGTGGCTGTGAAGGGATTGATAACCCCTTTATTGCGTTGGTTGCGAGTTCTTGTTTGTTTGTGTAGGTGCGTGGGACTTTTGAGGAGCCTCCTACTGGATTGATACATTGGTTCTCAAAAACTGAGGGAAATACTTACGCTACTATTGCTGCATCACCCTTTCCTCTTCAAGGAAAACCAACGCAAGCTCAAGACGTAGAAAGAAGGATTTCTGGCGCCGTTGCCGGGGAGGTCTTCACTCAAGTCAAGACATACCAAGTACCCATCACAAACTCATCTCCCTCGCATTTACATTATTTGCCATTTTCCTCTCGTTTTCCTCTCCCCCACTTCACCCTTGCCGTTTTATTCGCCCTCTCGTTCCCAATCTCCTCTCTCTTTCGCTTGCCTTTTTCTGTTTGCTTGTGTGTTGGATTACTTGTCGCGATGGCGCAAGATAATACCAAATTATGTGATTTCTCCAATACCAATAATAATGATTTCCTTAGTACTCCGGTTGCTCCTCTTAATGATGTTGAGTCTTGTGAAATCAATACTGCTTTGTTGAATCTTGTTATGAAAGGTCAATTCTCCGGCCTTCCTAGTGAAGATGCCGCTACCCATCTAAACAACTTTGTTGATTTGTGTGAGATGCAAAAGAAGAAAGATATGGATAATGATATTGTTAAATTGAAGTTATTACCGTTTTCACTTAGAGATCGTGCTAAAGTTCGGTTTTCGTCTTTGCCTAAGAATAGTATTGATTCATGGAACAAGTGCAAAGATGCTTTTATATCTAAGTATTTTCCTCCCGCTAAGATTATCACTCTTAGGAACGATATTATGAATTTTAAATAACTTGATCATGAGCATGTTGCCCAATCTTGGGAAAGAATGATATTGATGATTCGCAATTGCCCTACTCATGGTTTGAATTTATGGATGATCGTACAAAATTTTTATGCCGGATTGAATTTTGCTTCTAGAAATATTTTAGATTCGGCCGCGGGAGACACGATTAATTATGGACATCACCTTAGGAGATTCTACAAAACTCCTTGATAATATTATGGCTAATTATTCTCAATGGCACATTGAAAGATCTACTAGTAAAAAAGTGCATGCTATAGAAGAAATTAATGTTTTGAGTGGAAAGATGGATGAACTTATGAAATTGTTTGCTACTAAGAGTGCTCCTATTGATCCCAATGATATGGCTTTGTCTACTTTGATTGAGAATAATAATGAATCTATGGATGTGAATTTTGTTGGTAGGAATAGTTTTGGAAACAATGCTTATGGAGGAAACTTTAATCCTAGACCGTTCCCTAGTAATTCCTCTACTAATTATGGAAATTCCTACAATAATTCTTATGGTAATTTTAATAAGATGCCCTCTGATTTTGAGAATAGTGTGAAAGAATTTATGATTTCTCAAAAGAATTTTAATGCCTTGCTTGAAGAAAAATTGCTCAAAGTTGATGATTTTGCTAGGAACGTTGATAGACTCTCGCTTGATGTTGATTCTTTGAAACTTAGATCTACTTCTCCTAAGCATGATATCAATGAGTATCTCAAAGCAATGAGAGTGTCCATTGATGAGTGCAAAGAAAGAACCGCTAGATTGCGTGCTAAGAAAGATTGCTTTATAAAGGTGTGGTCTTCTAGTTTCCATGAAAATAATGATGAGGATCTTAAAGTTATTGATGTTTCCCCTATTAGATCTTTGTTTTGCAATATGAATCTTAATAATGATGGGACTGGAGATGAGTCAACTTTAGTTAAAAGGTCAATGTTTCGGAGTTCTTAGATCTTGATGCTAAATTTGGTAAAAGTGGGATTGGAGAGGTCAAGACTTTAAATAGCATTGAACCCACTATATTGGTTTGTAAGGAATTTAATTATGATAATTGTTCTTTAGAAGATTGTATTTCCTTGTTGCAATCCGTTGTGAATTCTCCTAATGCTTATAGTCAAAATAAAGCTTTTACCAAACATATTGTTGATGCCTTGATGTAATCTTTTGATGAAAAACTTAATTTCAAAGTTTCTATACCTAGAAAACTTAATGATGAGTGGGAACCTACTATAAAGATTAAAATTAAAGATCATGAGTGTTATGCTTTATGTGATTTTGGTGCTAGTGTTTCCACGATTCCAAAAACTTTATGTGATATTCTAGGTTTCCATGATCTTGATGATTGCTCTTTAATTTTTCACCTTGCGGATTCCACCATTAAAAAGCCAATGGGAAGGATCAATGATGTTCTCATTGTTGCAAATAGAAATTTGGTGCCCGTAGATTTTATCGTTCTTGATATAGATTGCAATCTTTCTTGCCCTATTATTCTTGGTACACCTTTCCTTAGAACGATTGGTGCGATTATTGATATGAAGGAAGGGAATATTAGATTCCAATTTCCATTAAGGAAAGGCATGCAGCACTTTCCAAGAAAGAAAGTCAAATTACCTTATGAATCTATCATGCAAGCTACTTATGAATTGAGTGCCAAAGATGGCATTACTTAGACCTATCCTCGCTTTTATGCCTAGCTAGCTAGGGGCGTTAAACGATAGCACTAGTTGGGAGGCAACCTAATTTTATTTATGTTTTTTGTTTTTATGTTTAGTAATAAATTTTGCATCTACCTTCTATTTAGATGTGTTTTTATGTTTTAATTAGTGTTTGTGCCAAGTAGAACCTATAGGATAACCTATGGTGATAGTTAATTTGATTCTGCTGAAAAATAGAAACTTTGCGCGCACGAAAATAATTTTTTAAATTCACAGAAACGTGCTTTTGCGTTGATTCTTTAAGATGAAGATCAATAGACAAATTTCCCAGGACTTCCTATTTTGTTACGATTTTTAAAGTTCCAGAAGTATTCGAGAGTTACAGATTGCTACAGACTATTCTGTTTTTGACAGATTCTGTTTTTCGTGTGTTGTTTGCTTATTTTGATGCATCTATGGCTAGCATTAAGTAGTATGAACCATAGAGAACTTGAAATACGGTAGGTTTAACACCAATATAAATAAAGAATGTGTTCATTACAGTACCTTATGTGGTGATTTTCCTTTCTTTCACTAACGGAGCTTATGAGATTTCCTGTTGAGTTTTGTGTTGTGAAGTTTTCAAGTTTTGGGTAAAGATTTGATGGATTATATAATAAGGAGTGGAAAGAGCCTAAGCTTGGGGATGCCCAAGGCACCCCAAGATATTCAAGAATAGCCAAAATCCTAAGCTTGGGGATGCCCCGGGAAGGCATCCCCTCTTTCGTCTTCGTTCATCGGTAACTTTACTTGGAGCTATATTTTTATTCGCCACATGATATGTGTTTTGCTTGGAACGTCTTGTATGATATTAGTACTTGATTTTTAGTTTTCCACAATCATCCTTGCTGTACACACCTTTTGGGAGAATCCCACTTGATTGGAATTTATTAGAATACTCTATGTGCTTCACTTATATCTTTTGAGCTAGATAGTTTTGCTCTAGTGCTTCACTTATATCTTATAGAGCACGGCGGTGGCTTAATTTTGTAGAAATTGCTAGTCTCTCATACTTCACTTACATTATTTTGAGAGTCTCTTAGAACAGCATGGTATTTGCTATGGTTATAAAATTGGTCCTAGAATGGTGGGCATCCAAGTTGGGTATAATAAAAACTATCATAGGAAGTGAATTGGATGGTATGGTCAATTTGATACTTGATAATTGTTTTGAGATATGGAGGGCAGAGGGCGGCGTCGGCGGCGGGAGAATGAGGAAGTGAATGAAAAATATCACAAGTCCTGCTTATATAGCCAGAGTTTTGGTCCCGGTTGGTGCAATGCCACCCTTTAGTCCCGGTTGGTGCCACCAACCGGGACCAAAGGGCTGTTTTCAGCAGCCCAAAGAGCGGGAAGCAGAGGCCTTTGGTCCCGGTTGGTGGCACCAACCGGTACCAATGCCCACCTTTGGTACCGGTTGGTTCCACCAACCAGGACCAAAGGCCTCGTGCTGCCCGTGGCCAAAATTTTAGTCCCACCTCGCTAGTTGAGAGGGGCGCGCAGTGGTTTATAAGCCCCACTGTCGCACCCCTCTCGAGCTCCTCTCGATTGCAGGCTTATGGGCCTAATTGTAACTTCTATGCCTGTTGGGTCTACTGGGCCTTCTACGGGCCTGAATCCTGGCCCATGGTAGGGTTCCTAGTCGTATTCAGGCCGTAGTGGCCCAGTAGGTGGCATTTTTTTCCAGTTTTTATTTTCTGTTTTTTGCATTATTTATTTTCTTTTTTTTTGCTTTATTTTTTAGTTCCTTTTGATTTTAGGTAATAAAGACTATAAATTTTCTATTAGTGCCATTTGTTTTCTAGTTTGAATAGTTTAAATTTGAATTTTTTAAAATTTGTGTGAATCACTAGTTTTTGAATAACCATACTATAAACATAGATTTCTGAGTGATTCTTTTTCCTGCTATTTAATATTACTGTGTTTTATCATTATATTCAAAAACATATTTTGTTATTTTAGTTTCTAACAAATTTTTTTTATGATAATTCTTTTTGCTACTAAAGTTTCTAACAAAAAATTTCTTTATGAAAATTCTTTTTTCGTTTAATGTTTTGAACAGAAAATACTTTGTTAATTTTAGTTGCATAAATTTTATATAATTTTATTTTCAATAATACTAGAGGTTTTATAAAAATTTATTTTATTTTACTTATTTATCAAAGTTTATTTTGTTTCTACTTATTCATTTTCTTTTCTTTTTTGCTTATTTTATTTATTTTATGAAAATATATTCTTTATTTATTTATTTTATTTTGTTTCTACTTACTGTTGCTATTTTATTTATTTTATTATAGTTTATTTATTTTACATTATTAAAGTTTAGTTTTTACTTATTTATTAAAAAAAATTCTGTTTCTACTTATTTATTTTATTTTGTTTCTACTTTTTTTTTGCTTTTTTATTTATTTTATGAAAATTCTTTTTGCTTTTAATGTTTTACACACAAAAGCTCTCTCCCCTGGCTGGTTCATTGGTTCCAGTTTGTGGCTTCACCCGGCCCTAAAGATCACCCTTTGGTACCGGTTCAGGCCACCAACCGGGACCAATGGTGGTGGGCCAGGAGCGGGGCCCATTGGTCCCGGTTCGTGCCGCCAACCGGGACCAAAGGGCCCAGACGAACCGGGACCAATGGCCCCACGAGGCCGGCGAGCCCTGGCCTCCTGAGCAGGACCAATGGGCCCATGGGTACCGGTTCGTGACCGAACCGGGACTAATGGGCTTATCTGGCCCGGACATATGCCATGTTTTCTACTAGTGATAGCTTATGGGGAAGACAAAGGAGAGGAGCCATGCCAGCAAGTGTGTAGACTAGTCGTAGTAACGAGCTTGGTCATGATAGTTGTGACTAAGGTAGGAATGATCGTAGTACCATATTTTTCGGTGCCACTAGTTTGAATCTTGTTGAACTTGGTTTGTAATAATATAAGTATGTATTTGGACCCGCTAGGTTTCTGTTGTACAACTCTCATGAGACGTCTCATGGGCATTACATCTAAGACTGACACACTACTCCATGTTGTTCTCTGCAAGATGGAAATCCTATGTCATACTCCCTCCATTTCTTTTTACTCCGCGTATAAGTTTTGGTCAAAGTCAAACTACACAAAGTTTGACCAAATTTATATTAAAAAATATAAACATCTACAATACTTAAACTATATAATATGAAAATACATTTCATGGTGCATCTGAAAATGTTGATTTCATATTGTGAATGTTGATAATTTTTAATATAAAGTTAGTCAAACTATGCAAATCTTGACTTTGACCAAACCTTATATGCAGACTAAAAAGAAATGGAGGGAGTACATTTACGGCGCCACCGCACCATTCTTCTCTACCAGCGTCGAACCGCCACATCCCTGGCCGGTGTGCACTAGTACAGAACCGGCCTTTAGTGCCGGTTCGTGACGGCCTTTAGTGCCGGTTCGCCAACCGACACTAAAGAGTGGGGACTAAAGGTCCCCCCCTTTAGTACCAGTTTGTCACGAACCGACGCTAAAGTGCCACTCATTAGCACGAGCGAGAACTGGAGTGCGTGTAGGGCATTAGTACGGTTGGTAACACCAACGGTACTAAATGTTTAGGTGTTTTTTTATTTTTCTTTAATTTTGTGTTTTCAATTTAATTTAGTGATTGTTTTACATTATAATGAGTTGTTAAATCATTAGGTGAAAGTACCACGGATTAGTTTCGACTGGATGCATTATAGCTAGCTAAGTGATCAAGTATATGCCATATCCATATATTATACTTGATCAAGTATAATATATACGGATATGGGATATACTTGATCACTTAGGTAGGATCCATCCAGCTGAAACTAATCTGCTGTTTCTTTCATTAAATGATATAATAACTCATCATCATCATCATATTAATCATCATAGTCATGCATTACCGCTAGCTATCTAATCACCACCAGCGGCACTACTAGCTTAAAGAAGAAACATTCACTTGTACCAGAAGCAAAAATATCATCGAGTTCAACATGATTGTAATGATATTATAAGCGTTCATATATAACACCACAAAAGCAAATCACTTAAGTTCAGAACAAAGAACACAGACATGAAA
>CM038143.1:39810614-39898219 GCA_021437245.1 Aegilops speltoides
CGAAGCTCCCAAGAAGGCTCCGTCTTGGTCTCTACAGATAGCTCCCGCTGCACCTCTCGCCCGGCCTACGGCGGCATCTACATTGATCTTGACCAGACCCTGTGGTGGTGCAATCCAGCTATTAACTCGAGCTTGTGGAACCCTAACCCCAGCAACCCTCGGAGTCTGGATGGCCTTGAGTTCAGCTATGTAGGAGTTTACAAACCCGTTGATTGCATGAGGTGTCTGGAAGATATCCTCGTACATTGCCTTCCTTCGAGCGCCCCATAGTGCCCATAGGGTGACGACGAAAGCAAGGAACTCATCTTGGTTAAGCGCTTCGTGCATGACAAATAACCATCTTTTTGCGTTTTCCTCTGTGCATGTGCTCAACTTGTTAAGGATCTCCTCTGAAGATAACGCCCAAGTACTCCTAGAGAACGAGCAATCCACAAGGGCATGGCGCTAGGTGTCAACAGCCCCACAAAGGCAGCAAGCTCGGGAGGTTGACATATTTCGATGATGGAGGTTGCTGTGGGGACAGAGTGCTTGGCGAGTCTCCATAAGAAAATTTTCAGTTTTGAAGGGACCTTGATCCGCCACAGTTCGGTCCAACCCTGGTCAGCTCCAGTAGAGTCAGAAGACGACCCATCTTCATACAGCCATGCCTCGCGGCTAAGCTTTGTTTGTTGGATCATCCGGTACGCTGATCGCACAGTGAACGTGCCCTTCCTCTCCTCGGACCAAGCCCAAAAATCGTCAGTCTGTCGTGTGCAAAGGGGTATCTGCAGTATGGCTGCTGCATCGATTGGTATAAACACCGTCCGGACTAGATCCTCCTTCCGGGATGATGTAGTATGATCTATCAACTCAGCTACTGTGGTTGGAGGATTCTGCACTGGAGAGGTGATCGGCCTCTTCATGTTTGGTATCGGCAACCAATTATCCTCCCATATCTTTGTTGATTCACCGTCTCCAATTCTGCGAACCAAACCCTGGACCATGATATCCCGGCCATCCAAAATAGCCCGCCAAATCTGCGAGGGGTGAGACCCTAGTTTTGCTCCAAAAATGTCCGAGTTGGGATAATATACTGCTTTCAGGATCCTCGCACTGAGAGACAGTGGATTTTGCAACATGCGCCAGGACTGCCGTACTAGGAGTGCCAAGTTGAACATCTCCATATCCCGAAAGCCAAGACCTCCAAGATGCTTTGGCAGGGTGACCACATCCCATGCCACCCAGCTAGGTTTTCGTTTGCCTTGCTTGCTTCCCCACCAGAATTGTCTGATTAGCGCAGTAATACTTTCACACAGTCCCCGTGGAAGTCGGAAACAAGCCATCGAATATACTGGAATTGCTTGAGCCACTGCTTTAATTAGTACCTCTTTCCCTGCTGAAGATAATAGCTTTTCCATCCATCCTTTGACCTTTTCCCACACTCCGTCCCTCAAGTATTTGAAGGTCCCGTTCTTCGAGTGACCGACCTCTGTTGGCATTCCCAAGTACCTGTCACTAAGGGACTCGTTATGCACATTCAGAACATTTTTCATATCATCTCTTACCGCTTGTGGGCATCCTCGGCTGAAGAAAATCGAAGACTTATCATGATTTATCCTCTGACCCGAAGCCAAACAGTACGTTTCGAGCAGGTTTGATACCGCTACTGGCCCCTCATTCCCTGACTTAAATAGCAGCAGGCTGTCATCTGCGAAAAGGAGGTGGTTAACGGCCGGGGCCGTGGGTGCCACCTTAATTCCAACAATATTTGATGACGAAGAACTGGTTTTCAGGAGGCATGAGAGGCCCTCCGCTGCAATTAAGAAGAGAGAGGGGGATATCGGATCTCCCTGCTGTATACCTCTGCTCGGCACGAAATGATCGAGCCTTTCACCATTAAAGAGCACTGAGAAGGATACAGACCGCATCATACCCATGATTATATTTATCAAGGGGGGGCAAAACCAAGCTTTCTCATGATTGCTTCCAAATAGTCCCATTCCAGCCTATCATATGCCTTCATCATATCGAGTTTAAGTGCACAATAGCTGTTAGCCTTAGCTTTACTCCGCTTCATAAAATGAAGACATTCATATGCACTGATAATATTATCCGTTATGAGTCTGCCCGGTACGAAGGCCGATTGTTCCTCAGATATGATATCCGGTAGAATTTGCTTGAGCCTGTTTGCAATGACTTTGGATGCAATTTTGTATAGCACATTACAAAGGCTAATAGGCCTAAATTGGGACAAGACAGTGGGGTTTGTTACCTTGGGAATCAGAACAAGGACGGTGTCATTTATGCACTCCGGGCTCTCCTCCCCCCTCACAATTCTCAGCACTGCCTCAGTCACCTCTGTACCACAAAGCTCCCAGTGTCGCTGAAAAAAATGTGCCGGAAAACCATCCGGTCCTGGCGCCTTGGTCGGGAACATCTGGAATAAGGCTGCCTTGACCTCCTCGTTTGTGTAATGCGCACACAACATCTCATTCATCTCCGATGTTACTTTCCTTGGGACGCAGTTTAGGACAGCCTCCATGTTGCTTAAATGTACTCTGCCGCTGGTTGTGCCTTTGCTCTCTGTTCAGATTCGCCAAAATAGGACTGTGGTCGGACGTGGCTGCCACCAGATGCGTGAAGCCAGCCCATGTATACCAGAATAAAAGAACTAGCAAAGGAAAAAGCCCAACAAATACGAAGCCCAGCAGCAGGGCACGGTCAGCCCCTTTTATTTCTTGTCGACAAGATCTTATCGCTGCATCACGCAGATTGCGGTTTCTTGCGATCTTTCTACCCATCGTCTGCTCAGGTCTTCGCGTACCGCCGTCCGCCGCCACGATAATTTCTCCGGCGTCCAAGCCAAGTTCAGAAGTGGACTGCTTTCCCCCACCCCACGGCTTCATAGGTGCACGGTTGGTCCTGCTTACTCTTTTACTTCATCTCCTGAATTTTATTTTGTTTAAATCTGTGCGGCTGTGCCATTAAAAAACTACAATCATTAAATGTTAATCATCGGCATCAGCCAACAACAAAGGGATCAGGGAAATCACCACCACCATGAGTGGCCACAAAGCTGATAACATATGACATCCTATATGCCTATATGGTAAGTCCACTCTCCCAATTAGCCTCAGTTTGAAATCTCAGATTTTTATTGTCTAATATGAAGTATTGATGATTGATTTGACTGGAAAAATAAATTGGAAATCAACTGGTTGTACTGTACATTAAAGTTTTCTGTACAACTAATTTTTCCTCTAAAAAATAAATATTGTAGTGCTATTTTTGTGAGAGCGGCGTTCTGGCTCCTAGGTGCATATGCACCCATTGTCGAAATAGATATTTTGAAAAGTTGAAAAATTCGGAACAAAAATCCCACGTGTATATCCGAACATTTTATGTGCGTTCACAAGGTTTCGGTGAAAAACAACGTTTTTTGTAGCTTGTGTAAAAAAGATAAAGAAATGCCTCATGAATAGTTAGAATGAAGCATCAGAAATTGTCTTTTTTACGCAAGCCATAAAAAATGTCGTTTTTCACTGAAACCTTGTGCACGCACATAAAATGTCCGGATTTACACGCGGGATTGTTGTTCCAAATTTTTCAACTTTTCAAAATGTGTATTTCGACAATGGGTGCATATGCACCTAGGAGCCAAAGGCAATTACCGTATTGTATTTTTGTAGTGTTTACAACAGTGAAAACATGAGTTCCGGCTTATGCTTTTTGCATGCTTTGAACTACTTTTGGCTTGGCCAATGCTCATTAATCTATAATCGCTCAAGTGTAAAACTCGCCCCCCCTATACCAAATTTCTGGCTCCGTCCCTGATAATACCTGTGCGCGACTTATCAGGTTAACTAAGTACGCCCGAAACATGGTAGCGGCCGACGCAGCACAATTGCTGGAGAGGTCCTGGGGTAGAGGTACCCAGGCAACGACGGGGCCGGCAGCTCTGAGTTCTCATGGGCGCATACCATGGAGATCACCTCGTCCATGGTCGGCCTCCTAGACTGATCCGACTGCACGCAGAGGAGGGCGACATGCACGCATCTCAGAGCCTGCTGCCACCCTTGCTCCGTGGCGTCGGCGCCTAGATCGTCGTCCACCACGTCCGTCACTCTCCCCTCGGTCCAATGCTGCCACACCTGCCGCACAAGCATGCAGTCGGTTAATTTCTTGACGCCATGCAAAATGTATACTGCATGTTTGTGCTCACATATTCTACGAGTCCTTCGAAATTGTTCCCTTCAAAGGTGTAGATCTTGTGCCTGGTTATGATCTCTAGCACTAGCACCCCATAGCTATAAACATCTGATTTTATGGAGAACTGGAACTTCCGTCCGTTCGTGCATTCTGGCGCCATGTATCCACTTTGAAGACAAGCAAACAAATTTATCAAACAGCGTTGTCACCCTAACTATTCATCTGAGTTCGTCTACTTACTATGTTCCAGCGGCCTTCTCCGTGCTCTCGTGTGTCTTGTCCTTGTTGTACACCCTGACAAGATCAAAGTCCGCAATCTTGGGGTTGAAGTTGTTGTCAAGAAGTACATTGTGGGACTTCAAATCACGGTGGATGATTCCTTTCTTGTGAAGAAACCGAAGACCGCGAGCGACTCCTTTCATGATGTTGAACCATGCCTCCCAGTTAAGCCTCTGAAACTGAGAAGAAACTGAAGCTGCACGTGCATTAAAAGAAGAAAAAAATCCACCATCAGCAACAACATTCCTTCATCGATTGGACTCCATTATAGATCACATTCCTTTTCATGGAAATCGCAAATGCTTCTACCGTTCCTACCCTTGTTCCAGAAGTTGTGAAGGCTGTTGTTTGGTAAGTACTCATACACCATAAGGCTTCCTTCATCTTCGAAACAGTACCCAAGAAACCTCACAAGGTTCTTGTGGCGTAGTTTGGCCACAATAGAAACCTCCCTCTCAAGATCCGGCAAACTTCTCTTGGACTCCTTGAGCCTCTTCACTGCCACTTCTGTTCCATTCTCTAGCCTACCCTGCATTCAGTACCCCACCCCCAAAAAAAGAACTGATGTGAACATAAAAAACTGCAAAAGGTATAACAAAATTCATGGAATTAGCATGTAAACATGAAAGAAAATCCATATCGTGATGAGTAATCATTCCTCCTGGCTGACATGAACAATTCCAGTTAAGGTTCATGTTTTGATCCGGCAGAGTATTCCCTCCATTGCAAAATAGTTGAAGATCTAAGGGCCAGTTCTTTTGGTGGCTTTTTTGGGCTTCTAGAATAAGCTGCCCCCTTTAAAAGAGGTTTTTGGTTGGGCTTCTAGAATAAGCTGGGTAGGGGACAAGTTTTAACTAGTAGGCTTCTTATTAAATGTTTTTGATTGGACTTCTAGAATAAGCTGAAGATAGCCACGAGCGGACAGGATCCCCCCCCCCCACCCCACCCCTCCCGTGTCGCTCCCGCGAGCGACCCGGAGGGGGAACCCTAGCCGCCGGCCCCAGCGTGCCCCCTCCCCTTCTTCTCCCTCGCCGCCGCCGACCCTCGCTGACGGACAAAGCCCGGTCAGCCCTGGCGGTGGCGGGGCTTCTCTTCCCCCTCGATGTCGGCCGGCGCAGGACAGTGATGTTGGGTGGCGGTGCTGCGTTGGCAAGGGGTGCGGCGGCTCGGTGCCTGGCGGTGGCGGTGGGGCCGACGTCGGGCGCCGTGCTGAAGGGCCTCGTGGAGGCGGATCCGCGCGCTGTGCTTGGAGATGTGGCGGCGGCCACATGCGGGTGGCTCTCCTGTTGCTCTGCGACGGGTGGCAGGAGCGGATGTGGAAGGGCACCGGCCTGGCCACGTGGGCAGCGGGTCGGCGGCAAGCTCGGAGCTGGTTCCCGGGACCTCCTCGCAGTCCTCAGAATAGATCTGGAGGATGGCGGTCCCCCCTCGCGCTTCTTCTTGCCTCGCCAACCCACGCCACCGACGCCCTCTGGCTCGCCGAAGCTGGTGGTTGGGTGAGGTTGGGGGACGGTGGTTCTGGATTGGGGGAATCCCTTGGCCGTCTCTATGGCCACGATGCCAGCGGCGCCCCGGGCGTCGCTCTCCTTCCTGAAGGCGACATCGAGATCCGACACTGCCCTCTTCCTCCATGTTCCGGGTGAAAACCCCAAATCCCCGGATTGGGCGGCGACGGTGCTCCGATGTCGTTGATCTTCTTGAAGGCGCCACCTTGGAACTGTGGCGTGGTGGTCGGAGATGTGGCGATGGTGGTGGAGTACCGGATGTCTTCAGTGGGCTCCCGCTTGGATGCTTGCAGTGGATGTGTTCCTTGCCGACGGCCGTGTCGAAGTATGGGGTGTCGCTTGATCGGTGAGGTAGTTGTGCTCTCATTCTCTCCTTGGCAACCTACTGTTCCTGTTCTTCCACTCGAGGTGAGTGGCTCTGCTTGTCGACAGCGTGTCGTCCTCTGATCCAGGACGAGAAGGCAGGGGTGCCTTCTTAGGGGGCAGAGACGGATGGGGGTCCAATTTTGGTGGGCCTAATGAAGGTGATGGAGCACGGTCTTCCTCTGACGGCGGGCTGCTCTCTTGTCCTTGTCGCATCGTCTGCAGGATCTTGTTCGCCGAGAGCCTCGACGCTCAAGCCAGCGCTTGGGCATTCGAAGTTTGTTAGCAGCTCTTTTGGCATCTTGTATCTTTGCCCTTTTTTGTTAGTTTGTTCTTCTTCTGTACTTGGATCGATGTAGTGGTGGTTTGCTTTATAATATAAGCGGGGGGAAACCCTTTTTCGTCTTCTAGAATAAGCTGGGTAGGGGGCAGCTTATTCTAAAAGCCAACAAAAGAACTGGCCCTAAGTTTATCCTAAGTTTAAGTTTGATCAATTCTATAGAAAAGTATATTAACATCTACACCATCAAATTAATCTCATTGGATTCATTATAAAATACTTCCCATACTATATAAGACTGATGTTGATAAACCTAGAACTTCAAGTATTTTAGAACGGAGGAAATTTTGGGGCCTCGAGTTGCTCCTATATATTCCCAGGGAAGCAAGGGATGCAAGCCCCATGTCGACAGGTCGGTAAGCAGATCCCTAGCAACCGAGGGAGATGTGCCTCTGGCCCTCAAGTTCCCGATTTCAGCCTCTACCGGCGCCACACTTAGTACCGTTCAGTCCCCTCCCTATCCCCTTCATGCGCCAGCCACACCATTCTCCCTTGTGACCAATTCAGCCCCTCTCGTGCCCCTCCACTGCTCGCACCAGAGCTTCCCATCCCGCCGTTGTCACCATCAACTTCACGCCTTTGTGGAGCTCTCTCTTCCCCCAACACAGTGGCCCAGTGCCATTGTTGGAGATATATCGATAGTGAATTTCTAGGTCTATCTGTGGCTTGTGACTTTGCGAGGGTGAAAAAAAGGCGCATTTCTGGCGAGACAATTTGTCGATAGACTGATGAGGAGAAGCATGAACACGCTTATACATCGTTCCATATGATGATATGGATCAGCTGCCTGGCAAATCCGTAGTTATAGTTTTGCAAGTAAACAGGGTTTAGTTCCATGTGAAGATTTCAACTGCTACCAAACAATGCCTAAAGTGGTAGACCAAAGTAACATGTCCAAACACACATGGAAATCAAAGTCGTTGTACTGTTGGATAGCAGGTGTTGCGTGGCTCCGGGGAGCACATGCTCATGGGTGAACAGTAACACGAAAAGTTATATTAAATATTTTCAAAAAAATGCTGAATATTTTTGTGGATGATCGTATTAGTGTTACAAGAATGCTTGACAATTTTCATGCGAAACGGAGCAGCAGTGTTTCGTTGGTGAAAAAACAAAATTGGGGTAACATTTGGTGTTCGTTTTTTTTCACAGGCCAAAATGCTTAACCTTTTTGTCTCAAAATTTGCAGGTAGCATTTGGATATGACTAAGAAAACATAAAAAAATTTCTTGATTGTCTTGACATTTAAAAAATTATTTTTGGGCCCGGGAGCATGTGCTTCCGGGAGCCAAATTGAATTTCTGGTGTCTTACTACCTATTTCTTGTATATCAAGGCTCGTCTCAAAAATATAAATTTTCATTTTTTGAAAGGCCAATGAACGGCCCCTATTTTGGCAATAAACAAATATTACCTCCGTCCTAAACTAGTTGTCTTAGATTTGTCTAGGTACAGATAGTGTTAGATGCATCTATATTTAGACAAATGTAAGACAACTAATTTGGGACAGAGGGAGTATTACTTATGAGTTCATCAATTTCTATCAAGTTTTGGTTTCCAATGTGAAACCAACCAATCCATGAAGGAGAGATGTGGTCATGTATGCCACATTAACATATAGTTTAGCACTTAACTATAGGCCTCTCTTGGTTATAATGTTTTTTGAGATGGCACTTATAATTGGAAAGGATGGAGTACTATGTTAGCTTTCTTTGTATCTGTGCTCATATCAGGAAGATGGCATTCCACCATAAAACTCAATTATTGTGGTTGTTTAGATTTAATTAATTGCATCAAGAATTGTCTCTATAGACCAAACACTAGAAACGGGCATGCATTTCTAGGCTTTCATCTCCTTCAATTCATATGAAATATAATTCCTCCAGTGGAATGGACACTTAAACTACCCATTCTATTGACCAAAAGGGAATTCATTTCTCGGCTTTCATCTCAAGGTTTTGGTTACCGGTCGAAATTTCGAGATTTCCCATGGTTACCGCGTATTTCCGTGCCCCTCGGTAAATCCACGTACCAAGCAAAAAATACCAGTTTTTTTGAATTTATGAATTTAAACACTCGATTTGTAGTAAAGCACGTAGGATCTAATTAATGCCATGAGAGGGCGTGTTGGTAGCAACCTAGTTCCTGTTTTAAGAGGTTTCTAGTTCAAATGTTCGTTCATTAACTTATTTGAATTCAAAATTCAACTATAAAATTCGTCCAAAATATTCTCGGTATTTATCGGTATTTCTCGGTAACCGTGGTAACCGCATTTACTAGTCCCCCTCGGTAAGAATGCCTCATTCGGTAACCAAAACCTTGTTTCATCTCACTCGATTTGTAAGAGAGAAAAAACTTGGGAGGCATTGGATCCGGTGGAAATTTTTCCTATGCATACATCTGATTCATATAAACAAGACGTTGAGATTCTTACGAAATTTTATTGAATTACCCATTCTACTGGAGGAAATAAGATTTGTCTAATCTCATGCAAATTTACTTATCTTTATGTAATTGTGTTCTTGGGCGAGGCACATCTCTTCAAGTTCTGGCAAATTTCATGTGGAGCATTCAAATGGGCAAGAATAAATCCGTGTAGTTCAAATCCAGTAGTATTTAAGATGATGAGGCATTGCAATCATATAATCAAAGAGGGCAAAGATTATTTTAATTTCTTTTGCGGAAAAAAGAGGGCAAAGATTTGTGAGGATTGAATCCCAACTTGGGTGTCTCTGGACCTCGGTGTAGTGAGGATGCAATTTTTGTGTGGTACTTCTCTGAAAGTTTTCAGGAAAATACTCTTACATATCATTGATTTTTAATGCCATTTGAGAGATGTTCTTTTGTACAATAGGAAATTAGCTTGATGGGAACTATAAGAATATACTTTCACAAAAATAATATATGAATATTACCTTGTAGACAGTAGCAAATCCACCACTCCCTAGTTTATTGCTATTCGAGAAGCGGCAGGTTGCAGCCTCAAGAATTTTGTAGTTGTAGGATTGGCAGCTTGTTGTACTCTCTTCATGCTCGTCTTCGGAATCAAGATGTTCCTGCCATTGAGAACAGACATTCTCCCCTGGTATCCCATATGTTTGAAAAATCAATTTAGTATAAATATAAGCATTCTCAATAACATCTACTATTTTTACCCCCATTTTGATAGTATTTTGGATAGTACGATTTCTATCTAACGAACCGCACTAAAGTGCTTTCTCATATTGATACATTATAATAGTCAAATATAAATAAGTGTAATGTAAATGACACTATCCAGTAAAAATGCTTTAGTAACACTACTCATCAGATTTAAGAAATTTTATCACAACTTACCAGATTTTGACAGAACTATGAAACCATTTACCAGTTTGGTTGTGTGTTTGTGTGTGTGGGATGCTACTTACCAGCTATTAAAAATTACACGATGTACCACCAAATGAGGAATTTTTTCTTAAATTTGGTAAGTTGTGAATTTTTTCTTAAATCTGGTATGTGGTGTCACAAAAACTTTTATGTGGTATAAATGCTCGCATTTACTCTAAAATGCAGAGGAATTTACCTACAATATCTCCGGTCCTTTGTCGTCGAAAACAAAGAGACCAGAAGAGCACGAGAAGAACACCGATTGTGACTCCGATTGCGCTGAGAACTATGATCACAACCAAAGTTTTCCTTGTCCTTCTATGCCTTGCTCGTGGTTGTGCTGTTAGCAAGAAAATACAGGCAAATTTTAATCCTTATTACTAAACTAGAAAAATTTAGTTGTAAAGTTCTACTCCTTCCATTTACGCTCTTATTCACATTTGCATATGTTTCTGGTTGTAGATATATTGTGTCATATATAATGTGCATACAGAAGCCCACTCCTGATTTTTAGGATTCGCCACTCTATTAATTTGTCCACCTTATATTTCTTTCATTCATTTTAGCACATTGGCGAATTAAAGCTACTGAATATCATCCATTCTAATATGCTATCAGGCATCAGCAATCAGAGTATCAGACCTACTGAACCTTTGTTCATACCCTTGACTTTGAACTGTTGAACATGTATGTACGGGCCATGATTAGGAAAGATGCCCACTGACAGCAGCTTTAATAAATTTTTCAAGACTATGGGCTGTTTGGATGGTGCCCATCGGAGCCCTACCAAATGGTGGCGTGATCTTGATCAACTAATTCACTGCGGCGATTAGCCACTTCACGCCGACCTGTCCCCGACGAGATCGAAGAATACCATGCCTCAAGAGGGAACTCTGGGAGAGGGCTTGAGACTTCTCCAACTGTGTCGAGGAAGACATGCTCCATAAGGCGGAATCAGCCATTGAGCCACACCGCCTCCCTGCCACACACCGCTACCTTGCCCGCATAACGAGTGTGACCGTTGGAGAAATCGACGCTGCACTAACGCAACGCTTAAAAGTCGTCACGTGAATCCGAATTGAGGACGTCCATAAGTATGTAGACCACGTGACGGTGGAAGTGGAAGCCGTAAAAGGCTCAAAGAGCCCCCGCCTGCGAGGTCACTTTCAAATGGAGGAAGAACACAAACTAGTTGGTTAAAAATCTATGTTTTCAAACCTTAAAATCGTTATAGAGATAAAGATTTATGTTTGTCGGAGTTCTACTAGATATTGTATTTGGACTCGTATTGTAAATCCATGTTGAAGTCAAGTTCAAAACTTCATTGTTGTTTGATGAGATGTGGAAGAAATAGATCTTATTAAGTCAATGACAAACTAGTCCCACATGGAGGACCATTTTGGAGACTCTGTTTTATAACGACTCTATGTTGCACGAAGCTTCAGAGCCCTCTCCATACGCATTATGGAGGCCGCGGACAAGGTTTTTAATTTCAGAAGAAATAATCGGACCTCACCAATATGCAAATTTTTAGAAACTTTGTATATTTCAAAATTGTTTTGGATTTTGAGATTTTAAATTTCACTTAATTTTAATGAATTCTAACATAATTTAAATTTATTCTTAAATCAGTTTGAATCTGCCTTGGAATTTCTAGGTTAAAAATATTTCAGACCACCAGGACCGGCTCGGTCGTGTCGGTGGAGAGCAGGATAACCACATATCGTCACACGCCACCATAGCTGGCCAAACGGGCCGGGCCGGCAGGCACGGCCCAACACGTTTTAATCGCGCCTGGCACATCACGTCTCATAGGGGCATGATTAGTAAGCGGTCCGTGTCGTGCCAGCCCACGTGCTACGCCTAGCAACCCAGGCACAACCGCTTAGCTAATCAGGACGGCCAGGCATGGTTGGGCCGTGTGCTTTTGGCCTATTGGGTTGTATATTTGCCATTTTTTTATATTTGAGCTGTTTTATATAGCCTACAAATATTTAAAAAATATGGCAAAAATAAACAAAGGTAATCATGTCGTCTCTTGTCGTGTCGGCCCGCGTGCCCAGCCTCTAGGGCTAGGCACGGCTCGTGGCATGCCGCGTGCCTGGCTCGGCCCGTTTAGCTCGTGCCGTCCATGCGTGCTAACGGGCCAGCCCAGTTGGCACAACCCATTCGACCGGCTTTGGACGCCACTGAGGCAAAAGTTAAACACGGCCTAGACCTAGCTCTCCTGGAACTAGTATGAACAAGAGGGAGCTCCCTCAAAAGAAAAGAAAAAATAAACAAGGGAAGCCAACCTCATAGGTCTTGTACAATGCAAGGTGCTTAGGAGGGATGCTTGAAGAAATAAATAAGGCTGTACTTAAGCACTAGTGCTTATTTGTACAGGGAGGCGTTTAATTAGACGTCTCTCTATAGAAATAAGCACTGGTGCTTCCGAAAACCCGGTTTATTTTTCTAAGCACCTAGCAAGGCCTTACCCATCTTCCCGCCCGGTAGTAGAGCCGGCGGAGAGAGCGAGGGAGAGGGGCGGCGACGGGAAACTCCGCACGATTCTCAAAGTGGGAGGGAGAATGAGATGGGAAAACTAGAAAAGACTCCGACACCAATATGTTCTAGGCTTCAGCCTTCCTATTTTGATTGGAAGTTTTCTAGCAAAAGTAAAAATAAAAATTTGACGACCTAAATTTACTTATGTTTCCATCCGGGAGTATATACTAGTTCTAAGTACACTTCTAAGTAGTACTTCCTCCGTTTCATAATATACTACCAAAAGAGCCCGTGCGTTGCAATGGGAGATAAAAATAAGACACACTCTTAACCCAATAACCATAATATGTCCATGCCCTTTATTTTAGCGAGGCACATATTTGTGTTGCCTCTTATCCTCCTTCTGACCCTCACTGGCAGTGGCCTCAGTGTTCACTCAAACCAAAGCGTGTTTGAATGTTGTTTTTCCCCTGCCAGGTTTTTCAGAGGTGCTCATGTGTGGTTATCGATGTTTCCTTTCGTCTCTATATGATTTTAGTGGTTGTTTATTTGCAATCCAGATCACCGCGGTACGAAAGAAAAATGAACGTGCTCTATAGGTTACAAGTTTGCTTTTAAAATAATATTTTAAAATATTTAATACGTAAAAATAATATCATATTCATATTTTACATATTTTTCTAATCAAATTTCATATATAACAATTTAAAATCGGAGTTACGGTTTAATAGATATGGATAATTAAGAAAAATATTTGTTTGACTTAAATATCTTTCAAAATAATATTTTAAAAATATTTAACAAACAAAAGTAACATCATATTCAGATTCTACACATTTTTCTAATCAATTTTCATATATAACATGTTAAAACCGGAGTTACGGTTTAAAAGATATGGATAATTTAGAAAAACATTTGTTTGACTTATATATGATCCGCGGGTGAATTATCTAAGACGTCAGCGGGGTTTCCGTAAAACTGTAAAATAACGGTTCGGTTGTGACTTAAGTGTGTACTGCGGGTTAATTTATGGAAAATGCGGGGTTTTTTATGTAAAAGTGCATGACGGACGAAAAAAAACCAATTTACTTTAGGCCCTGCTTGGATTGTCGGTTTGCTCCTAAATACCTCCGTAATAAATACATACCTCCAACCTCGTTTTCATTCCAGACGAAAATAACGCAGTGGCCGGTATTATACACCTGTAGATTATATCCGGGCGTATAAATTTACATGGAATCCAAGCAGAGCCTTATTATTAGGTAGAGATTGTGGGACGGAGGAAGTACTATATACTGTACAATTCTTCAGTTTTATCCATCAGTTACCTGACGCAGCTGCGTGCAGCGGGGCCTGCGGGCTCGGCGCCGTAGGATGTGCAGCCGGGGAAGGAGAGCCGCTTCCGTTTGGCACGGCCGTGCGGTTGCTCTGGCT
This sequence comes from Aegilops speltoides, assembly GCA_021437245.1. Classification (NCBI taxonomy): domain Eukaryota; kingdom Viridiplantae; phylum Streptophyta; class Magnoliopsida; order Poales; family Poaceae; genus Aegilops; species Aegilops speltoides. Next base: position 39,824,576 of record CM038143.1, read on the forward strand.
CCAGTTGGTCATGCTCATGCCGATGCCACTTAGGAGGGAGGCGTTGTAGAACGGGTAGATCTCGTATCTCGTCGAGCAGCTCAGCCGCAGGACCTGCATCCCGGCGCTTCCGTTGAACTCCCTTCCCACCGCGGCGAGCGCGCCTCGGAGGCACCGGGCGCAGTCCGCCAGCTCGATCCCCGGAATGCACTGCGCCAGGCTGTAGACTAAGCCGCCGGCTGCCGTCCGGCCTGTCCCACCGCCGATGTACATCTGCGGCGAGAGCGTGCTGTTGATGATGGCGTCGAGGAGGCCGGCGACCACCGCCCCACCGCCGTGCAGCACGCCGCTCGAGTTGAAGACCGTCCCCGTGTACTCCTGCTCGTTGAAGCTTCTCGTGTCGCTGTCGGAGTAGCGGAGGAAGCAGGCGTCCCGCCAGACGGCCGTGGCCGCGCACACGTTCAAATTGGCTATGAACTGCGTCGACGCGGCGAGGCAGGCGGCGCAGTAAGAGTCGGAGACGTCGGGGCGGCACTGCGCGACCCCGTACATGGTCCGGTTGTTGCTTATGTAGGAAGATGCAAGGTAGGCCTTGTCCATGTCGTATTCGTAGGAGGCACCATCCGAAAGGCTCTTGAGGAAGTGGCTGAGTTCCGACGGTGTAACCACGGGGGAGGACACGAAGTACTGGGACTTGTCTTCCGAGCAGAAGGTTAGGGTGGGCTTACCGACCACGAGGCCGGTCGCCGTCGCCGTCGCCGAGACTGCCAACCGAACCGTTGCGGCCGCCATGAACATGAGGAAGGCCTTGTGTGTGCAAAGCTGCAGTGCGGAAATGGTGGAGTGTACAGAGGGCGCCATGGATCTTGATTGTGGGAGCACTACTGGAACTGCTGGTGGCCTTTAAGGCTGGAACTCGGAGAGAGGGAGGACGTGGTGGACACGGCGATGCGATGGGCGATGACTGGTCCGGGCAACCTCGCCAGTCGCCACTGACTGACTTGTTCGTGGGGATCGGTCGGAGCCATAAATGTTTTTTAGCTCAAGGACAAATACAATGGCTTGCTAGGGCCAGAGAATTGAATAGTCAGGACCTCACAGACAGTGGCCACGGTCTGACTGTCTGGTAGTTGTCCTTTTTACATAGTTCGGTTGCAAAATTAGGACATGTACAATAGTTCTATCTTAAAAATGTCACATAAGATAAATGATGAAGTGGAGAAGAGAGAAATCATAAGAAAAAGCTTGTCTTCTCTTAAGAGATGATCTCTTAGCACAATATGTCTCTCTCACCACGTTTTTAGGAATAACTAGTTATTTAAGATAAGACTAAAAGATGACTCATTGTAGATATATTTTTTTGTCATCTCTAAATTACATGTACAAGACTTTTTTTGAAACTACATATATATACAAGACTTAAGATAAGACTATCTTATCCACCACTGTACATGCCCTTACAGCTCACGGAAACACAAAACCAAGCGTGGCATCCTTCTGTACCGGCTCGAGCTCCAACTTACAGCTCCCACAATCGGAACTCGCGATGAATAAGACCGTTGTCTGGACGACTGGAGGTCAATGCATGCATGCGACAAGTAAATGACCAATCGGTCAATGGATGCTGCCGTGTTCGATAATTCGGCCCTACGTTGGTGATGGGAACTGGGAAAGCCGAAGCACCCGCGTGTTAGGCATTGTACGATGCAATGCAAGATCTTTAGGAAGGTGCTTAGTAAAATAAATCAAGTTTTCTTTAGCATCAGTGCTTATCTTCATAAAAGGGGTGTCTAATTAAGCTTTTATCCTATATAAATAAGCACGGGTGTTTAAGAAAAAAATGATTTATTTCTCTAAGCACTTTCCCAAGCATCTTGCTACAAGGCCTTAGAGCAACTTCAACGGGGCGATCCATTTCGTCCGTCCATGTCCGTTTGGGTCAGCGGGGACAGAAACACCGACCCAACGCACCGATTCATTCTCAAAAGTCGTCCGCTTCGCGTCCGCGCCGACCCATTTCCGGCCCAAAATTGCGCCTGAAATGCATCGGCCCGTACGCGAAGCGGACGCGCAGCGCGTCTCCTCGGTGTCCGCCGCGGTGCCACTTGGTGGCCACCTGTAAGACAATAGGTTTAGGGGGGAACCGGCACAACCCTCTAGGGATGGCCTATCACATATTATAATGAGTGGATACAACGTTACAATATACATGTATGCATACAGAGGCTATACAGTCTAACACCCTCCCTCAATCTTAGCCACTTCCTAAAGAATCTAGAAGGGTAAGATTGCGCCGGCAAGCCTCATACTGTGGTAGAGGCAATGGCTTGGTGAAGATGTCTGCAAGTTGATCCTTGGAAGAGATGAACCTGATCTGTAGTTGCTTCTGAGACACACGTTCACGCGCAAAGTGATATTCAACTTCAATGTGTTTCGTTCGGGCATGGAATACCGGATTTGCAGAGAGGTATGTAGTACCGATGTTATCACACCAAAGAACAAGAGACTGTGATTGGGATATACCCAATTCCCGAAGCAAAGACTGTACCCAGATAATCTCCGCAGTAGCATTGGCCACAACCTTATACTCAGCTTCAGTACTGCTACGGGAGACAGTAGCCTGTTTCCGAGCACTCCAGGCGATCAGATTAGAGCCAAAGAACACAACATAGCCCCCCCGTAGATCGCCTGTCATCCAGACTGCTAGCCCAATGCGCATCAGAATATGCCGATAGACAGCCAGAGGAGGTTAGACGAATATGCAAGCCATGGGAAACCATGAAGCGAATGTAACGCAAGATGCGCTTAACAGCAGACCAATGGTGTCATGGGGTGACTGCAGATACTGGCAAACTCGGTTGATAGCAAAAGAAATGTCCGGCCGTGTGATCATCAAGTACTGAAGACCACCATACTCCGTCGCATCAGCAGAAGACAGAAGCTCACCATCAACAGCAGTGATCCTATCGGTGGTACACATCGGTGTAATTGTTGGTTTGCACTTAAGCATCCCAGCCCGCTGAAACAAATCCAAGGAGTACTTCTTCTGCGTCATAACAAGACCATCGGCCCAGGAAGTAACCTCCACACCAAGAAAGTAGTGAAGCTTCCCAAGATCCTTGACCGCAAAATCAGCACCAAGAGAGCGAGCAAGAGTAGTAGCAGCCGACTGAGAGGAGCTGATGAGAATAATATCATCCACATAAACCAACAAGTACATAGTAACCTTAGGCTTCTGTAGAAGAAATAGTGAGGAGTCAGCAGTGGACGATGCAAAACCATGAGCACGAAGAGCCATTGCAAGACGGGCATGCAATGCACGAGGAGCTTGCTTCAAACCATAAAGTGCCTTGGACAGACGACAGAGATGATCAGGACGATCCGGATCAGAAAAACCCGGAGGCTGGCGCATATAAACCTCCTCCTCCAAGGCACCATGGAGAAAGGCATTTTGGACATCGAGCTGATGAAGGAACCAACCGCGAGTAACGACAAGAGATAGAAGAAGCCTAATGGTAGTAGGCTTAACCATTGGACTGAAAGTGTCTTTATAGTCAAGACCATAGCGTTGTCGAAAACCTCGAGCAACAAGATGAGCTTTGTAGCGCTCAATGAACCCATCAGTATGCTTCTTCACTTTGAAAACCCACCTAGAATCAATGACGTTAACCCGCGATGGTGGAGGAACAAGAGTCCATGTCTTATTGCGAATAAGAGCTTGATACTCCTGCTCCATGCACTACAAAAAAAACACACATCCGTGACATTTTGGGCCGAACAAAATATTTTTCTGTGATACATATGACACTTCTATGACGATAACTGTGACAAAACCCGGTATCATCATAGATGTGGTGGGCTCCTACTTCTATGACAAAAAATCATGACAGAAAATGGGCTTTTCGTCCTGGGCGGGGCGGAGACGCAGCTGCATGACATTCTTTGGGCAGTCCATGACGGAAAAAACCGTGGTAGAAACGAGGGGGAGGAAAATTTCGGGGAGTTGCCGGTTACGGTGGGAGGTCGGGGGCGGAGCGATGCGCGTTTCTCTCGTACACGTGCGACGCATTGGTTCTAACGGAACCCGAGCGAGGCATTGGGCTCTAACTAAACCCGAGAGATTGACCTGCGAGCTACGCGTTCATCGAACCCGGCGATCGATCGATGGTGTTAATCGAACCCGCTAGAGCGATTCGCCGCTCTGCGCTAAGCGAAGCCGATCGATTGGATGAGCGATGGCGTTGCGGGAGGGTGGGTGGGGTTGGATGAGCGATGGCGGTGGCGTTGCCTCTGGATGAACAGGACCCGTGGTGTGGAGGGCTGGGTGAGCGATCGGCGGTGGAGGCGTGGCTGTGGAGGGTGGTTGAACAGGACCCGTGGTGTGGAGGGCTAGATGAGCAGTGAGCGGTGGAGGGTGCCCGTGGAGGGTGGTTGAACAAGAGCCGATGGAGTAGCGCGGTGGAGGCTGGATGAGCAGGAGCCCGTGGAGGTGGAGGAGATCGACGGTAGCCGTGGAGGCCGGAGGAGGTCGACGGTGGAGATGAACAGTATCCGTGGAGTCCGTTTTGCACGCCACACCCCCGTTCGACCGTGGCGCTCCAACACAAGTCCGTTTCCTCCATTTTGCAGTACACCACACCCCTCCCGATCAACAGGACCCCCGTTTCGATCGTAGGAGGTCCGTTTCGTCCGTTTTGCGGTATGCCACACCCCTCCCGATCAACAGCACCCCCGTTTCGACCGTAGGAGGTCCGTTTCCTCCGTTTTGCGGTACGCCACACCCCTCCCGATCAACAGGACCCCATTCCGAATGTAGGAGGTCCGTTTCCTCCATTGTGCGGTATGCCAGGCCTCGTTTCCATCGCATGTTCCATCCAAGCCCTCCCGATGAACACGACCACACATTCCGTTCTGACCCAGCTGGTTGGCTCCCCATGAACATGACGATGACACTGTTTCTCCGTTCCAACCCAGCCATGTACGTATGCGCGAGTAGGCGTTCGAGACCCCACCCGTATGTACACATACGTGGCCGTATTTTCTTTATTGCACCCGTATGTGTATGTGTACATGCTACGTGCGCGCCTCTACTACGACACGTGCGCGCCTCTACAACGACCAGTATGTACGTACACGTTTGCGACCAGAATGACAACGCTACGTACGCTTCGACCAGGTGGGTCCCGACTATCAGGCACTTCCTTGCATGCGAAAATGTAGCTGGTGGGTCCCAGCAGTCAGAGGGGCGAATCATTTTTTTTTGCCCGGACGCACTTCCTTGCGTGCGAAGGTGTAGCTGGTGGGTCCCAGCAGTCAGGGGGGAAACGTTTTATAGTGAAATTCGGTGGCCCGTACGGTGGGTCCCCGATGTCAGGTGGAGAAATAATTATTTTCCGCATAATAAGGAGGCACTTCCTTGCTGCGGCCGTGGACCCAGCTGTTAGCCTCTCCACATACAGTCCACGTCCGATGAAAGTCGTTCCTTGACCACGTTGACCACTCCGCGCCGAGAGCACCAGGGTGGTGGACGACGGCGAGGCCTAGGAAGGGGATGACAGGGAGCCGGGGAAGACGCGACAGTGGAAGCTCGCGCCGAGAGGAGTACGAGGGTTCACTTGTTTGGCTGCGTTGTGAGGCTGCGGTCGCAGCAGGGCCTGGCCAGCGGTGGGAATAGTAGGGGGTGGTGAGGCCTCCGCGGCAGCACATTCGGCCACGGGAGGCAGGAGCATGCGGCACGACCGGCGCTGCTTTGGGTGGCTAGAGCAAGAAGACCAGAGGTTGAAGAAGCACTACGGCCGTTGGATGGACATCGTACGGTCAATGGAGCTAGAATCGTTTATATTGACTAAGTTGACAAAGCTCTCCGTCCCCGTCAACTTAGTAGGCCCACAAGTCAGCCTCCCACCAAGGTGGGTCCCAGCTAGCAGGGGGTATTCATTTTTTTGTGCGTAATAAGGAGGCACTTCCGGTGGGTCGAGCCGATGTTAGGGGAACGTTTTTTTCGAGAAATACGGTGGCCCGTCGGGTAGGTCCCAGCAGTCAGGGGCAAACGTTTTTTGCGCGAAATACTGGTGGCCTGTCCGGTGGGTCACTGCTGTGAGGTGGAGGAATAATTATTTTCCGCGTAATAAGGAGGCACTTCCTTGCGGCTGCCGTGGACCCAGCTGTCACCTCTCCACATACAGTATTCTTCCGATGGAATTCGGTCGTTGACCACATTGACCACGCCGCGCCAAGAGCACCACGGCGGTGGATGACGGCAAGGCCTAGGAAGGGGACGACGCGGAGCCAGGGAAGACGCGGCAGTGGATGCCCACGCGGAGAGGAGTACGAGGGTTCACTGGTTCGGCTGCGCTGCCGTCGCTGTAGAATAACATGGGGTATGGGTGAGTGGAGTGGAGGGATGGCCTGGCCAGCGGTGGGAGTAGTATGGGGGCGGTGAGGCCTCCGCGGCAGCACAGCTGGCCATAGGAGGCAGGAGCAAGTGGCACGACCGGCGCTGCTTTGGGCGGCTGGAGCAAGAAGATCAGAGGTTGAAGAAGCACTACGGCCGTTGGATGGACATCGTAAGGTCAGTCGACTAAGTTGACAAAGCACTTCGTCCCCGTCAACTTAGTAGGCCCACTGAGGGAGTCCTGGACTAGGGGGTGTCCGGACAGCCGGACTATCATCGTCCGCCGGACTCCAAGACTACGAAGATACAAGATTGAAGACTCCGTCCCGTGTCCAGATGGGACTTTCCTTGGCGTGGAAGGCAAGCTTGGCGACACGGATATGTAGATCTCCTACCATTGTAACCGACTTCTGTGTAACCCTAGCCCTCTCCGGTGTCTATATAAACCGGAGGGTTTTAGTCCGTGAGGACACAACAACCATTACAACAATCATACCATAGGCTAGCTTCTAGGGTTTAGCCTCCTTGATCTCGTGGTAGATCCACTCTTGTAATACACATCATCAATATTAATCAAGCGGGGCGTAGGGTTTTACCTCCATCAAGAGGGCCCGAACTCGGGTAAAACATCGTGTCCTTGTCTCCTTTACCATCCGCCTAGGCGCACAGTTCGGGACCCCCTACCGAGATCCGCCGGTTTGACACCGACATTGGTGCTTTCATTGAGAGTTCCTGCGTGTCGTCACCGATAGGCTCGATGGCTTCTTCAATCAACAACAACGCCGTCCTGTGGTGAGACTTTCCTCCCGGACAGATCTTCAGATTCGGCGGCTTCGCGCGAGGGCCAATTCACTTGGCCATCTCGAGCAAATCGAAAGCTACGCCCCTGGCCGTCAGGTCAGACTTGGAAGCCTAAACTTCACGGCGGACATCCGCGGAGACTTGATCTTCGATGGATCTAATCCGCAGCCGAGCATGCCGCACTGTCGCGATGGGCACGATCTAGCTCTGCCGCCGGACAGTGCCTTGGAGGCCGCACATGAATCCGCTCCAACCCATAGTTCGGAGCCGATCGCGCAGATCGAGGATGAGTGGCTGGACACCGCCTCGGGAGCCTTAACATCCGCGGCGATGGAGCCGAACACTGACCTTGTCCCCTATAAAGCTCGTGACTCTGAGGTGCCGGACTCCCTGCCGGACTCCGAACCTCCTGCGCCCCTGCCAATCGAATCCGATTGGGCGCCGATCATGGAGTTCACCGCTGCGGACATCGCACTCGCCCTTTGGCGACATTCTAAATTCGCTAAAGCATCTCTCGCTATCCGGAGAGCCCTGGCCGGATTATGGCCAGGATGGTTGGGATGCGGACGATGAAGAAATTCAAAGCCCACCCACCTCCCACTTTGTAGCCTTTGTCGGCGATCTAACCGACATGCTAGACTATGACTCAAGACATCGGCGGTATGGACGGCGATGCCGGGAGGCGAACAAGAACCAGCGCCTCAGAGGCACCTGGAAGACCACCTCGTCATATGACATATACATGGTGGACACCCCAGAAGATGGGGATGGCGAAGAAGCAGCTGAGGCTGATTCCTTAAAGAAACAGCCTAAGCGCCGACATCAGCGGCGCCGCTCTAAATCACGCCACAGCAAGAATGGAGATTCCGGCACAGGAGATAATAACACCCCAGAAAGTGCCGCAGACAACCCCCTCCAGCAAGATTCATCGCAGGAGGATGCAGAAGCAAGCCCTCACGAGAGAGGGGCAGATGAAGAGGTCGAGGATGATAATTACATACCTCCCTCCGGAGACGAGGCAAGCCTCGACGATGACGAATTCGTCGTGCCCGAGGATCCCGTCGAACAAGAGCGTTTCAAACGCAGGCTAATGGCCACAGCAAATAGCCTAAAGAAAAAGCAGCAGCAGCTTCAAGCTGATCAAGACCTGCTGGCCGACAGATGGACCGAGGTCCTCGCGGCCGAAGAGTATGAATTCGAACGCCCCTCCAAAAGCTACCCAAAATGCAAGTTGCTCCCCCGATTAGAGGAGGAAGCATATATACCTTCATCACTAGCGCACAATACGGCTGACCGACCACCCCGTGGTCGCGATAGAGAGGCATCCAGGCCTTCCATCAAGACCGTACCCCGACATCGCTCGAAAAGTACGAAGCCACGGGGGAACGTGCCGAACTTGCGGGACATATTGGAGGATAAGGCAATACAATCCAGATCTATCTATGGATCACGTGGGCGCCCCACGACCCACAACGAATACCGTTGAGCTGGATACAACAACTCCGGCCGGGCCGAACACATCAGACAACGCTCCCTTGAGCTACGTCGTGATATTGCTCAATACAGAGGCGCCACACACCCGCTATGCTTCACTGATGAAGTATTGGATCATCAAATCCCTGAAGGGTTTAAACTCGTAAACATTGAATCCTACGATGGCACGACAGACCCTGCGGTTTGGATCGAAGATTATCTCCTTCACATCCATATGGCCCGCGGCGATGATCTCCACGCCATCAAATACCTCCCGCTCAAGCTTAAAGGACCATCTCGGCACTGGCTTAACAGCCTGCCCTTGAGTCGATTAGGTGTTGGGAGGACACGGAAGCCGCATTCCTCGACAACTTCCGGGGCACATATGTGCGCCACCGGATGCCGATGACCTAAGCCACATAATCCAGCAGCGACGAATCGGCGAGCAATTACAGACACGGTTCTTAACAAAGAAAAATCAAATCGTCGACTGTCCGGATGCAGAGGTCCTCGCAGCCTTCAAACATAACATCCGCGACGAATGGCTAGCCCGGCACCTAGGACAGGAAAAGCCGAAATCCATGGCAGCCCTAACATCATTAATGACCCGCTTCTGTGCGGGAGAGGATAGCTGGCTAGCTCGCAGCAACAACCTCAGCAAAAATGCTGGTAGTCCGGATACTAAGGACCACAATGGCAGGTCGCGTCGAACCAAAAATAAGCGCGCGTTAACGGCGGCGACAAGGAGGATACAACAGTCGGCGCCGGATTCGAGGTTCTAAACCGGTCGTGGAAGAAGCCATTCAAAAGAACCACTCCGGTCCGTCCAATTTGGACCGAATACTCGACCGCTCATGCGGATACATGGCACCCCAAAAGCCAGCTAACCACACCAACAGAGATTGTTGGGTATTTAATGAGCAGCAAGTTAATTGCGAAAACAACGACAAGGGCTGCACTGACGACGAGGAAGAGACCCGACTCGAGCGATGAGGATGAAGGTTTCCCCACAAGTGTGTGGACGGTAAACATGATATCGCAACCCATATACCCAAGAGGGAGCGGAAGCGTGCACTAAGGGGCGTATATGCGATGGAGCGATCGCCCTAAGTTCAATCCATGGTCCTCTTGCCCGATCACTTTCGATCGAAGAGACCATCCGACCGATATCCGCCATGGCGGATTCGCGCATTGGTTTTAGACCCAATCGTCGATGGATTTCACCTCACGAGAGTCGATGGGCGGCGGCGTGCTGAACCTGCTTTATCGGGATACGGTGCGAAAGATGGGCATAGACCCTCAAGGATTAAACCTACAAAGACGACCTTCAAAGGCGTCATACCAGGTGTTTAGGCCAATTATGCAGAGCTCGATCCACACCGAAGTGGTCTTGGATCCGGACAATTTCGGAGCGAGGAGTTAATCTTCGACATAATCCCGTCCGCGGCGGCTATCATGTTTGTGCTCGGACGAACCGCGTTCGCAAAGTTCAACGGTGACGACACGCATACCTCAAGCTCAAGATGCCAGCCCTCGTGGAGTCATCACGGTCAATGGAAATGTGGAGCGCTCCTCCGAACAGAGGAACATACAGCTGCTCTCGGCGGAAATACTGAGCAGCCTTCTAAGGCAATTTTGAGTCGGCCGTTAAGCGGCCGGACACGCCAAACGTGCTCGGAGCAACATCAACCAAGACCACAGCACGTCCGAAGCATCGCGTAGTAATGCGGCTAACCCCAGCCCTTGCATAATTGCAAGACCAACCCTCCAAGTACATCATTATGCTCTGGAGATACCATGGGCATAGGGGGAGGGGCACGACCACAACAGACCCAGAGTGCGGCTCGACCACACCAGGGGCTCGCAAGTGTGTCGCTCTTTTTTATTATTTTTCTTCTTTATATACAGGACTCTGTTCACCAGAGGCCCTGTCCGGCGGCGAACCCGCTGAACTCACGATGTAACAGTCAGGGAGGGAAGAAGGCTGCGACGAACACTCAGGTGGTCTCCATTACAAGCATTAAATTTGATTATATACACCAGTCCGCAGCCCACCCCTGGAGGGGGACATGTTTAATTAGTCCAATCCCTTGCTTACCACACTATTTGTATCATTCCGCACTCATAGCAGAATTCCTTGAATAAATAATGCAGCACTTTTTGCCTGTAATTGCATTATTTTACATATATGTTCACAAATGACATCTTGCACCCATATATTTTGGTATGGCCGAATACACCAGGGGCTTATGTTCCCCGCATTATGGTGTGATAAGTCCGAACACTTTCATAAGTGCGGCACCCCGAACTTATAGCATTATATGAATCGGCTCCGAATCATGTCTTGGGTCAATAGTTGGGTTTGCCGGCTCCCACATTTTGGTACCTTACGTTCCGTTCATCGGCTAAGGTGGCATGGGAGAACCACGCGATTGCGCCCGATTGAGCTGGCGGCGCCTCGGTGGAAAGCTAAAACTGACTGTCATGATAAGGCGAGAGACTGGTCGCTGTTCGAGAGGTCTTTTCGAGTCCTTAAAGACTTATGCCGCTTCAAGCGAAGAACCGGATAATGTCCGGCCAAGGCGTGGATAGCGCCCCGAACTCGGTCTTCCGAATACTAGGGGCTTCGCCGAAATTTAAAATTATAGAATTCTATGGCTAAGTGAGAGTGTTCAAGCATTATAAGTCTGGTTGCCTTGTTCGTTGTGTTGAGCGCCTCCCTAGATGGACCCAAAAATGGGAACAAGAGTGCTCAAGTTTATCCCGAACACCCCAGCACTCGTGGCTTGGGGGCTGAAGCCGACAACTTGCCATCTCTCAGTTTTTATGAACGGCCACACAGAAGGTAATATTTTAAATCAAACAAGCGTTGCTTAGCGCATATGAACAAAGTTTTCAGCGCACAGGATAATACATAGCGACTCTACTCAGTAATTACATCTCTGGGGCACTCATCCGCAATCTTGCGGGCACCCTTCAGGACAGTCTTATAGTACATCTCGGGCGTACGATACTCCTTGCCCGCTGGCGGCGCGTCAGTGATAAGCTTCTCCACTTCCAGCCTGCCCCAGTGCACCTTTGCGCGGGCAAGGGCCCGACGAGCGCCTTCAATACAGGCGGAGCGCTTGATGACCTCCACCTAGGGGCACGCATCCACCAGCCGCCACACGAGGCCGAAGTAGCTCCCAGGCATGGCCTCTCCAGGCCACAGCCGGACTACGAGGCCCTTCATGGCCTGCTCGGCTACCTTGTGGAGCTCGACCAGCTGCTTCAACTGGTCGCTAGGGGGCACCAGAAGGCCGGCCTCAGCGTACTGAGACCAGAAGACCTTCTCCGCTGAGCTCCCCTCCTCGCCACGATAGAATGCGGCGGCATCGGATACACTACGAGGCAGATCTGCAAACGCCCCTGGAGAGCTCCGAATTCGGGTAAGTGTCAGGTAGTTTACATTAACATGCTTGCTTCGCATGAAAAATGCCTTACCCGCCGCTATTTTCTTCACATCCTCAACCTCCTGAAGGGCCTTATGGGCCTCGGCCTTGGCGTCTTTGGCACTTTCGAGATCCGAGGCAAGCTCGGACTCTCGAGTCTTTGAGTCGCGCTCCAAACTCTCATGCTTTTCCATGAGAGCCTGGAGCTCTTGCCGCACTTCCACCACTCGCGCCTCCTGCTTCTCTCGCTCTGCCCGTTCCGCAGCCGCATTGCGTTCGGCCGCAGACACAGCCTCTTTCAGGGTTGCCAGCTCGCTCGTGGCCCCTGCAGTACCCACGTTATCCTTGTTATTTTTATTGCAATCTAAATCCTTTTCTATAAGGTAACTATTCAAAGTGGTGTTACTCACCTTCTTTGTCCTCGAGCTGCTTCTTGGCACGGCCGAGCTCTTGCTCGGACCGCTCGGGGTCCTGCTTCAAAGCACCGACCTCCATGATCGGTCTTGGCAGAGGTCAGCAGCGTAGCCTGCACACCCATATTGACATAATTTTTAGCAACCCTGCGTACATCTTTTTAGATCCTCAGTCTGGCTTTTCTTTTCGAACACCAAACCGAGCATCAGGGGCTACTGTCTATGCGGTATTACATTACATAGTTTTAACTTCTTACCTCAAAGCTGTTAGAAGGCTCTGCGAAGCCGTCGGCCCGCTCTTGGCGAGTGAACCTTCGAATCACCGCACTCATGATAGTGCGGTGTTCTTCCTCGATGGAAGCGCCTTTGAGCACCTCCACCAAGTTGTCTGGCGCCTCCGGTTGGACGGGGGCCACCGGTGTCATGGTCTTGCCCTTCTTGCAAAGGGGCCACCTGCCGGACTCCGGAACCACTGCGGGTTCCGGTGTGGAGTCCGACGCAAAGTCCGGGAGGCTGCCTTGCGGCGCCTCCGGAGCCTCCTCCTGATGGGTCCCTTCCTGGGATCCCACCTCGGCGTCCTCAGCGGCGCGAGGGGTGGAGGCAGTCGGAATGGAATCCACATCCGAAGGAGCCAACGACCTGCTCGACGAAGCGGGGAGATCATCGTCGGCCGGACTGCGGGCAGTATGCGGCATTAGAAGGACACTATGTGACACAAAAGAAGTTGCAAATCATTCAGAATCAGGATACTTACGATCTTGCTGGAGGCCTGGCCCTCAAGGGCCACTCTTCTTCGTCAACGTTGGCGTTGGCGGAGCTGTCCGGGGGAATAGTTCTTCCCCTCTTGGACCCTTCGGCCTCCCCTGTTGGGGAGGCCTTCCTCTTTCTCTCTCCCTCCTCTGGGAGAGAGTCTTCTTCCTCCTCCTCATCTTCGGGAGGAATCCGCCGAGTCGTCGGACACCTGAAAGCAGGGAACTCTTCCAGTACCGTGGCCACCTTCTTGGCCTTCTTCTCCGGCACCACATGTGGTGCGGAACCAGCAACCCGCTAGGCAGGCGCCCACTGGGTTTTTCGGCATGGGAGCCAGGCGCAGATGAGCTACTCGGCCTTCTTCATCCAGTCTGTCAAAGGAAAAGGAGATTGAAACCCACTTAGGGTCGAGCTGTTAACAACAAGTGTCCCATAAAGGGTAGAATCACTTACCTCGTCGGCGAGGATCTGCGAGTGAAATCGCGATCTTCAAAATGCGGATGCGGGGCTTCGGCGCCCTTAAACAGCACCTTCCAGCGCCATCAGACGTCGTGTCGAAGAGCCCGCTCAACGCTGGTCTTTGGCGGATCAAACTCCACAAGTTGAATGCCCGTTCTTGGCATGGGAGAATCCGCGGACGAGCATGACTTGGACCACATTAACAAGCTGAGCTTCTTGTTCACCAGCTTCGGATCTGAGCTTGGAGTCCCGTCAGCTCCTTCGAACTACCCCATAGCAAGCCTTTCTCTTTCCAGGAGGTGAGCTGCACAGGGATACCAGATCTGAACTCGGGGGCCGCCGCCCACATAGGGCCGCGCGGCTCGGTGATGTAGAACCACCCCGACTGCCACCCCTTGACAGACTCCACGAAGGCCCCTTCGAACCAAAGGACGTTGGGCATCTTGCCCAACATGGAGCCTCCGCACTCCGCCTGCGTGCCCTTCACTACCTTCGGCTTGACATTGAAGGTCTTGAGCCACAAGCCGAAGTGGGGCTGGATGCAGAGGAAGGCCTCGCACACGACGATGAGCGCCGAGATGTTGAGGATGAAGTTCGGTGCCAGATCATGGAAATCCAGGCCATAGTAGAACATGAGCCCCCGGACAAAGGGGTGAAGTGGAAAGCCCAATCAGCGGAGGAAGTGGGGAGAAATCGACCCTCTCATGGGGCTGGGGGTGGGATGAGCTGCCCTTGTCGGGCAGCCGGCGCTGATGTCGCGGAAAGGTATCCCGCCGCGCAGTTTGGCGATGTGCTCCTCCTTAACGGTGGAGGCCAACCATTTACCTCCGCTCCGGACATGGTCGGAGAAGGTTGAGACGAGATCATAAACTTGGCGCTGGAGCTCGAGTCTTGCGGAGATGGATAAGCAAAGGAGGAAGAAGGCGAGGTAAAAGGCGGATCCTTATCCCTTATATATTGGCGACGAAGACTATCGTCCCCACCGCCTGGTAAAACTCGCTTATCTCCCAAGCGCCACCATCAATGGCGCGGTTGGGTTCCACGTCCGTATTGATGAGAATCCGGAATAAGGGGAACACGATCTCTGCTTCGACAAGACGTGCCAAGGAAACCGCTTCGATAAACACGCTGAGGTGGTATAATAAAAAACGATTCAAGTAAAGGCTTGGTAGTGGCGTGACGTCATGCTACAAGATACATCAGTAGATTGAACTTGTGTACATAATATTCTCTCTGCGGTGGAGTGTGGAATTTATTTTGCAGAGCCGGACACTATCCTGGTGTCCACAATCTTCTATGGATTATACGGAGGAGGAACCCGCCTTGCAATGCCGAACATTATGCGCGCCGGACTCATCGTCATTGAAGCCTGTGTTCGAGGCTCTTGAGGAGTCTTGGACTAGGGGTGTCCGGACAGCGGACTATCATCGTCCGCCGGACTCCAAGACTACGAAGATACAAGATTGAAGACTCTGTCCCGTGTCCGGATGGGACTTTCCTTGGCGTGGAAGGCAAGCTTGGCGATACGGATATGTAGATCTCCTACCATTGTAACTGACTCTGTGTAAACCTAGCCCTCTCCGGTGTCTATATAAACCGAAGGGTTTTAGTCCGTAGGACACAACAACCATTACAACAATCATACCATATGCTAGCTTCTAGGGTTTAGCCTCCTTGATCTCGTGGTAGATCCACTCTTGTAATACACATCATCAATATTAATCAAGCAGGACGTAGGGTTTACCTCCACCAAGAGGGCCCGAACCTGGGTAAAACATCGTGTCCCTTGTCTCCTGTTACCATCCGCCTAGACGCACAGTTCGGGACCCCCTACCCGAGATCCGCCGGTTTTGACACCGACACCCACTATACTGGGTCCCAGCTAGCAGGGGAGTATTCTTTTTTTTGGGCGTAATAAGGAGGCACTTCCTTGCGTGCGAAGATATAGCTGGTGGGTCCGAGCTGTCAGCGGCGGTAACGTTTTTTTTGCGAAATACACAGGCCCTTTCGGTGGGTCCCAGATGTCAGGTGGAGGAATCATTATTTTGCGCGTAATAAGGAGGCATTTCCTTGCGTGCGGCCGTGGACCCAGGTGTCAGCCTCTCCACGTCTGATCCACTTCCTATGGATGTCGTTCATTGACCACGTTGACCAGGCGCGCCGAGAGCACCGAGGGTAGTGGACGACGGCGAGGCCTAGGAAGGAGCGACACGGAGCTGGGAATACTCGGCAGTTATTTCCCACGCGGAGGAGTACGAGGGTTCTTGGTTAAATCTGCCGTCACGGAGAATAACAGCATGTGTGGGACTGAGGGTGAGTAGAGGGATAGCTAGGCCAGCGATGGGAGTACGGTGGGGCGGTGAGGCCTGCGCGGCAGCACAGCCGGCCGTGGGGAGGAGGGAGCAGGAAGTCCCGCTGGCGCTTGTTTGAGCGGCTGGAGCAGGAGGAGCAGAGATTGAAGAAGCACGACGGCCGTTGGATGGACATCCAACAGTATACAGGCCACCTGTGGAAAGCCTCAAATCTGTGAAAACAGCATACAACCCATTTGCCATTATTTCAAATTGTTTACAACCCATTTGCTAATTCTTACAGGTTTTTTGAGCCCATATTCTTTTTGTTAGCATTACAGCCCATATTGTGGCCACGGTTAAAAAATTATACGAAATTTTGCATATGTCGGTGCGGTCTGATCTGTTTTTAATCCCGAAATTTCGAGTCACATTCAGACTGATTTTAAAAATAAATGTATATCAATATAAAATCCAATAAATTGTCCACGCATAAAAACCAATGCAATTTAAAATCTCTAAATGAAAAAAAGATATTTGAAACTAATTGCCGGTTTGATGTGTTTTAAAAATGTACAACCCATTTCTCATTACTGATAGGCCATTTTCTCGGCCAGCCGAATGAAGCTCTCCTCGTCTAGCCCAACAGGCCTGATAAAGTGACTTACTTGACAAATCACAAAAAAACTGAGCTAGCCATTTCAAAAAAAAAACTACTGGGCTGATCTGTGGTAAACATAAAAGAAAAGGCTGTCTAGACAGGCCAGAGTGTCCCGCACAGCCCAGTTGACACCCTGCTTCCGTCTCAAAAACAAATTAGATAAATGCCACTCCAATTATGGCGATTCATAAAAATGCCACTGCAATTTCCAAACTTTGAAAAATGCCACTCGCAATTTTGCAAACTTTGAAAACGCATACGCAGTTTGCAAACTTTGAAAAACGCCACTCGGACTTCAAAAATGCCACCGGAAATGGGATGAAATGGCATTTTTCAAAGTTTGGAAATTGCAGTGGCATTTCTCGGAGGCATTTATCAAATTAACCCAAAACAAAAATAACTGGGTGAGCTGCTGGGTCCCTAGTGTCAGCCGCTCGTTGTGCAATTCTCCCGTTTATTGACTACGTTGACAATGGCATGGGACCCAGATGTCAGAAATCCACTAGGAGGAGCCATTTTTTTATTGGCTTGAAATAAGGAGGCACTTGCTTGCGTACTGCCATGACCTTGGCGGGTCCCTGCTGTCATCCTCTCCACGTAAAATCATCTCCTGATTGTGTACACGTCAACTTGCTAGGCCCACAAGTCAGCCTCTAAACCCGTGGAGGACAAATACAACCCATTTAAAAAAATAACAGCCCATTCCATACGTTCAAACGGAAAGTTCAACATTCTGAGCAAAGTAACAGTCCGATCCACATATAGAAATCTTGAACTTCCACGTTGACAACCATCATAGCCAAGTTAACTATCTACTCCCACTAGACAAGTACTAACTTACTTTTAGCTAACTAGACGATGCCGGCGGTACACACTAAACGCCGGCACCGGCGTCCTGCGCCTCGCCTCGGACTTGCCAGAGGTGCGATAGGGCGTGTTGCTCACGCGCGTTTGCCCTTTCCATGCCGGCATGGTCCACCGAAGCTTCGGCTTCCAAGCGGGAAACCCACTTGACGAGCTGGTAGTAAAAATCCACGTCGCGAACGCGCGCATGCCCGACAGCCTCTAGGGCTATTTGCCGGGCGCCGGCCTCCACGTAGTCGACCCAGTTGCGGGCGCTCTGCTCGCGACTCAGAGCGTCGGTGCGCTGCTGCTCCATGTCCCACTAGCGGCGCAAATCGGTGATACGCTACTCCTCCTCCAGGCGGTCGCGCTCCAACAACTCCTGCTCCTCCGCCTTGCGGTTGCGCTCCAACAACTCTTCGATCTGCGCATTGCCATCTAAAGACAGATAGAATGCCTCCTCCCTCCGTCTGCCTTCCGGTGAAAAACCGAACACTAGTTCCGGCGGTGACCGCCTCCGGCGACGCCTACCGCGGACGGGCGGGGGCATGGCGGACGTGGCGAGCAACGTAGGGCCGGTGGGGGCTTATGCGGATATGGTGAGTTGGGTCACAGTGGCACTGGAGAAGGCCGGGAAACAATACTTATAGGGGAAAGGTAGCGCGACGGTCATCAGAATTCAATGCATAATGGCTTAGCGCGCCAGCTTTCCGTGGAAAACTAGGGAAACTGAAATTATGACTGTGTCGTCCTATCCCATCTGGGTCGCACGCCGGCATGGCGGTCAAACGAGTGCACTCGAATCATCTCCCTCCTTGTCAATAATGATTTCACGGATTTAAAAAGCCCGCAACAATTAAAGCGTATCTTTTTTCGCATCAGTTAGCTGCCTTAATTACGGCCGGCTGCATGCAGGCACTCAGAACCGCTCGCAAGCAGTACGCGAAGCAGCATGCAACGAGTCGCAGCCGAGGGCACGCATGCAGCCACTTAAATCGTTGGAATTAATTAGGCTTTAAACTTCTGCATGCTGTTAATTATTGCCATGCCTTGGTCTTGTTGCTTTGCTCAGGGGACTAATAAACCCGGACGGAGGGAGTACCTTGGTTGGTGAGAGGTTTGAATTAAGCCCTGCAAACCGGAAAGGAGGTACTAGTACGTGCGTGATCCGCTATTTATTCGTGTAGGATCTAGTAGGTCGTTTCTTGAATTGAGCCCTGCAAACTGGAAAGGAGGTAGTACGTGCGTGATCCACTATTTATCCATGTAGGATCGATAGTGTAGCTTGGCAGTTTCTTCAGAGGTAGGCATTTTTATCCGTGTAGGATCGATAGTGTAGCTTCAGTTTCTTCAGAGGTAGGCATTTTTATTCAAAAAACTGCCACACTACTAGGAAAAGGCATGCTAGTGGCGCACCAATTTTGCCTACTAATGGCGCACTACTGGTGCGCCACTAGCATCACGCCATTAGAATTTAATTCTAATGGCGCACCATTGGTGCGCCATTAGTATCTGGTGTTCTAATGGCGCACCACGTAGTGCGCCATTAGTATAGCCCACAGTGTGCCATTAGAATGCCTCCCATGGGGCCATATGTACCAATGTGCTTTGGCATACTAATGGCGCACCAGTGGGTGATGCGCCATTAGTGTGATTATCACAGTGCACCATTAGTGTCTTGTGTGGTGCGCCACTAGTATGAATATTAGGGATTTTTTTCTTTTCTGATATTTTCACAGGTTACAAAATATATTATCGGACAAAATTTAGACAACACCACACAGCAACAACAGATTCATCGAATACAATAGAAGATTAGTCTCCGAATACAATTCATCATATTAGTCTCTGAATTCAAAAGACCGAACAAAGATAGAACATTACAAGTCTCGAGACTGCGAGTAGCGAGTTTGTCTTCACATTACAAGTCGATATCGATCATCTAAACTACCATCACATAGAAGAGAGCTGCGGTCATCACGATGAGCATCATCGTGATGAAACTGGTCTTCATCCGGTTCCTCCAACGCTCCCTCCTCTCTCCCGCTAGATAGCGCGCGTATCAAGATTCCACCTCCGCCCTAGTGGTGTACCCTTTGTAACTGTTACCGCTGAAACGGTGAACCTGTCTCCAACACTCCTCCCAGTCATCATAGACTCCGGGAACCTTACCCTTGTACACGACATACGACGACATCTCTATGCACAAGCCAAACAACAGACAATACATAAGCAATATATAAGTATGCAACAAAAGGATCGGAAGAGAAAAGCAAGACATTAATAGCATGATTCATGGTCCTACTAATAAATAGCATCGATTACATCTAAGTTGAACGACTGTCCAAATCAAAGAGACATACAAGTTCATTAAAGTTTAATTACAACATGAGCCAATCAACGTTTCAGAACTACACATAGAATCACTACTTTCGACTCGACTCATGGGACCGGAGCATCGATGAAGCCGCCGTCTGTCGTGATGGTCATGAAATCGCGGGCATTGTCAGCCTGCATTTGTAGCGTTGTGTCTATCTCACTGTTGGACGGTTGATATCTGAGGTAGAACTGCCCCAAGGTACGAAGGACATCTTGATGGATAATTTCCGCAAACTCCGACTGGATGCGAAAGAATTCTTGTCTGATGTCCGCGTCCTGGATTGCCGACAAGCTCGCGGCCCAATCTTTGAGATTATCTGGTAGCAGAAGGTGATGATGGTCCCGTACGATCGCCCGCATGTGATGGAGGGCGTAGTAGGCATCCTTCTGACCGCCAGGCGGCTGCTTGACGCAGGAGAACTTTGTATTGTGGGCGAACACGTGCGCGCCGTACCGCCTACGAACTGGCTTGGTGAAGGTGCCTCTAGATTTGGCGTAGATGGGGAGAACATCATCAAGAACTTTCTTGATATTTATGTAGTCTATCTTGGAGTCACAGTCCGGGTCGAAATACGTGGCCATGGAATATTTCGGGCTTAAGAGGATGAGTGTGCAATGTGTGTCACTGCACAGAACACAGAATGTTAGAAGAAAAGAACGATCAAAATCTAAGAAATCATATGTTACGGGGCGGTTAGGGGATGACTTACTCGGGAAAGTAAGGCACGAGGAAGTTATCCTTATCTGGGTTTGCCAGAATGACGCCTTCGAGGTAAGAACTCACGACATGCCGGTCCCCAGCGCTGCACAAGTTCTTGGCACGCATGACATCAAGGCTGTGAGGCACATGGTGGATCTTCCAGTACGGCAAGTCCCAGAAAACAGACCTCGTTTTCCATACCTTCAGCAGCGGCTCTGGCGCCTTTTGCTTCTTTCCCGGTAGTGGGCAATCTTTCCAATTTTTCAACAGCTGGTCTATTTCCTCGCCGCTCCTCGTATGCGGGCGTCTTCGGGGTTCGGTTTCACCATCGAACAGATCCTTGCGTTTCCTCCATGGGTCATCGTCGCGAAGCCACCTTCGATGTCCCATGAGCACAGTTTTCGAAGACCCGGGATCTCTATCTAGCTGGCGATACGTTGTGTCATCCATGCACTTGACGATCCAGAAAATCCGTGGACCACCTGCCCCACGAGATATCCGTGAATCGAGATAGTCGTGTAATCGCCGTGAGCAAAGGCGGCTCTCATAGGGAAATATTCTTTGTCTGCAGCGCCCCACGTATTGGCTGGCGTTTTCCTGGCGTGTCTAGCTCCTCTTCAAAGAGCCCCAGATATAGATTGATGTCGTTCCCTGGTTGTTTTGGCCCTTCAATTAGCATACTCATGTGAATGTACTTCCTCTTCATGCACAACCAGGGGGAAGGTTGTACATCCACACAAACACAGGCCAGGTGCTATGTGTGCTTCTCTTGCTGCCAAACGGATTGACTCCATCGGTGCTCGCGCCCAGCACGATATTCCTTGGATCCTTCCCAAATTCTGGGTGTTCGAAGTTCAACGCTTGCCACTGGCTCGCATCCTTTGGGTGACTCATCATCTTGTCTTTTTTATTTATCTCCGGATCATTTGCGTCATCTTCTCGCTTCTTCTCCTCCCTATCCGCGTGCCAACCAGGAGCTTTGCTACCTTAGGGTCCACGAAATACCGCTGCAGACGAGGAGTGATCGGAAAGTACCACACCACTTTTCGAGGAGCTTTCTTCCTCTTCTTGTATCGAGTGACACCAAGACACCGGACATATGGTAGACTCCGCGTGCTCGTCCGATAAATGATGCAATTTTTCATGCACACATGGTATTTCATGTGCGGCAAATCCAGAGGACACACGGTTTTCTTCGCCTCCTCGAAACTGGTGGGCACTTGTTCCCCTTGGGAAGACGTTCGTGCGTAATGACATGTTCTCGCCGAAGCACGCGTCGGTCATTTTGTGTTTTACCTTCATCTCCAGAGCCATGAGCGTTACTTTCAGGCGGGTATCCTCGGGCCTGCATCCTTCATACAATGGAGTAACCGCGTCTATCTCCAGTTGATCCAGCTTGGCTTTCTCTCGGGCAGCAGCTCTTGCATTATCCGTCTGCTTGAGAAGCAGCTCTTGAATATGAGGGTCCTACACCCAGCCCATCGATGGTCCATCGTCGTCTGCTCCGCCGGCATCTTCATCTTCATGATCATGCCCTTCGCCTGCTCCGGCATCTTCCTTATCATCATGTCCGGCATCTTCTACATGATGACTGTGTATAGCATCACCTTCGTGATCATGTCCTGGAGATTCTTTGTCTTCTCGCCCGCCCGAGCCGCGGTGGTTGTCTTGCTGCCCTTCCTCATTTCTTGCATGGCCCCCATGGACGACTTCATAGTCATCTTCATCACCTTGCCAACGATAGCCATCCATGAAACCACGCAAGAGCAGGTGGTCCCGCACCTGCCCGGAATCCGGGTCCGCAATAAGGCTCTTCAGCTTGCATCTTCGACACGGACATCTTATCTCTGTCTCGTTCTTTTGAAGCATCTCGTTATTCACGGAGCTCAAAAACCTATTCACGATGCCTTCAGTCATCGTGCGGACCATGGTCGCCTGCGAGGTAGAGCAAAACGATATTTTAGAACCAAGAAAAAATTTGGCATGACTTTCCCTAAAAATAGGACCAAAAAGAATGCATAGTGCCAAAATTCTCGCCGAAACGGAAATGAATCAACATTCCGGCAAAATATTGGCAACTATCGATTTCAAATACCGAGACTGCAAACACAAACATATATGCAACACCACAAACATATGCAACACCACAAACATACATAGATCTAGCTAGGCCACAAAAAGTGCATGTGCACGTTGTTGGAGAGGGAGAACAACATAAAGATAGCTTCCCCCCTTACTTACCTATCAAAAAATGTAATTTAACCACTTAATTTGGATGAATCTATGGTGCAAATGAGGTGAGGAGGAGGAGGCAGCCGAGACAAGCTTGGAGGAGGAGGTGGAGAATGAAGTGGGGAAAGTGAGTGGGTAGGTGGGCTGTCCAAAATATCTTGTTGGTCCCAGGTTACTAATGGCACACCACCTGCAGATGCGCCATTAGTAATTCCAGTTACTAATGGCGCACTGCTGGTGCGCCATTAGTAGTTTTGCAAAAATAATAAATATATATATATATATATATATATATATATATATATATATATATATATATATATATATATATTCTAATGGCGCACCGTGGCATAGTGCGCCATTACTAGTTTAAACTAGTAATGGCGCACTATCCTATGGTGCGCCATTAGTAGTTTTGCAAAAAAAAAAGAATAAAAAAACAATAGTAGTGGCGCACTTTGTGGCCGGTGCGCCATTACTAGTTAGCACTAGTAATGACGCACCGTGCCATGATGCGCCATTAGTATGTTTGGAAAAATAAAATAATTTTTTTTGTTACTAGTGGCGCATCACGTGCCTGGTGCGCCATTAGTGTCTTCCACACTAATGACGCACCTGAGCATGGTGCGCCACTGCTATAGTAGAGGCGCACCACATGACAGGTGCGCCATTAGTGTCCATTTCATCTATAGCCCTTTTCCTAGTAGTGTCACTTCGCATCTTGCGTCGCAAATAAAACTGCCAGGAGCGCATTTGTAGGCTAGCTAGTGATCGATCAGTAACTTGTAAGCACGGAGCGAACAAAAATAAGTAACTGTTAATGCATCTCAATGATTCACAGGTCATATACAAATATGTAGCTCCAAAAGCAAAGATCAGCCACTTCGGATCTTGCATCGCAACTAAAACTAACTAGTACGATTCCCATACATAAGATCAACATGTTAATGCATCTCAATGATTCACAGATCATATACAAATATGTAGCTCCAAAAGCAAAGATCTAGAAAAAACATCCGTTCTTCCTACTAACATGGA
Organism: Aegilops speltoides; assembly: GCA_021437245.1. Lineage (NCBI taxonomy): Eukaryota > Viridiplantae > Streptophyta > Magnoliopsida > Poales > Poaceae > Aegilops > Aegilops speltoides. Next base: position 39,848,420 of record CM038143.1, read on the forward strand.
TGCTTCTCTTGGCCAACATTCAATACAGACTGAAAGACAAATTTGTTTGTGAAGTCTACAATTCCTCTTGCAAACGTAAGTGGTTTCACCAACAGTTGGAACCATGAGAATGAACCACACATGATGGAGGAACATCCACTGCAATATGATTTGGTCTTCTCTCGATCACACTGCGAGACTATTTTCGGAATACAAACTTTAACTTAGGGAAAGTGATGCCCATTGTATAATCAGACCAAAGCAATGAAGCACCAAGTGTTGGCCAGTAAATAGTACAGTACTACTTTTCTGCAGTCCATGAAGTGACTATCCAATCTTTGTGTGTATTTTCAAATGGCACTGCATGCAGTGACTATAATATTCTCTTGTGCAGTTCAACCAAAATTGCGGACACTTTGTTTGTTTGCTAAATAGCAACAGGAAGACATCTCTGTCTGCACAAATATCAAGCAGCTAGTAAACATATACCACACCATGTTCACAGTGATGGTAGAGGTGAAATCGATACAACAGAAATTGAGCATCCAATCATTGAATCCTGTCCTGCACCTCCAATGTAGGTCCATCCTACCAATAAATTCACGTGCAAACTACTGGTCTTACTGTCTAATGACAGTACAAAAAGAGTAGCAAGATAGTAGCAAACCATATACCTTCGTAATGAACAGCTCATAGTGCCACCAATTGGATATAAAGGTTTGGAAAAAAGCATGCTCCTAATGTTGAACCAGTTGGACTTTTTGTGCAGCTCCACTAAAATCGAGCATCCCTGTTTGCATAGATATTGAAAGTGTGATTACTATAAAAGTGGCACTAGTTGAAGCATAGACTCACAAATATAGGCATTCCAATTTCTTAATGGGAAAAGGTAGCAAGACTGTTTCTAACCACTTGTTTGAAGGAATAATAAAGCAACAACGGCTGATGTCAGGAAGGCATACATAGTTTTTTCTGAAAAACTGAGCCATTCCTGACCTTTCCTCTTCTTTTAAGCAAATTTTGTGCAGTTCTACTAAAATAAAATGCCATGACCGCCTTGACAATTTAGTGACATTATACAAAAGGAAATGACTTAACATTACATCATGATGTCAGGTATGTAGTAGACAGGCATTAGAGACAAACATACAGACCTCCGATAACATAATGAACATTAATTTTAACAAAGGTGTGACTAGCTTTACTGGGATAATTTGAGTGAACTCTACACCCTCTGTTCCTTCATATAAGACGTTTTCGCGGTTCAATTTAAAGTACCCAAACGTCTAGTATTTAGAAAAACAGGTAGTAATTTTCTTGAGCACATATCTGGGAAAGCTTACCACACTTTATTTATGTCCATACGCTAATGCAACACCATTCGAATACTACAAATATACACTAATCCAGTGGCTAGTGCAACAGTAGAGTAGTTAGTTTATTACAGGGTACAGTACAATGGTTTTACTGAACAGATTTCAATAAACTCTAGCACTGGAAGGTTTCTATAAGAATTAACAATACAAAATGTAAAGGTAGCAAGTTTCAGCATTGGTATACTAGCTCTGCATGAGCATTAAACCAAATACCGAAGTATGAAGGTAACTAGCATTATTAACTAATGACAGTATAAAAAAATTGCAAACCATGTACCTCCAAGGTAAATATCATTTCGAACTCGGGGGGACCTTAAAAATTGCTATCTCAATCTTGATAATTGATCAAACATAAAAACTTGATCGAACAAATCAAGAGAACAGCCGAAGGAGGAGGTGCCCACTCTTGACCTTTCCTCTTGTCTTCATAATTGACTGTGCAGTTTAACAAAAATAAAATGACATCAGCGCCTTGGCATTTTGGTGACACTGTACAAAAAAATTAACTTATCTCATGAAAGTGAGGTATGTATTCTATAAGCATTAACAGTGCAAAAATCTGAAGGTAGTAACAAGTTTCATCGTTGGTATACTAGCTGTGCAACATCATTAGAATGCCTTTGCTGAAAAATCTTTAATACATCCACAATCAATAGCTAACCCTGAAATGATCTAGTGACGTTAAATGGCACTGCTTAAATTTATCTGTGGCATTAGACTAAGAGCGGCATTAGTTAAATGTGGCATCACTTTAGCAGTAGCATTGCTTGACTTGACTGCTGGCGTTATACTAACAGCAAAAAAAGTGGCATTAAGAGCATGGGAGGCCCATTCAGACAGTGGGCGCACCAGTACGATATACCTCCATGGACGCAGAGTGGTGAGGGAGGTATGGTTGCCCAGAGCAACAAATATCCAGGCAGCATATGTGGATTACGTCCCATTTTTGTTCTCTTTAGCCACCCTTTTCCTATGTGAGGCCAACAAACCGATCGACCTGGTCATTCTCTATTGCGTTGTCATGCCTTTCTACCCTTCTTCAACCAAGAGACACGAGACTCGTTCCTTAGCTACTGATTTTCCCCTTTTCAACCTAGATGCGGGTTTGATGCCTACTCTCTTGGATAGTATAGTCTCCCTTCCTTTCCTTATTCAAACCAGAAATGCATTAGTCTGCATGAAGTAGGGTTTCCTTTAATAGTGCAAATTATAGTTTTCGTCTGTGTGGCCAGCAGAGCAGAGGATAGCAAATTGGGAAGATGGTGGAGTGGAAAAAGATCCACATGCAACGACGTGCCAGATGGGGCAATAGAACAAGGGTATGGTTCGAAAAGAGGAAGCATACTTGAGGGTCGGCGGGAAGTGGCTTCGCTCATGGCCGTCGTCCTTAGCACACACTACGACAGCGATCCCGTGCGGGCACTAGGTCTGAGAGGACAGCCTTGTCATCAGTGTGTGACCTTGCTCGTCGACTACGAGTGCGTCAACGCTGCACATCCTTTTCTTCCCCGGCGGATCTGTGAACACCGGTGAGGAGGGAGAGAGGGGCCATCCTTTTTAGATCTGGAGAGGGTGGTAGTGTGAGAAGCAAGTGGGCAGCCCTTGGCAAGAAAGCGCTGAAGCTCCAGCCTATATATCTTCTTTATACTACTAGTACTGGAGGTGGAGTAGTGGTAGAGTAGTTTATGTTTTCTCTGCATACAGTACCAGTTAGTCGTGCTTCAAAACTGAACGGCACGCCATTAAAAAAATAAAGGTCGATAACTAATGCGGCACCTCGGGCCAACACGGCCAGATCGCATTTTGCACAAGAAATTACACACCATGTTTCGTTGACATGTGGTCCCGTTCCACATATCAGTGAGACGACAGCGAGTAGTAGGAGTATTTCCGAACCGACATGTAGGCTGGGGCGCCCCTTCGTGAACCGTGGCAAACTGGCAACCATCCACCGACTCTTCGCCTTTCCCTCTCAATTTGGAACTGCTGTCGCACGCTCTTCCTCTCCCTCCTCCAGTTTCCTTCAGCCCTTCACCCTTTCGTCAGCGATTGTTCAATCATGTTCTCCATGGAGGGAACAGGACGGAAACGACCCCGTTATTCTTGTCCCGATCTGAAAGATGACGTGGTGGAGGAACTCATTGATCGGTGCGACGTCATCACCTCGGCTAGCATGGCAGGTTCATTCAAGCCCATTCTCGACTCAACTAATAACATCATTACAAGGAACCCAAGAGTCATGGAGCGGTTTGATCTCCCCTATCTTCTTCGCCGTGACCCTGATGACTGGCGCTGTCACGACGGAGGCCTCGCCTTGTGCAAGTTGATGCCGCTTGATAATGATATGTATGATGTTGAGATGCCATCGCTTGAGGGCAAGGCTTGGGCAGGCGCAAATGGAGATTGGGTTGTTTACATTGGGTCCAACTGCGAGTGGGAACTTGTGAATGTGTACACTCGTGACCGGGTTCCACTTCCAAAAATCTGAGCAGACTACCCAGAGATTGAGCACACCGGTATTGTACGCACGTTCAAATACAATCATGGTGACTGTCTTCTACGGAAGATAGCAATTTCTCGAGTCCCCAACCGCTCTTGGAATTACAACAACTATGAAGTTGTTGCTATCTTCGAGCTTGTTGCCGTCCTCAGTGGTTTGACTGGATGGATATTGCTCAAAAATCAGTTTCTGTACACGGATGAGTACTGTGATGCAATTCAATACGAGGGCCTTGTGTTTGCTGCCACCACTCGTGGCACTGTTTTTGCATGGCATCCTCGTTGTTACGGTATGTCTGTCTTCCACCGTAATTATAATTATTTCATCCAAATGCATGCGGGTTAGCAAGTTTCCCTTTAGGCTGGTCATAGTGGGGAGTAACTTAGACTAGTAACATGCATATGTTACTAGTTTATGTTAATACCTCTATAGTGCATAGTATCTTAGATTAGTATCATAGGTGTTCTCATTTATTGCCATGCATGACACATAGTAGCATCACATTTATTATGTTATGGTATCTACCTATGTTACTATAACCATCCCTATCTTCCTTAATTGCCTACCACATAAGCATGTTTGCGAGTCCCAATGCATGATACTACTTATGTTACCCCCACTATGGCCAGCCTTACTAATTAACCTTCTTCTTGTGTTTCCATGGTCCTGTGAACATTCCACCACCTATACTTGAAGATTTTTATAACCAAGGGGGAGATGATGATGGTGATGATCACGAGCATGAGGACGAGCAGCGCCCATATATTATTTGGCGCCTGGCAACTAATTCCGATGGATCACCTCTTCTCGTGTGTATACAGCCCACTGATGATGTTACTGCTAAGGAAGCAGGTGTAGTCTCCCATGGTCGCACTCTCCGAACCTATTCCAACACCCGTTGCATGGTATTCGAGATGGATACTAGTGTGCTAGAGCCAACTCCTTCTCCCTGGTACAGAATTGATAGTCTTGGAGAAAACTTGCTTCCTTGGACAAAACTATCCAATGATGGTGAAAGGCGATCCAACTGCTGTTGACACAACGTTACTACCATTTATGAGAAGCAACTGTGTCTATACCTCGGACATTTGGGTGGTTCCCTACCCTGGTACTGATATAGTAGGCCGCTTCAGCCTGGATGATCAGCCCTGCGTTGGTATCTAGATCGACAATGGATGGCCCGTCCCAGAGAATCACTTGTGGTTCAAAGCAAGCGTTTCCAACGCCGAGGGATGGTTGAGTTAAAGTTCATTTCATTGCTTGTTATTTGTTGTGTGGTGAAAACTTTAGTATTTATAATGTATCCTCGTTGTCGATGTGGGTTGATGACCTGTTGTATGTAATAAAATGATATGCCTGTGATAAACTTACTAAATTTATGAATGGCTTTTGAGTTATACGTGAGTGAGTGGTGCGACAAGGCAAAAAAATATTTTCGAATACATAATTATGCGTGCATTGCAACAGGTTATCGGATGAGGCCAATCAACAATAGTAGTACACTATTTGTACTAGCTTCACATGCTTCACGCGTCGTGCGGGTGTTTTTACTGTAGCCATACTGTACTACATAACTAGAACCTCGAATCCTCGATACTAGTAGTACTATGTACTAGTAAGTAGTAGGAGTAGTAGGGTGGCATGGGCTAGAACAAGCATTCACGTCGAGAGTATGCAAGACACGCCACCAAAGACGACTTCCATCTGACACCATATTTCTTGGAGTCCGTGCTAGAGCAATCTCTTCTACCTCATCGTTTCTCTAACTCAGCCATCGCGCGGCGGGCGAGGTGGGGTTTTGTCGATAGTCAGTTTCTTCAATTGCGGTCCCACTTGTAAGACCAACTCCAACGCTCTATCAATATATGGATGTACTCTTCTTCCCAATACAAAAACTTGCATCCATTCTACTCCCTCCGTTCTACTGAGTTGGATTAGTGCCTTCTCGATGCATTCATTGTTGATCTGCGGAGGCTCGATCTTGCGTGCTTCTTTCTTCTTCGAGTGTAAAGAAGTAGACGTTGCTTCCTCGCATCTAGTCTCATGTCTAGCCTCTATTCTAGTACTCCCTCCGGTCCGTTTTTCTCTGCGTCTAAGCAGCAACACGCATACCAAGTAGGAGTATCAACAAGTGCACTAATCTCATCTATAGCCTCTGTGCTAGCTAAAAGTGATAGACCATCTACTAAATTGCGCTCTATCAATATATGGATGTACTCTTCTTCCCAATACAAAACTTGCATCCATTCTACTCCTCCGTTGCACAATACATGCCTTCTATTTGTCAAAATATATATGTATCTAGACATGTTTTAGTATATAGGCACATCCATTTTGGACAAATGGAAGTCAAGTATTTTGGAGCTAAGGAGTACACAATAAATTTTTAAGTTAGCACAACTAGTCTAATCCAAGAGCACTGTAGAAGATTTGGTGGGTTCTTCCTCCTTTTGCCGACCGTGGGTCATCCGGCATCCAGTCGTGTCACGAAAGAAAATAGAGTGGTAGTTGAAGCCATGAGATGTGCATCTTGGGTTAAACTGTAAATAGAATCTTACTACTCTTGAGTAACTCCAAAAGCGGCCACCGAAGATCTTTCTTGGATTTGTTTTTCATCACTAGCACGTCGAGGTGAAAGATGTGCAGGTTCAGTGGGTCCGCTTGCGTTTTCACTGACATGTGGGACCGCATGTGAGCAAACAGACGTTGGGCTCCGTGCGTCCGCTGGCTGGCTGAGAAGAGAGATAGAGGAGTGCTGAGCACGGACTGCAGGAAATTTGTTCTATGTATTGTACCTCGATATAGGCTCGATATAGTGGGGTGGCATGGGCCATAACTAGCATTCATGTCTAGCAATACGACACAAGCCACCCACACGAGTCCCATCCGACACCAATTTTCTTGGAGTCTGTGCTATAGCCATCTCTTCTCCCTCCTGTTTTCTCAGCCATCGCGCGGTGGGCGGGATGGGGGTTTGCCGATAGTCGGTTTGCTCAACTACGGTCCCACTTGTAAGTGAAAATGCAACACCGCACGCATTCCCGCTTGAGCGGCGTGCCGGACCAACCGTGCGGGGGTGCGACACGAACACGGCAGGCTTTTCCTTTTGAACTCGTAACTTGTTAAATTTGGTTCTGCTCCATGACGCGATCGATAGATAGAAAATAACGATTTTGCCTAGAGTAATGAGAGGTTTGGTTCTGGCGCCGTTCATGCATGGAGTACGTACAAAAATTATGAAGTTGATGCGAAAGGTAAGATAATTACTGTAGTATCATATACTACTACATGGATTTGACGGAAAGATAAAAATACATACGGATCCATCAACGACATCCTCACGCCCTAGTGCGCCGGGTCACCAACCGATGTGTGAGGAGTAGCGGCGTTAGCGGCGAGCTCATCGTGCTTCTGAACAGTGCCGTCCAAGGTTGCCCTGCGGTCCAAGAAGGCCAGTGTCCTATCGTCCTCCTCTTTCATGCGCGTAGACGTGGGTGATTATGTCGATGGTGTCTTGCTGCGCCAGGCGCTGCGTGGCGAGCGCGACCTCGAGGTGGACATTCTCCGGCGCGACGGCGGGCAGTCACAGGGCCACCAGTGCGTCGAATAGGTTGTCACCATACTGGCCGTTGAGGGTGGTGGGCATCACAGAGCCTGGGCGTGTCGGCTGGAGGCTTACGTCAAAGTCGTCCGCGAGCTTCTTGGCGACGGTGAACTTGTCGAGGAAACCGATGAGGACCTCGTCGAACAAGGAGACGAAGCTGTCGTCCAGGCAGCCCCTCGCCCTGCCGGCCTCAAGCAATACTACCTGGAGACGTTCCTCGTTGCCGAGCCGCAGGCCGGCGCCGTGGACCATCTGGCACAGCCGGCTAATGCTCGCGCTCATCGCCTCCATGGGTCTAGCTTAGCTTCTACTACCTCTGTCCTGGTTTATTGGTCCTCATTGTAATCCGTGTCAAATTTTGACCACAAATTTAACTAACAAAATGTTTACGCATGTTACTAAAAATTATATCACTGAAAACTATGTTCAAATACGAATCCAAAAATATAATTTTTGTTGACATGCATCAACATTTTGTTAGTTAAATCTTTGGTCAAAATTGCCTAAATACAAAGGAGACTAATAAACCGGGGCGAGGTAGTAGTCAACTGATCTTGCGATTCGAGTGATCAGTCTTGCCCTTGGTTAGCGTGCGTAGGTGCGTAGTATTTCGTACTACTCCTCGGCCCTCTACTGAACCTGCCTTTGGCTGTATGATAGGTGGGCCAGCCACCCCCTGGGCCCACGTGTCATTCACCCAAAGGCAGTTGCCGTAAGTCAATGAAGCTGCACCCCCCTCCATGCCGGTGCAATATAGTCATCTCACCGGACCTCTAGTTGGGGCCAAACAAGAGAAGTTTGATGTTTACTGGTTTATTGGTCCCCTTTGCATTTTGCGCCAAGTTTTGACCTTTGATTTAACTAATAAAATGTTAATGCATGTAAACAAAAATGTTGTGTAAGTCACATTACGAAAACCAAATAATCCCAAAACACTTAAGCACAGTGCATTAACTCCCTCCTTGTTTCTTATTTCGTGACATATCAACCAATGAGAGATGTGGGCCGTGCATGCTTTCAATGACTTGAGACTACCAAACATGACATGCAGTGTTTAGTTCATTGCATGTAATCCTATTAAGACTCTAGTTAGCAAAAAAACATTAAGTTCTCTCGCCGATAGGAATAAAACACCATGTATTTATTTACAGAGGGAGTAGTACATTTTTTGTGACATGCATTACTAGATATTGCTACTCAAATACTAAAATCCAGATGGACGTTGGTAGTACTCCTAAATCCAGACGGTGGTGCTACTAGTACTAGTAGTAGTACTACCAATTTAGTACTCCTAGGAGTACTAGCACTGTACTACCCATTGGTCAAATTATTACGTCTTTGCTCCTCACGGTGAAGTGACAAGACCTGTCCGGAGATGACACACAGTATAGGTGCCGTGTTCAGCATACCATAGTCAGCCTCACCGTCTGCAGTCACTATCATCATGGCTGTAGAGCTAGCCTACTTACAACTAGCCCTGTTCGACATAATTTCCTGTGCGTAGATGCCCGTGCATTGCACGGAACACCAAGATTGGGGTGGGCGGCTCGGCTGCGCCATCGCGCCAGATTTTTCCACGGCCTTCTAGATGTGGTGGGGAGGAGATAAGGCTGATTGTGAGAGACAAGGAGTTGTTTGTAAATAGGGAACAAGTGCGGGCATCTTTTTGCAAAAATGGAGAAGCTTGGTTTGTATGCGTCAGATCTAGATCCGACGGCTATTGGTGAAAGATGGGAGGCACAACATCATCACCAACTCGGGACTGTTTGATTCACGAGATTTTGAAAAGCAAGAATAGGACACGGCAATATTACATGTTTCAAACTGATATTACAAATGTTAGGAGTAATGCTGCACCTAGGAAGAGGGAATTACTAGGAAGTTCACATAAGAACTTTCGTTACTTTAGGTGGATGCAGCGTTATCGTACAAACTAAAATCCACCGCCCTGACAAGTCACTAATGGGCAAATAAGTTTTCGAGTCTCAGGCCACTTGATGTTTTAAAAACAAATTCAGCTTCTGCGAAGACTTTGTCATTTAGCTTACACGCTTGCGGTGATCAGCACACCATTCATTGTTGCGCTAGAGAATGCCAAACCTCATTACCTTGAGCACACTTGCCTCCAGAACAAAGAACCTGGCCAATTTAATCTCAGATGTGCTGCCTCGGTAGTCGATCAAATCAATTTCTGTAAGATGGAGATCAAGGCATTCAATGAGATTGTTATAGTGCAACACATTTTTCAATTTCGTGTCTTTTTTTATCTGCAAAAGAAGAGAACATATTAGAGTAGCTGGCTCCATAAGATTGTCGTGTCATCAAGAGGTACCAATATCATTCGCACATATGATAGGGTTGTCTGGCTAGTGATATTTTTTCACACACACTCTCTCTCCCTCTCTCTCTTTCTGTTTCCTCTCATTTAACTAGGAGCACGTGAAGAGCTTGGGCATTTGTTGCCTTCCACTATGTGGCCGATGCCATATTTCGCAAAAATATGCCACATAATACGCATCGATGTCAAATCAAAAGATTTTGGCACCGCTCACGCGATGTGAGAGAGTTGGCACCGCTGTGCACACAGACCCACATGTATAAACAAATCAATCAAGCCAACTACACCAGCCTCTCTCTCTCCCAAACAAGTGTTTTTTATTGCCTCAGTCCTCTCTCTCTCCCACGTAGTGTTTTTTCATTGCGTGAGTAAATTTGGCACCGGAGCAAAGTAGGTGATCCAGATTGGGGCACCAGGTGAGCAATGGAGGGGCATCGATGCCAAATGTATCACAAGTGAATTTGGCACATGTTTTAGCCTACATAGCCCACTTTTGTACTCCCTCCGTCCCAAAATTCTTGTCTTAAATTTGTCTAAATACGGATGTATGTAGTTACATTTTAGTGTTAGATACATCCGTATCTAAACAAATGTAAGACAAGAATTTTGGGACGGAGGGAATACTACCTCGTATTTAGTATAAAATTTTGACCATAGATTTACCTAAGAAAATGCCAATGCATGTCACTAAAAATTACACCATTTGAAATTATGTTCAAATACGAATCCAATGATATAGTTCTTAGTGACATGCATTAACATTTTGTCGATTAAATCTATGGTCAAATTTTGATACTACAAAATTGGAAGAGTAAACCAGGACGGAGGTAGTACTTGCCCTTAGGGTAACCATAGAGTTACTGGAGTAGTCTAAGTTACTTTCCACTATGACTAGCCTAGGCTACTATAGTAGTACAACATAAAAATGATGCAGGTGATCACGTGAGAAAAAAATACTAAAAACATTTCTTTCGGTGCAATGCGTAGATGTAGTTTTGGACACTACACTTGTCATCGTAATTTGGGAAAATTACGAAAAAATTGAGCTACGTTGTGATTACCGTTTACTAATAGGAAAGAAGTTTCACCTCAATGAGTAGCTTCTCCATGCATGGAAAGCATGTGCTAAGATTGGGGCTGATAGATTTTAGTGCTAAGATCTTCACTGTGCGCATGGACTGGGTCAAGCTTGTGGGAATCATTTTCTTGAAGACGGTCGTAAATACATCAAGAAGAAATTTAAAAATGTGAATTTCAAGAAGACGAAGAAGAAGATGAGTGATGTACCTGAACGATTACGGATCCAAGAAAGAGTTCGGAGAATTTGGCAGACGAGTACACCAATGCTGTCAATTTCAGCGCGTGAATGACCCTGATTTTTGTTGGACCTTCTAGATCCGATACAAGCAATCTCTCAAGGAAAGGCGCATTCTCAATGACCATAACGTGGAACAGCTGGAGTGATCTCTTCCCAATTGATGTCTTGTTACGGGGCCAGCAAGACACATAAATCCATCGGAGATTCGTCGAGGCGATGTGGAGGCTAATGAACCCTTGGATCTGCTCAAGACGAAGATACTCGAGCGTAGTACAGGTGCGGAGCAGGTGATCCATAGCCTTCTTCAAGATGACAACGTCGAAGAGGTCGAGCTTCTTGAGTTGAGGGAGAAGAAGGGCGGGTGTCGGTGTCAGAACCGGCAGATCTCAGGTAGGGGGTCCCGAACCGTGCGTCTAGGTGGATGGTAACAGGAGACAGGGGACACGATGTTTTTACCCAGGTTCGGGCCCTCTCGATGGAGGTAAAACCCTACTCCTGCTTGATTGATATTGATGATATGGGTAGTACAAGAGTAGATCTACCACAAGATCGGAGAGGCTAAACCCTAGAAGCTAGCCTATGGTATGATTGTTGTTAGATCCTCTGGACTAAAACCCTCCGGTTTATATAGGCACCAAAGAGGGTTAGGGTTACAGTCGGTTACAATGGTAGGAGATCTACATATCCGTATCACCAAGCTTGCCTTCCATGCCAAGGAAAGTCCCATCCGGACACGTGTGAAGTCTTCAATCTTGTATCTTCATAGTCCGATGGTCCGACCGAAGATGATAGTTCGGTTATTCGGACACCCCCTAGTCGGGACTCCTCGGTAGCCCCGAACCAGGCTTCAATGGCGATGAGTCGTAGCGTAGATTGTCTTCGGCATTGCAAGGCGGGTTCTTCTCCAAATCCTGTGTTCCTGTTGAATAGCGTCCGGCTTCCTGTGAATATTGCGCTCCTTGGCTTCCACGCCCAATAATGGTCGTCTTCCACGTGTTGAACGAATGCGAAAAGTCAGGGTATTTTTACATTTAGCCCCCCTAGCTGCACAAATGAGCTGCCTATAAAAGAGACGAGGATCTAGATCTGAATCACACCATCCTCCCTTTGCGAGCATTCATCGAGGCGATGTCGACAAAATCCCATCCACCATGGGACGATCGGTAGCGGCTCCTCCTCTCGCCTCTCAAAGACTCAGCCTAGAGATTGGGAGAGGTGCTCAAATCCGACACAGTGAGCTAGTGGCGCCCAAACCAAGGGATTTCTTCCCCAGCCTTCATGGTTCGGTTCGAGCCGGACTCGCCACCTATAAGGCGGAAAGCAAGCGGAGGCGCCCCCGGCCCCTCAAAGGAGAGCGGGTATGCCTTGTCTCTTATTTGATAAGAGGGCTTGGATTTCCAATTCATCCGTTTCTCAGGGCTCACTCGGAGTTCTCGGCCTCGGTTGCACAACCTTCCTTTGCCTCCATTTTGCATATTGCGGGCTTCGTGGCCCTTTGCGAGCTGTTTTTGGGCATCGAGGCTTATTTTGCGCTGTGGAAGAAGTTGTTCTGCCTTGTGCCCCGTTCTAAAGAGGGGTCAATATATCAAGTGGGTGGAACCGAACTATGGCGCATCGCCGGGACCGGATATCTATTCGGAACCCAGAAGAAGGCGTCCGAAGACTGGCCTTCGGAATGGTTTTATGTAGAAGATGTCCCCTTGCCGGACCCTATTCAGATCGGCCTCCCTGAGTTCAATAACGCCCCTTTGAAGAAACGCCTAAGCTGGCGTCCACGGAGCCCTCAGAAGGAAAATGACAGGGACATCTTTTACCTGATGAGCCGAATTAGGCTGTTAGCTCATTCTGGACTGACCATGATCAGGGTCATGGCCACATGCATTATGCGGGGGGTGCAGCTGCTCCAGTATAGAGGCCACCCCATGTGGGATTTCAACGGGGAGGACGATGCCACCCGCTGCGGCCGTAAGGGACCGGGATCGGTCGCCGATCTAATGAAGATCTTGTCCGCATTGTACAAGGGAGAAGAGGAGGAATTTCTCGGCGTCAATCCGCAGGGCGGATTTTCTATGAACAAACCTCCAAGCTGGGTAAGCGGACATTTATTTTTGCCCATCCGATCCATACTCCCATAGTCAAGTATCTCATTTTGTGATTTTGGCGTAGGAACTGCGCCGGGCCGTAAAGGATATAAATAGCCCACCTCCACAACCCGAGGATCTGGAACGGTTCCTCGATCCGACCTCCCAAGAGGATCCGGACATATCGATGGAGCTGATCGACGGGGTATTCCACCAACTGAGCATCGATAATGCCTTGGTTGCCATTACGGCCGATTACCCCAGAATACTTCCTGCCTCGCAGGTAACTGAGACCAAAGTCCCAATACTTTGAAAATGACCCATCCGTGCATGTTTTTGATCACCGTATACTAATGGTGTTTCGCAGGGGAAGTCCTTGAGGCGGAAGGCTGAGCCCGCGGCGGCTGGCCAACAAGGGGCAGCACGGCCCAGTAGGCTAAAAAGAAGTGCGGTCCGGATCGAAACTCAGGCACAACGGTATGGCGCGTCACCTTACTCCCTGTCTTTATTCCCGGGAGGCATACTAACGCTCGTGCCATTTCAGGAAGAAGGGCGCTCGCCGGACTGTATCCAAAGAGATTGTCAATCAATCCTCCGCTCGCCAGGCTCCAAAGCCAGGTCCAGAAGCGGAGGCGAACGCGGGGCGTGCATCGGATGTTCCTCCGACAGAGGATGCCGACATGTTATCTGCCACCAATTCCGAGGTGGAGAGTGCCATGAATCACAGGCGCCGCCAGATAGTTCTTCGTGACACGTGTTTCTCCCCAGAGGCATTGGATGCCTTTAATTCGGGAGATGCGCACCTCCGTGCCGCTCAAAATGGTCTAGCCAGAGCCACGAAGCAGTATGTAAAAGACATACGGGTGAGAAAATTTGATGATTATATATGCAAGAGTAGCCCCGAGACTTGAAATAGTTAGAATAACTGATTTAAGGATCATTTATTGTGCAGGATCTTACAGAAAAGAATACCCAACTGTCCCATGAGCTGGAGGAGTGCAAAGCCCAACTTGAGGCCGCACTAGCCACAGCGGGGGAAGCCAAAGAGACCCCCTCTGGTAATATATGCTTCAAAAGATAAGTAATTTGTGAAGTGTGGCATGTGTATAAGTCTGACAATAATATTGCAGATGGCGCCGGGATAGATCCGGACAAGCAACAGCTCATATGCCGCTTAAAGGCCGGCGAGAATGTGCTTACAAGGGTGAGGCAGGAGAAAAATAATCTCCAAGATGCCAACACGCAGCTGGGTGAGGAACTGAAGGATGTTCGTGCCCAGCTATCTAACTCCGTTAAGGAGAATCGGCGGCTTCGACGCGACATTTTTAGTAAGTGCTTGAACGATCTTTGAAAAAGAGTTCGGCGAGGAAGTCGATTACCAGAGTTATGTCTGTAGGTATGCTCACAGGCCGTCCTGCTGAGGAAATGCCCGGTTCTACGGGTGACCTTCTTCCTGATCTCTTGCAACTGCACAAACGAGTTTGGCAGGTGATGAAAGGCGTCGCCCAGGCCTTGTGGCCGTCTGTCTCCCTGCCCGAAGGCCATCGAGAGCTTGCGGAGAAGCTTCAGGGAGCGCGGCAGCGCTTCCGCTTATGGAAGATATCGGCCTGCCGTCAACGCGCCAGGGAGGCCTGGGCCATGGTGAAGACGCGGTATACGAAGGCTGACCCAAACCACATGGCCGAGGTCGGACCTGCGGGGCCCGATGGGAAGGAGATCCCTGTGAGCTTAGTGTATGGCCAAGTAGATTTGGGCGCAAAGTATTCCCAACAGGATTGTAAACTAGACAGCCTGCTGGATGGCATTGAAGAGGAATATGGCCAGTCAAGTTGACTATGTAATTTAAGATGACATGTAAGATGCCTTCTAGCCGAATTGTAGATCGTTTGTCATAGCGGACCTTTTCGCTTCAACCTCGGGACCCAAGTCCGGAGTGTGTCCGAATACCCTCGCGGTTATATAAGAACCGGGGCATGCGTGGAGACCAGGCGTAGGGGTCATTAGTGCTTTATCGGACAAGTGCGAACTAGTTATGTTATATTACATGGTTAGTAATAAACATCTTCGGGAGAATAGTTCCTTAGGGGTTCCTTTCACAGGAGGCATGCCCTAAAGTGCATGTCGGACTGCTAAAAAAGCGAGAAAAACATCTGGGGGCTGATGAATAAATAGGTAAGAAATCGTCTTTTAGTTCACCGACCGAATATTCCCTTAAGAACGCTAGCTTCGGCTTCACCAGTCCGAGGTACATATCCGGTGACCCAAAGAATAATAATCGCAGAGGTGCTCCCTTTACCGCCTAGCCGAACAATCGAGAACGTAGGGTAAGGACAGGAGCCAGGCAACCCAGCTTGGCCAAAACTTAAGTCATATCGATGCATATAATGGTGAATAAAAGGTACATGCGGAAGTGTGACACATGTGTTGGGCATGAAGCCCTTGTAAATAAGCTTCTGTTAAAGAAGCCCCCAGGTATAATGAGCGCGGATAGTGCGTCACGTGTGTGCGAACAATGCGCAAACAAGCTTTCAAAGGCTGTAATAGGAAAGGGAGGAGAAGGAGAGAAATAGAAGACAAATAATATGTAAAATATAGACGGAGGAAGGAGACGAACTCAGAATCCGGCGCTAGGCGTAGAATCTTCGGAAACGGGCTGCGTTCCATGGGGTCGGCTCGAGTCGGTTATCCGATGCATCTCGCAGGCAGTACGCTCCACCGGTCAGGACTTGGTCGATGATAAAAGGACCTTCCCATTTGGGCTTGAGTTTGTCCTTTTTCTTGTCCGGCAAGCATAGAACTAACTTGCCAACGTTGTAAGTTTTGGCCCGTACTTCTCTGCTTTGATATCTTCGAGCTTGCTGTTGATAAAATGTGGAACGGGCTTTTGCCACGTCACGCTCCTCCTCCAATGCGTCCAAACTGTCCTGCCGATCGAGCTCGGCTTCTCTTTCTTCGTACATGCACACGTGAGGTGAGTTATGAATTATGTCACAGGGCAGAACTGCCTCTGCGCCGTATACCATGAAGAATGGTGTAAATCCGGTGGTGCGATTCGGAGTGGTCCGCAGCCCCCAGAGTACGGAGTCGAGCTCCTCTACCTAGTGCGTGTTAGATTCCTTGAGGGACCGCACTAATCTGGGTTTGATGCCGCTCATGATTAGACCATTTGCTCGCTCGACTTGACCATTAGTTTGAGGGTGATAGACTGAAGCATTGTCGAGCTTGAGGCCCATGTTTTTGCACCAGAGTTTAACCTCGTCGGCCGTAAAGTTCATGCGTTATCAGTGATGATGCTATGGGGACGCCAGAACGTGTGTCGACCCACGATATGAAGTCTATCACCGGTCCGGATTCGGTCGTCTTAACAGGTTTGGCCTCTATCCATTTGGTGAATTTATCCACCATGATCAGTAGGTATCTTTGTTTTTGGGTTCCTTCTTTAAGGGGTCCAACCATGTCAAGCCCCCAGACCGTAAAGGCCTAGGTTATGGGTGTAGTTTTGAGGGCGGTGGGTGGCATGTGGCTTTGATTAGCAAAGAGCTGGCAACCGACCACTACTAGGGAAAAGCCTATACACGGAATCTTAGCAACAGCGCGGCTCAAAAATGAACGCTGCTGCTAACTAGTAGTAGCGTGTGTTCTGTAAACTCGCTGCTGCTAAGGATTTACTAGTAGTGCGGTCGGCTTAAAATGCGCTGCTACAAATATCGACCGGCGGTGTTCACCTAACTCTAAGTAGCAGTAGCGCGGTCGAGCGAACCACGCTAGTGCTAAATATGTAGCAGTAGCGCCATACCACAAAGCGCGCTGCTGCTAATTCCTTAGCAGCAGCGCATTTTAGATCCCGCGCTACTGCTAACCCGCACCAACCCAACACCTTTCCCCACCCATCCCTCCCCTCCCCCTCCTCTCTTTTCCTTCCCCCTACCTCCCCGTCCCCCTCCTCTCTTCCCTTCCCCCTACCTCCACCACATGCTCCCACTCTCACTCTTCTTCTTCCTCAATACTTCTCCCCCGTTACTCTCTCTTCTATCCACCTTTCTCTCTCTTCATTACTCCTACATAACTACACCACCTCCATTAATGCATCTCCTTTCTCTTTTTCCTTCCCCCTCCACTAGTTGAAGTTATGTCCTCCCAAATTAGGTAGCTAGGAAGATGTAGGATTTAGTTAAGTGACCTATTTGCCCCCTAACTAGATCTATCTTTGTCAAGAAGAGGTTTGTGCACTTTTGATCTCCCTACAACATCATCTCCACCGTGTGCTCGATCTCGATCGAGATAGAGGTGATGAAAATTTCATGCTTTTGCAAAATGGAAATATGTTTATGTGTGTGTGATATGTTTGTGGAAATTGTGTGTGTGGCATGAGTTGACGCCGTCAAATTGTGCTTTTGAGTTGCCTATGTTTTGTTGAAATGTCGATTTATTTCCGTTTCGGCGAATTCCGGGCAAACTCTAGATCCATATATGTCCTATTTTTAGGGAAGGTCATGCCAAAATTTTTTTATGACTTTGATGCATGCATGCATTTTTATAATCAATTTGTTTATTATTACCGTGCGAGTTGGCGATGGTCGATTGGAGCGATGGTGGACAGGTGGTTGCGATCGGCGGTGCAGGACATGAAAGAAAATAACCGGATAGAGGTTTTATGTCCGTGTCGAAAATGCAAAGGAATAGTTTGGCTCGACCCCCATGGCGATGGTGGGTGTCGAAGCGCACCTGCTCATGACTGGTTTCATGGATGGCTATACTCGGTGGATAATTGAAGATGAGGATGGCGATGTTGAGGATGCCGACGGGCAGGGCAATGATGACACGGGCAAGGCGAAGAGATGATCGATAATGGCGGCGGGGAAGAGGCGGACATGGCAGCGGAGAATGGGCGGACATGGCGGAGGAGAAGGGTCGGACATGGCGGCGAAGAGAACGACATGGACTCCACGCAGCAGAGTTAAATCGGTACTAAGTTCAATTGTGCGGGACCCTCATGTTCAAGCATTGCTTCCAAGGAGGCAATCTTGAGAGAGCTACTTCTAGAGAGGAGGCTAAGCTAGAGCAAGCTGGTGGTAGACTCGAACACTCCATTGTATGATGTTTGCAATCTGAGGTGACCGCTTGAGTTTCACGCTCCAACTCCACAGAGCGAAGGCTAAAAACAAATGGACCGACACTAGCCTCGATGAGCATCTCAAGTACCTAAAGGATGTTATTCCCGCGGGTAATCTATGTCCTACTAGTGTTGATGAGGCCAAGAAGATCGTGTGCCCTCTTGATATGCCACATGTTAGATACCATGCATGCATCAACGATTGCATAATTTATCGGAAGGAGCATGCGGAAAAAACAAGCTGCCTGGTGTGCAATGCTTCTCGATACAAGAAGGCCGGGAAGAAATGTCCCCAGAAAGTTGTATGGTACTTACCGATCCTCCCGTCTCGAGGTATTGTAGATCCCAAGGAAGCTAAGCTAATCGCTGCAGCGGAGAGGAAGAAGCCCGGCGATGGAGATGATCGAAGCTAAGACACGTGAAGGATGGAAGCGGTGGAGAGCGTTGAACAGCTTCTATCAGTATTTTGAATGTGATGCAAGGAACATCGTGCTCGGCGCGTGTACCGATGGCATGAATCCGTTTGGCAACCAGAACACCAACCATAGCACATGGCCCATGTTTGTATGGATGTACAACCTCCCCCCTGGTTGTGCATGAAATCGAAGTACATTCACATGAGCATGCTTATTCAAGGGTCGAAACAACCAGGAAATAATACTAATTTGTATCTGGGGCTACTTCAATAGGAGTTAGACACGTTATGGAAAACACTGGCCAAGACATGGGGCCTTGACAAAGGTGAGTATTTCTACATGAGAGCGCGTTGATCACGGCGGTGCGAGGACTATCTCGATTACGGATATGTGGCGGGCGGTGTGCCATGGATATTACGGATGCACGCGATGCATGGATGATACGACGTCTCAGCAGCTAACGTCAAGGAAAGATGGCGGGTCTAGGAAAATCGTGTACATGGGGCATCGAAGATGGCTTGAACAGGACGACCCGTGGAGAAACCGTGGAGATCTATTCAATGGCCACGATGAGCATCGAGGACCTCCACGTAAGCGGAGTGGTGCCGAAATCGATGAGCTGTTGAAAAACTGGAAGGAGTGCCCCACGCCGGGAAAGACAATGAGAAAGGCGCGGAGCCGCTGCTGAAGGTATGGAAGGCGAGGTGCGTGTTGCGGGACTTGGAATCTTGGCACAAACTCGATACACCTCATTGCCTTGATCAAATGCATATTTGTAAGAATGTCCTTGAGAGCTTGCTCGCAACAACGATGAACATGCGGATAAGACCAAGGATGGGCGAAGGCAAGAAAAGACTTGGAAGATTTGAAAATCAGGGAAGATCTGCACATGCCGCCCGTAAAATGTCAAGCGAGGCGAGAGCGAAGAGAGGCACGGGAGAAGAAGGGCAAGAAAATAAAGAAAGAGGATTATTGCCCCTTCTTGCTTCACCTTAAGTCGGCTGAGATCAATCAATTCTTTAAGTGCCTTACGGAGTGAAAGTTAGTTCGATTCTTGTGGCAAGATAAGTAGATATCTAGACACGGACAAGAAAAGGTTCATGGGATGAAGTCTCATGACTGTCATGTGATGATGGCGCAGATACTACTGTTGCCCTTAGAGGATAATGGACAAACACGTCCGTGACACACTTATTGGTCTCTGCAACTTTTTCGGCGTTATCTCTCGAAAGTCGATTAGTGTGAAGCAGCTCCAAAGGCTACTGAGGAAGAGATCGTTGTGATCTTGAATGAGCTTGAGATGTACTTCCGCCCGCGTTCTTGACGTGATGGTGCATCTGTGTGTCCATATTGTGGATGACATAATAGACACTGGGGCCGTCATTCTGCACAAC
The DNA here is from genome assembly GCA_021437245.1 of Aegilops speltoides. Lineage (NCBI taxonomy): Eukaryota > Viridiplantae > Streptophyta > Magnoliopsida > Poales > Poaceae > Aegilops > Aegilops speltoides. The sequence continues at coordinate 39,868,539 of CM038143.1, forward strand.
ATGATGCCGTTTGAGAGGATGAATGGGATCATCAAAGGATTCATTAGTAACATGTCCCGTCCGGATGGAAGCATCGTCGAGGGCTATTTGGCACAAGAGTGCATCTCTTTACGTGAGAATTTTCTATATGGCGCAGACCAGCCGCTTTGGTGTTAGTGTTGGTTTTCCGTTAACAAGCACGATGGTAGGCTCGAAGGAGATGGTCCTCGCAGCGGTCGCGAGGAACTGCGTGGCATACTCGGATCGGCCTAGCGAATTTGTGAGCAAACTTGGTAGTGCTACAACACCTAGGCGAGGTAGATCCTTTCGTAGCCTTTGCACAAAGAAATTATCGCAAAGAAGTATCGTGACCGGGGGTATGCGGGGATGAGCCTTGAAGTTACTAGAGAGGACAACTCCACTTTCTGCATTGGTTCAAAGAGCATATTATTGCTAATCCCGAAGGAGGGCTCTAAGGACGGATTGCTCATATCGCCTTAGCACATGGCCCTCGCCCAACCTCGTAACCTATCGGGCATATGATATGAGCGGATACACGTTCTACGGAGGCCAAAGAAATGGGCGGTGAAGTTCGAACTCGGGGTGACGATGGAATGCATGACCGGCGGCGACAACAGCGCAAGAATCGAGCGATTTTATGGAAGGGTTGAGGAGATCGGCAGCTTGACTACTCTAGACTGCACAACACGACGATGTTCCGTGTCGGATGGGCTAAGAATGTCGAAAGAAAGCGGATGTTCATTACCATGACTATACGACACCAAGAGCGCTACCGTGAACGCTATCGCAAAAAACGAGCCATGGGTACATGCTAAGCATGTGACACAATGCTTCTTCATAACTGACCCGCGCAATCCCAGCCGTGTTGTCGTGAGGAGAGGCAAAAGGAACATCATTGGAATGTATGGAGTCGACAACGAGGAAGATTATGATCAGTACGGCAACCCAATGAGGGAAGATGACGACGATGAAGTATATGTCAAAAGAAGAATCAATACTACATTACCTAAGAAAAATCGTACTCCAGGGAACAGGCAAAGTCACAATGAGGGGCTCAATTATTCTTCGACAAACAAGAAGGGAAAGAAGCTGACTCAAAAATGAAAGCGTCGACCGAGGAAGCGTATGTTATGGGTCCAATGATGTGTAATATATATATGTTCCTATTTTGTATACACACTTAGCCATTATTATGCATGGGTCCAATGATGTGTAATATATATGTTCCTATTTTGCATACATATTTAACCATCAAATGATGCAATATATATCGCCCTCCCTTCGTTCACTGCCCTCGAGAAATAAAAGTGGGATAAAATAAAGGAAAAGAAAAAGGAAAACTGGCGATGGCGACGGTAGTAGCAGCGCGTTTTGCATAAACCGCTGCACTCTTGAATTTAGTAGTAGCGCACTTTTCCTAAACCGCTACAGACTACTGATGTTAGTAGCAGCGTTTTGACATAACGCCATCTGCTATGTCTACTTAACATAAAATTCTCACTCGCCTGCTTCATCCGCCATTTCCCCAAATCCCCTCTCTCTCCCCGTCAGACCGCCGCACCGACCAGCCAGCCCGGCTCGACTCCACCGACTCCACGGCGCGCGCTAGCCCGACCAGTGCTCGCCCGTCCGGCCCTCGACCCGACCGGCGCGGCGCTAGCCGACCCGCCGCTCGCCTGACCCGGCCGACCCTCGCCCCGACTCAGCGGCCGGCGCTCGCCCCGACCCAGCCGCTCGCCCCGACCCGTCGGCCCTCGCCTCCCTCCTCTCCCCTGCCGGCTATCGTCGGGCCTGCCTCCTCGCCCCTGCACTCTCTGTAAACCCCCCTCTCTCTGCTAGGGTTCTTCGGTTATGTTAATTAATTTGGTCATCTATTTAGTTATGAATTTAGCTAGGTTTCAAAATTAGCTGAATTTATATGCAAATTTGAACTGGGCATGTGATATGTGCATATGTCATGTTTTGGACATGTCATGTTTGGAAAATGATCCAAGTGGCCTATGTTATGCCGGAATGTTGATTCATTTCCGTTCCGGTGAATTCAGGCGCTCGATATGTCCATTTTTTAGCAAAGGTCATGCCAAAATTTCCCGTGAATAAAGGCATGATTTGTGCTACATAGTTGGCATATCGAGTGCTGGCACATAGATTTCTTTTTATGTCATTTCTCATTTATTCATACTTATAGAAATAAATGAGGCCACTTAATCATAGGAAACATGTCGAACAATGAAGAAAGCTGGGCCTTGACCAAGATGCGGGCGAGATGGATTATGAGGGTGAACAAGAGTACCTCGACTATTTGTTGCTAAGCAAGGTTTGCGGTCGGCCTCAATGATGGTCTTGACACGACATCGACACCCGCGGCGCCGGCACCGATGGCGGCACCGAGACCGTTGGGGAAGGTCTTGTCGGGAAGGTACCGGCCCCGATGTCGCTACCGAAAAGAGGAAGCATAAGAAGCGAGAGGATCTGAAAACTAGGGATTGGACGACTTGTGATCACAAAGATGGCACTGGCAAGTTTGAGCCGTTAGAGCCGAAAGAACCTCGCAAGTGCTATGGGAACCAAGTAGGATGCATCCCTACGGAATCTTGTGACATCAAGCAGCGATGACTTAAGGAGTAAAGAACATTTGTGTGATTGCTCCTAACGAAGTTGCACAAGAGATTCAAGTTCCCCGACCGGGATGATAACATAGAACAACCGTGGGATGATCCGAAGATAAAAAAGATTAACAATCACGCCATGGGCATGTTCAGCAATGATTTGGACTCCAGGAAAGGGAGGGTGAAACGAGCTATTGAGGCTGATGAACCCCTGTCCAAGATTCTAGAGGAAAATCCGAAACTTACGGAAGAGGAGTTCGAAAAGTTCAAGGACACTTGCGCTACCGAGGCAGCCAAGGCTAAGGTTGCGAAATTTAAAAGCCTTCAGCAAAGGAACATGGGGAAGAATCGCCTCGGAAGCTGTGGCTACCTCGGTAAAAGGCCCATATGGGATAAGGAGGACACGGAACGTGAAGCCACGGGTGTCCCAGATCCCTTCGCGAAGTTCACCAACCCCTTGGAGCATGACTTCAACAGGGCCCGCTACAAGTGGGACAAGGAAAAAAAGGTTTTTTACACGGACAAGATCACAAGGAAATTGATTAGACTACTAGGCCTTCGTCTTTGGCTGAGCTCGACGCCGTCACGGTAGTTACATGTCGCACCAACATATATATATATATATATATATATATAATATTCCATTTTTGTTGCATTTCGGTTGTTTTACGCCACAGACATATGTGTTTGCAGGCGAAAGAAACCCCGTGCACCATACTCTACTTGATCAAAAGCCAGAAGGTGGACGTGGGAAAGGGGATGATAATGGACCCTCTCAACGCATGTTCCACAGCCAGCCGATCCCCGCAGGGCACTTCAGGGTTAGCTTGACCAGTGTGAAATCGGGGCACGAGGATTTGTCTCCTCCAGTACAACATGTGGGAGCGGACGACGAGACCCCGCCGTGGATTGGAAGCTGCAAGGGTTGGGTGCTGCTATGGCCGAAGAATCTTATTCGTCTGGAGCTGGCCAAGACCACATCAATAACTACCACACGTCAACAAGCATGTGCGGAGACCACCACCCCGCCTACTCAATTACCAGCTCCTATAGTGCCGGGTGAGAGCGGAGGACGACATGATGAAGGGGGTGCAATAGTACTGGCTGATGTAATTTCTCCTGTAGAACAGAGAATGGATGATGAGACGGAGGTCGACCCTATGGATTACCTCAATACAAACGCGTATGACTGTGACATAGATATGATGAGTCAACCATATGACGAATCAGGCAATCAGCTTGCTAATGAGGATATGGATGATATGCCCGGGTAGGGTCGTACCATGGATTGCAAAAAGTCTCTCTTCATGAAATCCACATAGGACACGCCTGAAGATGCCACCTCAACACAGGCTCAACTAGCCGGGCGCGATGGTCGTACAGTACTTAGCCCGGGAACACTGGGCAGGGGTTAAGGAAGGGTGCGGAAGGTGTGCCCAAGAAAAGGAGAGGAAGAGATCGGGAAGGTAAGCGCCTCCAAACAAGCGAGCACACAGCAGCAGACGATGCATTACGAAGGCGTGTACCCTTGAAAGGTGCGGTCATGTTCCATCTCATGGCGAGCCGATGCTACGCGCGAAACCGCTGGAGGCACTATCGAGGATCTCGAGAGCTGCACGACCATGTCTTGTCGTGAGAAAAGCCTACTAGCCTCAAAGGATCTAGGATATCCGACATCTGCGGCTCGTGTGCACGAGGGGAAGTGCTACGTCGACACACGGCCCGCGGAGGTGCTCTTCTGTGGTTTGACCATATCTTTGAGATGTTTCTAGCAAAGGCGACTTGATTTTACTATCGTCCGCCTTTTGCGCTACATATGAGCTCCATCATGAAGAGTGAAGAAGTCTCGCAAATCGTGTGGCGGATCCGTACTACATGCACGAGTCTTTCTTGAGTCTCGGCGACTTTGGCGTGAAACTGCTAGGGAGTACCTCCAAAACTTCATAGTACAGAATAAGGACCGGAAATTGTCCTCGTGCCTTATCATCCAAAGTAAGTCAGTTCGGACAACCCTTTCGTACATTTCAATCATTCCTTCTCTTTCATATGGGGAATAATTTGAGGTGTCTTTTCCCAGCAACAAGGCGCGCCGTCCTTATCGTTCTTTACCCGCAAGTCTCCCACGCCGTGTATTTTGACCCTTCCAGAGACTACGATAAAAAGGACTACACCCACATAATGAATATTCTAGATGATGCTCTCCAAGGCTTCAGCTTTAGGGGTGGCCACGTGCAGATCAAGAAACAAAGGAACAAGAAGATGGGTTTCGCGCATAAAACTAACTTCTCCTGCATCCATGTCCCAAAACCAAGCAAGAAGGATGGATTCTACATCGTCCATCTCATGATTCAGTTCAACACGGATCACCAAAAGCTTCGCATTAACAGCAGAAATGATGATCATATCCACAAGTGGCTAGAATCTCATGGAGAAGCAAATTATAAACTTAGAGATGACTTCTTTCACATCCAAAGCGACATTGCGACGATCATCATGAAAGAAGTCATCGATGAAAGGATGTTACACCACGGCCCTATATCGCGGTGACGTCCGAACTTCGCATAGGCATGCAACGTCTAGACCTCACGCTGTTCAAGAAGCTAGGGTTCGTCCTCGATGATATGGAAGGATGGAACTTCTAGTGATTTATGATGCCGATGATGATGATATGTGTCGGTTGAACTTGTATACTTTTTGTAGCGATGAAACTTTGTGATGTCCACGGTCCCTGCCGAACTTGCGTAACGCTACTTTGTTAGTTTGCGTACGATGACCTACGTACCTCTAGTTAACTAATTTGTGTACTATATATGTTGCATCTAGTTGCTAACCCTTTCTTTTTCGGTGTTTCTCTAGTATATTTTGTTGCATATATATGATTGTACATCCTCTTCATGAACATGCATCTCTAACTGGTACCTAGTTTCTTGATGGCGAGATGGAAATGCTATGTCGTGTACAAAGGGAAGGTTCCGGGGGTGTACAACGAGTGGCATGAGTGTCGGCGCAAGTGAATGGGTTCCTGGCGCCAGCCATAAAAACTTCAAAAGCGGCACAAGAAGGAGAAGCTAGTTACTTGAGGTTCACACTAGCGAGAGAGGACTCAGAATCGCCACCTCATGTCTTTGCATAGTTCGCTCTCACTCATAGTGATAGCACTTCTTGCGTATACCTTTGTTTAGATGGATAGCGTTGTTGTAGTTGCAAGTATTGAGACTTGCATGTATTGCTATTTTGAGATGATGACAAGATATCACTTTGTGTTGGATGATGATTATGATGAGACTATTTGTATGTACATGCTATGATTACATTTGTGGTCTCGTAGGCATTTGTATGTGTATCATGATGACATTTCTATGTGCTATAGATTCTTCTACAAAGCCTGTTCAAATACAAAACAAATATGCCAAAAAAACTACTTAAATTAGCGATGGCGAGTGTATAAAAGTTAGCGGCAGCGCCTCAATAGCGATGCGCGTCTAGCCAAAGCGCACTAAGCGCTACTAGCGATAGCGAGATTCCTCTAACCGCTGCTTTGCTAAACTTTTATAGCGATGGCAGCGGTGAGCACGCAGCGCTACTACTATGCGTTAGCTGTAGCACCTTATTAGTAGCGCGTGTACCCGCGCTACTGATACATCTAAAACCCGCGCTGCTGCTAGCCTTTTCCCTAGTAGTGGACGCATCGTTGGACTATGTCCTTCTGCCCAGGCCATCGGCCAATAAAATCCTGTATGGAAGGCCTTGCCTACAAGGGCCCGGGCTGCGGCGTGGTGCCCGCCGAGTCCGGCATGAATTTCAGCCAGAAGGTTCCGCCCTTCCTCTTCGGAGATACACCTTTGAAGGACTCCGGTTGTGCTTTTATTGTAAAGCTCTCCCTCATGGACCTTATAGCTAGGCTTTAGATCGCTGCACTATGCAGCGGGCCTCGTTTTGGTCCTCGGGAAGTTCCTGACTGGTTAGGTAGGCTAGGATTCCGTCCACGAGGCAATGACTTCCATTATTACGTGGGCTGAGGATGTTACTTCGTTGGCAGAACCGCCATTGTGTCAGAATGTTGGTGTCGGGCAGTGCGGTTGGGTCCGGATTATTATTTCCGGATTCCCCCTCCCATAGTACGGATGGCTTGAACAGCCTCTCTAGGAAGATGTTGGGAGGGATGGCATCGCGCTTTGCACCAATGAGTGCCAATACGTCTGCTGCCTGGTTGTTATCCCGGGCTATATGGTGAAATTCTAGCCCCTCAAACCGAGATGACATTTTTAGGACGGCGTTGCGATAAGCTGCCATTTTTGGATCCTTTGCATCGAAGTCTCCATTTATTTGGGATATCGCGAGGTTCGAATCCCCGTGCACCTCTAGGCGTTGAATGCCCATGGAGACTGCCATCCGGAGGCCATGTAGAAGGGCCTCGTATTCGGCTGCGTTGTTGGAGTCCGTATACATTATCTGGAGTACGTATTGAACCGTATCTCCGGTTGGGGACGTCAGGACGACGCCAGCCCCCAGAGCAGCCAACATTTTGGAGCCGTCGAAGTGAATGATCCAGTTGGAATATGCGCCGTACCCTTTAGGGAGTTCGGCTTCAGTCCATTCGGCGATGAAGTCGGCCAAAACTTGCGACTTAATAGCTGGCCGTGGCTTATAGGTTATGTCGAACGGGAGGAGCTCAATGGCCCATTTGGCAATCCGGCCCGTCGCGTCGCGGTTGTTTATAATGTCATTAAGAGGTACTTTGGAGGCTACTGTTATCGAACACTCTTGAAAGTAGTGTCGCAGCTTAGGGATGCCATGAACACCGTGTGCGCTATCTTTCGATAATGCGGTACCGTGACTTGCATGGAGTCGGGGCGGTGGACACGTAGTAAACTGGTTTTTGAAGGGGGAACTTGTGTCCGTCCGTTTCTTGTTCGACAACGAGCACCGCGCTCACCACTTGATGAGTTGCCGCGATATATAATAGCATTGGTTCGCCTATATTGGGCGCGGCCAGGACCGGGTTTATTGCCCATATGGCTTTTATTTCTTCGATTCCAGTCGTGGCGGCATCCGTCCACTCGAAGTGTTCGGTGCGTCGGAGGAGGCGATAAAGGGGTAATGCCTTTTCTCCTAAACGGGAGATAAAGCGGCTTAAAGCCGCCACGCATCCGTCAATTTTGTATTTGTTTGAGGTCCTTTGGGATATCAATTGTGTGAGCTTCGGATATTGGCTGGGTTTGCTTCAATTCCTTTACCGGATACAATGAAGACCAAGAGCTTTCCGGCTGGTACACCGAAAACACATTTTTCCGGGTTAAGCTTAATGTCATATGTTCAGAGATTATCGAACGTGAGCCTCAAATCGTCTACTAGAGTTTCGACGTGCTTGGTTTTGACAACCACATCGTCTACATATGCCTTCGCTGTTTTGCCGATCTGGTTTGCTAGACATGTCTGAATCATGCGCTGATATGTTGCACCAACGTTTTTGAGCCCAAAGGGCATTGTGTTGAAGCAGAATGGGCTGTATGGGGTGATGAATGCCGTTGCGGCCTGGTAGGGCTCTGCCATCTTAATTTGGTGGTAGTCGGAGTATGCGTCGAGGAAACACAATGAATCGTGTCCTGCGGTAGTGTCGATGATTTGATCGATGCGGGGGAGGGGGAAGGGATCCTTTGGGCAAGCCTTGTTGAGGTCTTTAAAATTGACGCATAGGCGCCATGATTTGTCCTTCTTTGGTACCATCACCAGGTTTGCTAGCCAGTCCGGATGTTTTATATCTCTGATGAATCCGGCCTCCAATAATTTGGCTAGCTCCTCTCCCATGGCCTGTCTCTTGGGTTCAGAGAAAGCGCCAAGAGCCTGTTTGGTAGCTTGAATCCTTTTATGATGTTTAGGCTGTGCTCGGCCAGCGGCGTGGGATTCTGGCATGTTTGGAGGTGCGAGCAAAGATGTCCCAATTTTGCGTAGGAATTCTCGTAGTGCGGCGTCTATATCAGGGTTTAATTGTGCCCTAATGGAGGCCGTTTTTGTAGGGTCCGTTGAGCCATCCCTCCAGTACGGTTCCTTGCCCTATAGAGGGTTTTTGCTTTTTGGTACTTAACCCGGGTGCCTGGCGATGATGCACCCTTTTATTTCGGACTGGGGTTGTATTCAGGACCGGACTGTCCCAAAAGTTGATTTCGGTTTTCCAGGCGCTTTCCATTGCACAATACTTTCATACTATGGACGCCAAGTCAGCGAAGCGTGTAATTTCACGACGACTTACGGTGTTGAGGATTCCCTTGTCCGTGCAATTATTGCAGAAGAATGAAATGGCATCCTCCTCACGGCAATCCTGTATCCTGTTTATGACCAGGAGGAATCTAGCCCAGTAATGGTGTACTGTTTCTGCGGGCTCTTGCCGGATTTGGGATAGATCGCTTGTGTTTGGGTGGGCGGGTGGAATTAAATTCGGAACCCCGTCCACTTTAAAACTCAGGGGCCAAGTAGTTTCCGAACTTTGATGCTTGGGTTCTTGGATGTTGTCCAATGAATCTGGCCCGCTGCCTGAATTTTGGTTCAGGGCTTGAGTAACATCCTCCCCTCCGCGGGAATCCGGCATGGAGGGATCGGGAATCCGGACATATCTAGTCCTTAAGATAGAAGAAGGGTCGCCGTATTCTTCCTCTACCACAGCAACATGGTGGGTTTCCTGGGGAGAGTTAATCTCTCTCAGATCGGGTTTAGGCCCAATCTGATCATAGTCTGTAGTGACTCCTAGGGCGGCGATGCGATCCAAGAGCTCGTTTAAGGAAGAGAGCTCCATCGGATCTAACTGCTGGGCGAGTTCCGAGCTAACGTGAAGATTGTTTTCGATGACCCGAGAAGTCATCGTTGGCGCGGCGGCCGAACAAGCAGTCATTAGAAAACCGCCTATCCGGAGAGTTTGGCCGATAGCCAAAGCTCCTTTAGCCACAGTGTCGTCTTTAAAGACGGGACGGGGCATCCTTCCTTATGGCGACGACATAGAGGAACTCTCAATGAAAGCACCAATGTCGGTGTCAAAACCGGCGGATCTCGGGTAGGGGGTCCCGAACTGTGCGTCTAGGCGGATGGTAACAGGAGACAGGGGATACGATGTTTTTACCCAGGTTCGGGCCCTCTAGATGGAGGTAAAACCCTACTCCTGCTTGATAGATATTGATGATATGGGTAGTACAAGAGTAGATCTACCACGAGATCAGAGAGGCTAAACCCTAGAGGCTAGCCTATGGTATGATTGTTGTTCGTCCTACGGACTAAAACCCTCCGGTTTATATAGGCACCGAAGAGTGTTAGGGTTCCACAGAGTCGGTTACAATGGTAGGAGATCTACATATCCATATCACCAAGCTTGCCTTCCACGCCAAGGAAAGTCCCATCTGGACACGGGACGAAGTCTTCAATCTTGTATCTTCATAGTCCAGGAGTCCGACCGAAGATGATAGTTCGGCTATCCGGACACCCCCTAGTCCAGGACTCCCTCAGCGGGCGCGGCATTAATCTGGGGAAGATAGCATGAGCTGAAGCTGGCACGGCGCAGCGTTGGCGTGAGGCGGGGCGGACGGCGGCGAGAGCGACATCGTCCGGCTTCAAAGCTGAGCTCCTCGAGCTGATCTAGGGCGGGGATAAGAACCACTCATCAAACTTGGGTTGGACCTTGCGGTTGGTACTGAACATGCGGATGTCAAGGCGTCTGGCTGGCCGAGTGCGATGAAAGGATCTTGGAGGCTATGGCCATGCGTTTGCAATCCCGCCACGGAGGCAATTGTCGACGGTGAGGTTGAGGGGACGAGCGCCGAGGGGCGCCACCGCCGAGAGAGCAGGCGGTCCGCCGACAGATTTGGTGGGGAGGAGGCCGATGATGACGAGCAGCATGTCGTCGGGAGGATCTTGATGAAGTCGAGCTCGCGGATGCGGTTTTGGCTCGAGTGGCCTCCGCTTGTTGGCTGCCTCGCCGTCCATCTCAACCGGGCGGCGACGCTGGTGTACACGTGTGTTGGTGTGTGTTGCGTCTTTGGGTGTGCGCGTGAGTCGTCCTTCATGCATGCCGTCGCGCGATGGTGAATTGTCTTGAAAGTCGTCCTTCCTGTGAGAAGTTTGTCGTCAATCGCCCTCAATTTACTAGCGTGCAGGGTGCTACCCGAGTGGTTTCAACTTTGTTTCCTTCACGCGTGTCGAGATGGGCCTCTAGTTTACTTATTTTCACCCATTGCCACATGGGCTAGCACACCAAGATACAGAACATGAGCTGACAACGCAACATGTGGATTGGTTGACCGGTCAACTAAACAATATACGGAGCTATACGCTGACACAATGAGCGTATAATCCGTCGGTATAGAGAGTTCGAGTGAGACGGGAGGCCCGTGAGAGATAGCAGAGAGAGAGAGAAAGAGCTACTCCCTCCGTTTGATAATGTAGTTACAACATTTTTTTAAGTCAAACTGTTGAAACTTTGACCAAGTTTATAAAGAAAATACTTATATCTGCAATACCAAAGATAAATGATAGTATGAAGTAAGTACATGTTGTGATGAATCTAATGATCGTTCCGGATGTAAATGTTTTTCTCCACATATACCTGGTCAAACTTTTCGATGTTTGACTTTTCAAAACATCCCTATGCTTATGGACGTGTGAGTCCCTAACGAGAGAGAGAGAGAGAGAGAGAGAGAGAGAGAGAGAGAGAGAGAGAGTGTGTGTGCGTGTGTGAAAGAGACATGGACAACACACGATAAAAGTGGAGAAAAAGCGTCGAGTCTTATGCAAACATATCACACATGCATCTTGACAATGGAGGCAAGGTGAGGAGATAGTGTGTGGTTGTTTGGAACCGAGAGAGGAAGACCCTAGCACGTGGCCAAGAGGGTCGACAAACAAGGGAGAGAGGTCGAGAGAGCGTCGGAGAAAATGCAGACATGGGGAGGAGAGAGTGTATATTTGTCATAGAGAGATTCCCTGGAGATCATGATGGGACTACATGGGTGGGAGATCGAGTGACAAGGTGTGTGCGCGATAGAAGATGCCCCGAGAGATATCGAGATAGACGTATGGATGGAAGGAGACAATACGTGTGTCCCTGATGGCTAGTAAGAGATAATCATACTTAGGAGGGGGGAGTGCTTGTGTCTATGGCCCTGTTTGGATATTCTAACTCAGTTAGATGTTAGAGTTAGATTCTAACCCTGGACTAACTCTATGTAAAGAGGTGTTTGGATGGCAGGGTTAGATGGAGCGCGGATACAACGAAGCACCTTCACAGGCGGTGCGAGAGGGAGGGAGGGAGAGGACGAGAAGCTTCGAGGAAGTGGGGAGGGATTTGCTGCGGGGAGAGCAAGAGAAAAAAGTGTTTATTAGTGGTCCCGATAAGAACTAACCCAAATAAGCACCTCTTGGATGGGTTAGTTTTTTTGGATGGGTTAGATGCATCTAACCTAAACTAACCCTCCTGTTTGGATCTTTTTGGGTTAGTTGACTCCAAACTAACCCAAACTAACTCTAACCCATGGATCCAAACAGAGCCTATAATGGAGTGAGGGATTATGGTACTAGGGCGGAGAGTGTTGGATGGGTCTATATGCATAGTGCGAGCGAGACATGTGTATGTGTGAACCAGGGAGATATAAGGCCTATTTCGCTTGCGTCGTGAGCATCTTTTGCGTGCCGTGGGGTTGTGGCTGGATTTCATGCATGCTTGTTTGGTTGCTACCCTGTGAAAAAGAAAGCCCGCCTGGGCTGGGTTCCCTTGCACTTTAATTAGCCTGGCTGAACTCCAGACACTGTAAGTATCCTGGCCCAAGTGACCGATTTCGAACACCTGGCCGTGCCTGGTCGTGTGGCCACGAGTCTAACAGCAACATGGATGGATATTAGCATTAAATAATTGATGCATGGATTGATTGATAGGACGTTGATGCTTTGCTCGCCGGGCATGAACCAAACGCTTGACACCACACAAGCTGGCCAGCAGAAATATTTTACATCTCACGTCCACACCAGCGGTACCAACCATCAAGGCATGAGGTCGGTCACAAACCAAACTGACCAATAAAGTTTGAGAGAGATTGAGGAGCCCCGATAAGGCTGAGTGGTGCGTCAGATAGCTGAGAGGGGGAAAGAGACATTCCATCCGCTCGATAATGCAGTGCATGTAAATTTTTTAGAAGTCAAACTTTGGAAACTATGATCAAGTTTACACAAATGTTATTTATATCTACAATACCAAAGATACATCATACAAAACTACATCTCATGGTGAATCTAATGGTATATATTTGCCGTACTAGATGTAATTCTTTTTCTCCACGTACATGGTCAAACTTTGTGATGTTTGACTTTTCAATAAATCTATGTGCTATGGGAGGTGAGTGCCTCGGTCGAGACAGATCAAGTGCGTGTGAAGGAGAATGAGTAAGTGTGCAAAAAGAGTATGTGTGTGAAAGAAAGTGACAACAAGCGATAAATTAGAGAGAGTGTGTGTTTTTCGTTTCTTATGCGAACATATCACGCATGCATCTCCGAGATGGAAGCGAGGCGAGGAGATACGAAGATAGCTAGTGTGTGATTGTTTGCAATGGAGAGAGACACCCCTGTAGCACATGTCCAATAGAGGTCTGGCCAACAAGGAAAAAAGGTCGAGAGGGACACATGGATGGCATGGACGCATGGGGAGGGAGAGAGAGAGGGTGTGTTTGTGATAGAGTTATCCCCTCGAGATCGTGAGGGGACTATATGGGTGGGAGATCGAGGGAGTGCGTGCGCGATAGAAAGATGCCCCGAGAGAAATCGAGATAGACCATGCACATGTTTGTGATGGAGACTAAGATTAGCTAGTCATATAAATATCGGGGGACTGCGTGTGCCTACAATTGAGTGAGAAACCATCATACTTGGCTAGCTGGGCATGACATTGTGGGTGTGTGTGTGTGCATGTGATATGGAGAGAGAACGATGGATAGAGATAGAGTTTTAGATGGGCCTATCGAGTGCGAGTGAGATATGCATGTGTATGTGTGACCCAGGTGGATGGAGAGTTTGAGAGAGGGGGGAAGAGCTCCGAGATGACATAGTGGTGTGTGAGAGTTACGGGCAAAGAGCCAAGGAATTTGTGTGCGTACGATGAGTGCACCCAAGATATCTAGCTTGGACTAGCTAGAGTATCATACATAGTGTGTGAGAGAGACCTATAGATGGTGTATATATGAATGCGAACTAGAAAGACCCCCCCCCCCCACACACACACACACACACACACAGAGAGAGAGAGAGAGAGAGGGAGGGAGGGAGGGAGGGAGGGAGGGAGGGAGGGAGGGAGAGGGACCAACAAGGTTTTTGTGTCGGATGCGTGCGACAGAATTGAAGATTGTCGGCGAGAGAGTGAGAGAGAGAGAGAATAGGAGTCCAGGAGAGGGGGAGGTCGCGTTTTATGCATCAAAGACTGATATAAACAATGTTTGGATATAAACTTGCATTCAAGTATTTAAATTGGAGAACATGTTGTGTGCGATCTACACATGAACGGATATATGCGTATATCAAACAAGTTCATTAATTTGACTTTCAACATGTTCATGGAGTACTATAATACTGTGTTCAATTGAGGTGTTCAATTTTGGATTTAGTTCACTATTTTGACCTACTGAACGAGCTAGTTCATTGAATCGAGATATTTCATTTTGTGTTTGATTCGCGTTTTTGAATGGGTCAACTTTTCTTCATATAGTAAATCGCTAGCAACAAGCATGTAAAAACACATTACTCCCAAGCATCATCTCTCACTCTAAAAAAGAAGTGGCAAGCTAATATTTCAAAATTTGATTCGAATCGACTTGGTAAGGTAGACGTGGATGCTCGTTCTCCCAAAATTTGAACGAACCGTTAAACATCCTCTACGCTTTCGATGGAATTAGCGAGCAAATAAATGGGAGACGCGAAATTACCGTCCTATGTGGGACACGCATCAATTGGCCCGTTGTACATCGAGGGTAGGTTCGTAACTTCATCCAAGCACGCCTTCTCCTCGGCCGAAATGACATGTGCCAAATAATTCATAAACCATGGTCCGCAAAACACGCTCTCCTCGCCCGAAATCGCTCGCGCCCACTATAGTTCAAAACACGCCCTCCTCGCCCGAAATCGCTCCTGCCCACTATTTGGGGAGAAGCAAAGTTACTCTACTATCCCCGACCCTCAGCACACAGACCCAACTCGAGAAGCCTATAGGCAAGGGTAGAACTGTAACTCCCCCTCACATTTCAGACAAATGCGTCCGTAAGACATGGTTCCACTCCCCTCCCAATTCCCCCCCCCCCCGCCCGCCCCCATTCATACCTCGTGGGTGCCAAATCACCTTCTCCCCGGCAAGCTCCCTTCTCCGGAGCCGCGAAACCTTAGCCCCAACTCCATGGCGCCCCCACCGCACCAATTTCACAGCCGCCCTCCTCCCTAATGCTGGAGATGTTGTCCAATTGCCGTCGTGCACTGGTCCGTGTGCCTCTTACTCCGTGCTGCTGGTGCTGCCTCGACGATGGCCGTGTGAACCGTACCGGAGCCGATTCACCCCCGCCATTGTTCACGGCGCCGGAGCGGCTCCAACTTCGAATCCGTCCAGAGTCCTGGCGCTGCTTCCGTGTAGCCATCGACCGTGGCGACATCGCTCTTTCCTGCCCGATGTCGCCACATGCAACCGCGCGGCCTCACCGACTTCGGCGATTGGACCTGCCTACTTCACCATGCCGCCAGATAGGTGCTTTGAAGGAAATATGCCCTAGAGGCAATAATAAAGTTATTATTTATTTCCTTATATCATGATAAATGTTTATTATTCATGCTAGAATTGTATTAGCTGGAAACATAATACATGTGTGAATATATAGACAAGCAGTGTCACTAGTATGCCTCTACTTGACTAGCTTGTTAATCAAAGATGGTTATGTTTAGTAACCATGGACAAAGAGTTGTTATTTGATTAACGGGATCACATCATTAGTTGAATGATCGATTGACATGACCCATTCCGTTATCTTAGCACCCGATCGTTTAGTATGTTGCTATTGCTTCCTTCATGACTTATACATGTTCCTATGACTGTGAGATTATGCAACTCCGTTTACGGAGGAACACTTTGTGTGCTACCAAAGCGTCTGGCGTAATCTGGGTGATTATAAAGGTGCTCTCAGGTGTCTCCAAAGGTACTTGTTGAGTTGGCGTATTTCGAGATTAGGATTTGTCACTCCGAATGTCGGAGAGGTATCTCTGGGCCCTCTCGGTAATGCACATCACTTAAGCCTTGCAAGCATTGCAACTCATGAGTTAGTTGTGAGATGATGTATTACGGAATGAGTAAAGAGACTTGCCGGTAACGAGATTGAACTAGGTATTGGATACCGACGATCGAATCTCGGGCAAGTAACATACCAATGACAAAGGGAACAACGTATGTTGTTATGCGGTTTGACCGGTAAAGATCTTCGTAGAATATGTAGCAGTCAATATGGGCATCCAGGTCCCACTATTGGTTATTGACCGAGAATAGTTCTAGGTCATGTCTACATAGTTCTCGAACCCATAGGGTCCGCACGCTTAAGGTTTCGATGACAGCTATATTATGAGTTTATGAGTTTTGATGTACGAAGGAGTTGAGTCCCGGATGAGATCGGGGACATGACGAGGAGTCTCGAAATGGTCGAGGCGTAAAGATCGATATATTGGACAACTATATTCGGAGTTCGGAAGGTTCGAGTGATTGGGTATTTTGAATCTGGGAGAGTTACGGAATTCGTATTGGGCCTCATTGGGTCATACGGGAAAAGAGAGAGAGGGCCTAAGGGTGGCGCACCCTCCCCTTGGCTAGTCCGAATTGGACTAGGGAGGCGCCCCTTCCTTCCTTCTCCTTTTCCCTTCCCTTTCCTTCTCTCCTACTCCTACTACATGGAAGGGTTCCTAGTTGGACTAGGAAGGGAATCCTACTCCCGGTGGGAGTAGGACTCCCCTAAGGCGCGCCATAGAGAGGCGGCCCTTCCCTCCTCCACTCCTTTATATACGGGGTAGGGGCACCCCATAGACACACAAGTTGATCTACGGATCGTTCCTTAGCCGTGTCGGTGCCCCCTCCACCATATTCCACCTCGGTCATATCATCGCGGAGCTTAAGCGAAGCCTGCGCGATAGAACATCATCATCGTCCCACGCCCGTCGTCTTGTGGAACTCATCTCGGAGCTCTGCTGGATCGGAGGCGGAGATTGTCATCGAGCTGAGCGTGTGCTGAACTCGGAGGTGCCGTCACGTTCGGTACTTGGATCGGTCGGATTGTGAAGGCGTCGACTACATCAACAGCGTTGTCATAGCGCTTCGCTTACGGTCTCGACAGTGCGTGGGACGAACACTCTCCCTCTCGTTGCTATGCCATCACCATGATCTTGCATGTGCATAGGAAATTTTTGAAATTACTCGTTCCCCAGCGGTGGCATCCGAGCTAGGTTTTATGGTTTGATGTTATATGCACGAGTAGAACACAAGTGAGTTGTGGATGATATAAGTCATCGCCTACCAGCATGTCATACTTTGGTTGGCGGTATTGTTGGATGAAGCGGCTGGACCGACATTACGCGTGAAGCTTACGAGACTGGTTCTACCGGCGTGCTTTGCACAGGTGGCTGGCGGTGTCGGTTTCTCCAACTTTAGTTGAACCGAGTGTGGCTCGCCCGGTCCTTGTGAAGGTTAAAATGGAGTCTATTTGACAAACTATCGTTGTGGTTTTGATGCGTAGGTAAACGGTTCTTGCTAAGCCCGTAGCAGCCACGTAAAATTTGCAACAACAAAGTAGAGGGCGTCTAACTTGTTTTTGCGGGGCATGTTGTGATGTGATATGGTCAAGGCGTGATGAGATATAAAGTTGTTGTATGAGATGATCATGTTTTGTTGAAGTTATCGGCAACTGGCAGAAGCCCTATGGTTGTCTCTTTGTTGCATAAGATGCAAGTGCCAAATAATTGCTTTACTATATCGCTATGCGATAGCAATAGTTGCAAGAGCAATAGTTGGCGAGACAACCATGTGATGACACATTGATATAGATCAAGATGATGAAGATCATGGTGTCGTGCCGGTGACAATAGAGATCATGACAGTACTCTGGAGATGGAGATCAAAGGCGCAAGATGATCATGGCCATATCATGTCACATATTTTGATTGCATATGATGTTTATCTATTATACATCTTATTCTTGCTTTGATTGACGGTAGCATTTTAAGATGATCTCTCACAAATTATCAAGAAGTGTTCTCCCTGAGTATGCACCGTTGCCAAAGTTAAATCGTGCCCGGACACCACGTGATGATCGGGTGTGATAAGCTCTCGTCCATCTACAGCGGGTGCAAGCCAGTTTTGCACACGCGGAATACTCGAGTTAAACTTGGCGAGCCTAGCATATGCGAGATATGGCCTCGGAACACGGAGACCGAAAGGTCGGCGTGAATCATATAGTAGATATGATCAACATAGTGATGTTCACCATTGAAAACTACTCCATCTCACGTGATGATCGGTTATGGTTTAGTTGATTTGGATCACGTGATCACTTAGATGACTAGAGATGTCTGTCTAAGTGGGAGTTCTTAAGTAATATGATTAATTGAACTTAAATTTATCATGAACTTAGTCTGGTAGTATTTTGCAAATTATGTTGTAAGATCAATAGCTTGCGTTGTTGCTTTCATATGTTTATTTTGATATGTTCCTAGAAAATTGTGTTGAAAGATGTTAGTAGCAATGATGCGGATTGGATCCATGATCGAGGTTTATCCTCAATCTTGCCTGGAAGAATTATGTCCTTAATGCACGCTAGGTAGCAGACCTATTGCAGGAGCGGATGCGAGGCGTTATGAGCGTTTGGCTAGCTCAATATGATGACTACTTGATAGTTTTGTGCACCATGCTTTATGGCTTAGAATCGGGACTTCAAAGATGTTTTGAACATCATGGACCATATGAGATGTTCGAGGAATTGAAGTTAATATTTCAAGAAAATACCGAATTGAGAGATATGAAGTCTCCAACAAGTTCTATAGCTAAAAGATGGAGGAGAATCGCTCAACTAGTGAGCATGTGCTCAGATTATGCGAGTACTACAATCGCTTGAATCAAGTGGGAGTTAATCTTCGAGATAAGATAGTGATTGATAGAATTCTCTAGTCACCATCGCCAAGTTAGTAGAACTTCGTGATGAACTATAGTATGCAAGGGATGATGAAAATGATTCCGAGTTTTCATGATGATGAAATCGATGAAGGTAGAAATCAAGAAAGAACATCAAGTGTTGATGGTTAACAAGACCACTAGTTTCAAGAAAAGGGCAAAGGGATAGAAGGGAACTTCAAGAAGAGCGGCAAGCAAGTTGTTGCTCAAGTGAAGAATCCCAAGTCGGACCTAAGCACGAGACTAAGTGCTTCTCTTGCAAAGGGACTGGTTCTTTGAAGCAGAACTACCCCAAGTATTTGGCGGATAAGAAGGATGGCAAAGTAAACAAAGGTATATTTGATATACATGTTATTGATGTGTACTTTACTACTGTTTATAGCAACCCCTCGGTATTTGGTACTGGTTCAGTTGCTAAGAGTAGTAACTCGAAACGGGAGTTGCAGAATAAACAGAAACTAGTTAAGGGTGAAGTGATGATGTGTGTTGAAAGTAGTTTCAAGATTGATATGATCATCATCGCACACTCCCTACACTTTCGGGATTAGTGTTGAACCTAAATAAACATTATTTGGTGTTTGCGTTAAGCATGAATATGATTTGATCGTGTTTATTGCAATACGGTTATTCATTTATGTAAGAGAATAAACTGTTGTTCTGTTTACATGAATAAAACCTTATATGGTTGCACACCCAATGAAAATGGTTCATTGGATCTCGATCGTGATGATACACATATTCATAATATTGATGCCAAAAGATGCAAAGTTAATAATGATAGTGCAACTTATTTGTGGCACTGCCGTTTAGGTCATATCGGTGTAAAGCGCATGAAGAAACTCCATACTGATGGTCTTTTGGAACCACTTGATTATGAATCACTTGGTACTTGCGAACCGTGCCTCATGGGCAAGATGACTAAAACGCTGTTCTCCGGTACTATGGAGAGAGCAACAGATTTGTTGGAAATCATACATACAGATGTATGTGGTCCGATGAATGTTGAGGCTCGCGGCGGGTATCATTATTTTTTGACCTTCACAGATGATTTGAGCAGATATGGGTATATCTACTTGATGAAACATAAGTGCGAAATAGTTGAAAGGTTCAAAGAATTTCAGAGTGAAGTGGAAAAATCATCGTGACAAGAAAATAAGGTTTCTACGATCGATCGCGGAGACAAATATTTGAGTTCTGAGTTTGGTCTTCAATTAAAACAATGTGGAATAGTTTCACAAATTCATGCCACCAGAACACCACATCATAATGGTGTGTCCGAGCGTCATAACCGTACTTTATTGGATATAGTACGATCTATGATGTTTCTTACCGATTTACCAATATCGTTTTGGGATCATGCATTAGAGACAGCTGCATTCACGTTAAATAGGGCACCATCTAAATCCGTTGAGGCGACACTATATGAATTGTGGTTTAGCAAGAAACCAAAGTTGTCGTTTCTTAAAGTTTGGGGCTGCGATGCTTATGTGAAAAAGTTTCATCTGATAAGCTCAAACCCAAATCGAGATGCGTCTTCATAGAATACCTAAAGGAAATTGTTGGGTACACCTTCTATCACAGATCCGAAGGCAAAACATTCGTTGCTAATAAATGGATCCTTTCTAGAGAAGGAGTTTCTCTCGAAAGAAGTGAGTGGGAGGAAAGTAGAACTTGATGAGGTAATTGTACCTTCTCCCTTATTGGAAAGTAGTTCATCACAGCAATCTGTTCCTGTGACTCCTACACCAATTAGTGAGGAAGCTAATGATGATGATCATGTAACCCGGATCAAGTTACTACCGAATCTCGTAGGTAAACAGAGTGAGATCCGCACTTGAGTGATGCGGTATTCTGTTACGGAAGTCATGTAACTAGACCATGATGAACCTACGAACTATGAGGAAGCGATGATGAGCCCAGATTCCACGAAATGGCTTGAGGCCATGAAATCGAGATGAGATCCATGTATGAGAACAAAGTGTGGACTTTGGTGGAGTTGCCGATGATCGGCAAGCCATAGAAAATAAATGGATCTTCAAGAGGAAGGCGGACGACGATAGTAGTGTTACTATCTACAAAGCTAGACTTGTCGAAAAAGGTTTTGACAAAGTTCAAGATGTTGAATACAATGAGATTTTCTCACTCGTATCAATGCTTAAAAGTCTGTCCGAATCATGTTAGCAATTGCGCATTTTATGAAATCGGCAAATGGATAAACAAAACTGCATTCCTTAATGGAGTTATTAAAGAAGAGTTGTATGTGATACAACCAAGAGGTTTTAATCGATCCTAAAGGTGTTAACAAAATGTGCATCTATGGATTTGGTGCAAGCATCTCGGAGTTGGAATATACGCTTTGATAAGTTGATCAAAGCATATAGTTTATATAGACTTGCGATGAAGCCTGTATTTACTAGAAAGTGAGTGGGAGCACTACTGCATTTCGATAAGTATATGTGAATGACATATTGTAGATCGAAATAATGTAGAATTATTCGCAAAGCATAAAGGAGTGTTTAAAAGGAGTTTTTCAAAGAAAGACCTCGGTGAAGCTGCTTACATATTGAGCATCAAGATCTATAGAGATAGATCAAAGCGCTTGATAAGTTTTTCAATGAGTACATACCTTGACAAGTTTATTGAAGTAGTTCAAAATGGAACAGTCAAAGAAAGAGTTCTTGCCTGTGTTACAAGGTGTGAAATTGAGTAAGACTCAAAACCCGACCACGGCAGAAGATAGAAAGAGAATGAAAGTCATTCCCTATGCCTTGGCCATAGGTTCTATAAAGTATGCCATACTGTGTACCAGATCTATTGTATACCCTGCACTGAGTTTGGCAAGGGAGTACAATGGTGATCTAGGAGTAGATCACTGGATAGCGGTCAAAATTATCCTTAGTGGAATAAGGATATGTTTCTCGATTATGGAAGTGACAAAAAGGTTCGTCGTAAAGGGTTACGTTGATGCAAGTTTTGATACCGATCTGGATGACTCTAAGTCTCGATCTAGATACATATTGAAAGTGGGAGCAATAAGCTAGAGTAGCTCTGTGCAGAGCATTGTAGACATAAAAATTGCAAAATACATAACGGATCTGAATGTGAAAGACCCGTTGACTAAGATTCTCTCACAAGCAAAACATGATCACACCTTAGTACTCTTTGGGTGTTAATCACATAGCGATGTGAACTAGATTACTGAATCTAGTAAACCCTTTGGGTGTTGGTCACATGGCGATGTGAACTATGGCTGTTAATCACATGATGATGTGAACTATCGATGTTAATCACATGGTGATGTGATCTAGATTATTGACTCTAGTGCAAGTGGGAGGCTGAAGGAAATATGCCTAGAGGCAATAATAAAGTTATTATTTATTTCCTTATATCATGATAAATGTTTATTATTCATGCTAGAATTGTATTAACTGGAAAGATAATACATGTGTGAATATATAGACAAGCAGTGTCACTAGTATGCCTCTACTTGACTAGCTTGTTAATCAAAGATGGTTATGTTTCCTAACCATGGACAAAGAGTTGTTATTTGATTAACGGGATCACATCATTAGTTGAATGATCTGATTGACATGACCCATTCCGTTATCTTAGCACCCGATCGTTTAGTATGTTGCTATTGCTTCCTTCATGACTTATACATGTTCCTATGACTATGAGATTATGCAACTCCGTTTACGGAGGAACACTTTGTGTGCTACCAAAGCGTCACAACGATGCTGGGTGATTATAAAGGTGCTCTCAGGTGTCTCCAAAGGTACTTGTTGAGTTGGCGTATTCGAGATTAGGATTTGTCACTCCGAATGTCGGAGAGGTATCTCTGGGCCCTCTCGGTAATGCACATCACTTAAGCCTTGCAAGCATTGCAACTAATGAGTTAGTTGTGAGATGATGTATTACGGAGCGAGTAAAGAGACTTGCGTAACGAGATTGAACTAGGTATTGGATACCGACGGTCGAGTCTCGGGCAAGTAACATACCGATGACAAAGGGAACAACGTATGTTGTTATGCGGTTTGACCGGTAAAGATCTTCGTAGAATATGTAGGAGCCAATATGGGCATCCAGGTCCCGCTATTGGTTATTGACCGAGAATAGTTCTAGGTCATGTCTACATAGTTCTCGAACCCGTAGGGTCCCACGCAACAAGGTTTCGATGATGGTTATATTATGAGTTTATGAGTTTTGATGTACCAAAGGAGTTTGGAGTCCGGATGAGATCGGGGACATGACGAGGAGTCTCGAAATGGTCGAGGCGTAAAGATCGATATATTGGGCGACTATATTCGGAGTTTGGAAAGGTTCGAGTGATTGGGTATTTTTGAATCTGGGAGAGTTACGGAATTCGTATTGGGCCTCATTGGGCCATACGGGGAAAAGAGAGAGGGCCTAAAGGGTGGCGCACCCTCCCCTTGGCTAGTCCGAATTGGACTAGGGAGGCGCCCATTCCTTCCTTCTCCTTTTCCTTCCCTTTCCTTCTCTCCTACTCCTACTACATGGAAGGGTTCCTAGTTGGACTAGGAAGGGGAATCCTACTCGGTGGGAGTAGGACTCCCCTAGGGCGCGCCATAGAGGGCCGGCCTCCCCTCCTCCACTCCTTTATATCACGGGGTAGGGGCACCCCATAGACACACAAGTTGATCTACGGATCGTTCCTTAGCCGTGTCGGTGCCCCCTCCACCATATTCCACCTCGGTCATATCGTCGTGGAGCTTAGGTGAAGCCTGCGCCGGTAGAACATCATCATCGTCACCTGCCGTCGTCGTCTTGTGGAACACATCTCGGAGCTCTGCTGGATCGGAGGCGGAGATTGTCATCGAGCTGAGCGTGTGCTGAACTCGGAGGTGCCGTGACGTTCGGTGCTTGGATCGGTCGGATCGTGAAGGCGACGACTACATCAACCAGCGTTGTCATAGCGCTTCGCTACGGTCTCACGAGTGCGTGGACGAACACTCTCCCCTCTCGTTGCTATGCCATCACCATGATCTTGCATGTGCATAGGAAATTTTTTGAAATTACTACGTTCCCCAATAGCACCCTCATCTGAAATCACTTTATTTAGGCGTCAGTTGTCTGAATTTTTATTCTGGGCCAATCGATTCCCAATGGGAAGCAGCACCCCTCGAGGCGGAGGAGCTCCTAGGCTGCCGGTTGGCGGGTGTCTAACGTAAGGGTGTGGGGCCGCAAGTTCGCCGCAAAAGCAACGCTTAGATGGCTATCTTTTAGAGTTGCGTGGGTTGAAGGTACTTCCGCCGCTGGATCTGGATGACGGGGAGTCTTTGTGGATTGGCCCGGGGGCGGCGCAACCACGGCAGTGCGGTGGGGTGGGGAGCGGGGTTTTGGCCGGGGCCACAGACGGCGGAGGCAGGATGCTCTGCTATTGGTCGCTGGCTCTTCGGGGAAGATTCCGAACAGTGTCAACGAGGAGGCAGAAGACGACCATCAAGCCATCCGGCGTAGATCGGATAGTACCAAAATAAAATAAAATCGTGTGACCCCAATTTAGTCTTCAGTAAACAGACATGTGACCACTCTCGTACCTTGCTGTTGATCTCTTAGTGTATTTCTTCGGATCAAAGAGATATGTCGTTCTTAACATTATGCGTTATCTGCATCTTCAGACACACCGCCTTCCGACTCACCGCAGCTGCTCCAACAAGGGAAGCATACACCAGAAGGGAGCTACAGTCCCCACTCAACAGTTCCCTGCATCGAATGCGCGTGCCCGACATGGACAGCCACAACAACTGCAGGGCCATCGACAAGTCAACACATGATGCTCACTCCTATGGATGGCAGCCAGATAGGTTGTACCCTCATCTTACTTGTGTGCAACATTTATGGTTTTATTATTCATCTAAGCACGGAAAATAGATCATCACATTTCACTGTATATTCATGCTGATCTCTTACGGGTCTTGTTCAGGAGTTCACGCTGTTCCATAGTTCAGCTAAGATACTTGTTCTTTAGGTAACGATGTTCCATAGTTATCATCCATCAGCCAATACTATCCCACAAGATGGTGATTATAGTATTATACCACTTCTAGCATTACCTATGTTGTTCTTTAATACTTTTGTGTGCCATCTAGTTAATCTCAAGTACAAACGATACATATTCTATAGCTTTCATCTGTGTTCTCCCTTTAGTTTATGAGTCCTGTTGCTGCTAGTTAACCCGAGTCCTACTATTTATGTCGTCTCCTATAGGCACTCATTTACATAAATCTAACTACTAGTTGTCTTCTATGCATGTCAGATATAATTGCACACACTGATATATCCACAAGAACCTCATGGAGCAATGTAAAGGCCAATAAACTTGATGTCAATGATACCCAATATGATGGAACATGTAAAGGCAGTTCTTCAGAAGACTTGCGAAAGATGATGAATCCTCTTCACCCCACAAGGTCCTTGCTCTAACTTGGCACTGTGGTATGGGTACAACATGCATATAATGTCACGAGTTTATCTACTCATTGCAATGCCATGTGCTTAGCATGCTGATCATGCATGTAAATATGTCATGCCTTCCTGTTTTTCAGTACCTATTCCATTCATGATAACATGTTTTCAAATTCAAATCTTGTCATTCTACTCTATCGCAATGCCATCTCGCTTAAATTGGACATCATGCTTCGAATATCTTATGCATTGTTATTCATCGGTATGTACTTCATCATACGCCATACCATGTTTTTTACATTGAAGTGTTGTTCTGGTGCTCTGTTGCAATGCCATCTTGTTTTCCCAATCATACACGTGTATGTTGCCTTAGTTATTTGTGTACGTATTCCGCAAGCATATAGTTTGACACTCAAGTAGTTTTTTTGCTGTGTTGTCCTGTCGTATCCCTAGCTCGTACACCATACTCCCTCCGTCCGGATTACATGTTGCCGAAATGGATAAAAAGGATGTATCTAGAACTGAAATACGCCTAGACCCATCCATTTTTTTCCGGATGGAGGGAATACATGTCAATGTGTCATGCCTTTCTATTCTTCAGTACCTATTCCATCTCTCTGATGTCGCATGTTTTATAATTAAAGCACCATTCTTCTATACAAGGCATGCAAGGGGAAGACGACTATGTTAGAATCTGAAGGGTTACAAACAAGGCCTTTGAATGCCAGGACATAATAAACCAACTCCAGTTTTTATAGATACTGCTCCAGCGCAGAGAAAGCCAACTCCTACTAATAATAAGCAGATTCCAGTGGCCAAAGAACTAGTCCGCTCCAGTCCAGCAAAAATATGTCAACTCAATTCTAAGAAGCATGTGCGTCACTACAAGAAATATGTCAACTTGTGACCACCACTATTGGTCACTGAAAGGTCACAAATTTCCATTTACGACCTTTTTGTGACCAAAAACAGAAGGTCAAAAGCTGGCCGTCGTAAACTGACTATAGCAACCTTTCTTACGGAATGGTCAAAGGCGTTCGACCAAAATATTCCCACTGTGGCGTTTTGGTCACTAGCAACCTCCCCAGGCCACGTAGGCATCCAGCGTGGTGATCGGCGTGGCACAAGATTCAGCCGGTCCGATTCGGTGTTTTACATGGGCGAGCCCATTAATTCAACATATTTCTGTTTTTCATGGTCAACTAAATGGGCCAAGCCAAATTTTCTGACCTTTTTCTTTTCGGGCCCTTTCCTTTTTCTAGTAAATTTCTATTTTGTTAGCCTTTCCATTTTGTTTTCTTTGGCCTTTTCATTTTGTTTTTTTAACTTTTGGCAGAATTATTATTATTTTCGCTATTTTAAATAAAATAAACAATTCCACAACAACATCATAGTACAACTTTAAGCATAGAAAATTGGAAAACTGATATTTAACCAATATATATTATTGAGAAATTTTCATAATTTTCTTTGTCAAAGTAGGATGTACACAGAATACAAGTTTGTTGTCAAAGCAAAGCATTTCAAGCGTACATCTTGACATGATCCCAGCAACGAAAAAACATCATACATAAATTTTTTACAATATGCCATATGGCTCAGATCACATAACACATGACATCCAGTTCAAATGATCCCAAAGAACGAAAAAACATCACCAAAGACGGTATACTACCCGCACATTCAAACAGAACAAACCATATGTCAAAAGAGAACTGAGGAAAAAATATCCACTAAAAGAAAGCAGATAGTATACTTAGTAATTACTACAAATTTGCTCACTGGATACACACACACACACACACTTTGCGTATACTTTTGAAAGTAACTACAGATTCAAGTAAACTGTAGAGTTATATCAAGATTAAGATAAAAGGAGAATGGGTGAGGCAATGCAGCAGGGAAAAATAGTGAAGATAGTTCTTGAATCTCAGTGAAGATAGTTCACCTTCTATGTGTACAATACATATGACACCAGCAGGTCAGAAGATAATACACCAAATGTGCATGAAAGACAATACAGTAAACACCATCTTGTTTATAATAAGTAGCATGTCTCTACCACATCATCTCATTTAAAGAATGCATTCCACAGGGTTGGAAAGCAGCTCGACATGTTTCTCAGACAAGAAAAAAATTACAACTAATTAATTGCTGCTCCGCAACAAGCAAACATGCTACTGATGCATGACAATATTTGTGTCAAAGAGTTTCTGCAAGAAGTTACTC
The DNA here is from genome assembly GCA_021437245.1 of Aegilops speltoides. Lineage (NCBI taxonomy): Eukaryota > Viridiplantae > Streptophyta > Magnoliopsida > Poales > Poaceae > Aegilops > Aegilops speltoides. Next base: position 39,896,007 of record CM038143.1, read on the forward strand.
CTAATGCTACTGATGCAAAACTACTTGGACTGCTACAGCTATACTGCAAGAAGTTACAGCTATACTCCATGTACTGCTGTCCAGGAGTATTCCATGTACTCCATGTACTGCAAAAAGTTTTGATCTACCTCTGATGAAAAAGACAAATTGCCGTCGATTCAGCTGGAAACGGGTCAAATTTGAACTATAGCTGCCTCATAGTTTGCTCTTTATTGTTTCCAAAGAACATTTCTAGGTACATAAGTATCTATTTAATCAGAGAAACATCAAAAAAATTCCAAGATTCAACCACTAGCTAGGAACGGTCAAGCCCGCCGTTTTGACCGCATTTTGAAACGGGCATAAAAAATTCAAAAAAATTCAAAAAATTGGAAAACCTTCGCATTGTGTCATTATATGTGACCAAGTTTCCAGGAAAAATAATAAACTTATGTCTGGTAATTATTTTTAAAAGTGTTCTCGAAATGAGCTATCATGCGTGAAGATTCATGGCTTTCAAGCCAAATGATCAATTTTATGGCCACATTCATGGCATAGTTTGTTCAAATGATCTCATATTGTGCACAAGGGTGCATCTTGGAATTCCAAACAATGTTGTCTAAGGAAGTTTTCATTTTCTTTGGACGAAAAAACCATTTTCCATTTTCTGAGTGCCTGAAATGAGTTTTTTTTTGTGAAGGACCTACCATATATTTGTTGCAAAATTGTACCAAATCATTTTTATAAAATATTAGGACATATTTAATGCACAATTGACAAAATGGTTGGGTGCCAATAGTTTTGATCCACCTCTGGTGAAAAAGACAAACTCCCCCCGATTCAGTTGGAAGCTGGTCAAATTTGAACTGCAACTGCCTCATAGTTTGCTATTTATTTTTTCCAAAAATCATTTCTAGGTACATAAGTATCTATTTAATCAGAAATAGATGGTTTGATGGCGAGACATCGAGGTTTGGACGGTGGCCGAGGGCCCCAACTCTAGAGCGCGTAAGCTCGCATGCCCGCCGCGTGGTCACTGCGTGACCGTGGCGTTGCCATGTGTTCTGGGCGGCCTAGGCATGTCTAGTGGGTTGGGCACTCCCCAGGTAGGTGCTAGGAAGAAAATCACAACATAAGATTCTCACGAGGAGACCGATAGATGCTCAAACATGAATAAGCAGCCAAGTGTTTGATTTGCGGTACGGGAAATGCACATGGCTAATGGGCGTGAGTTTTGGCTGAGGACGATCGGTTACTAAGAATACCGTCTTCACAAATTTTCACCTCAAAAGGAGGAGCCTAGGTGGTACTTGCTTTACAAAGTACCACACTGGACATAAATACGAATGTTGAAGCTGGGCTCAAAATAATGAATGGATTGAGTTGGCATTTGGTGGAGGATGGTTATTTGGGCAAAGGAAAGCACTATAGAAAATGGATACCATTTGGACATGCCAAAGTGGTACTTCCTTCACAAACTGTTGTTCTGAACAGAATAGGAAAATGAATATTTTTGAATTATTTTTGAACTAGGAAAGGAAGGTTTTTACATATTTGACGAAGATATGACCCAAAGAGTTTATGAGATTTTTTTGGGAATTTTGGGAATGACAGAAATATAGGTTGCTTCACAACCTAGGGCAAAAACTGCCACATGGACATGACACATAGGCAAAACTGATGAGATGGCGCCTAGTCATCGCATCCCACCACAATTTACAAGGCTATGACCATCTATATTGGTCGTTAACAACTAGAAATAAGGCAGCGGACTAGCGCTGTTAGCTTTATGACCATTTCATGTAAAGAAATTATGACCTTTCTGACCAAAATGGTCGCAATGGTTTAGGGTTTGGAGCCCCTCAAACAGCTTTTGACCAATTGGTCTCAAATGGTCATAAATCTATGACCAATTCTTCCAGGGTCACTGACAGAAGGTCATAAGTTGACATATTTCTTGTAGTGCGTATCCTTGCATCATGAAATTTTATAGCATGATGATCATATTTTCTACATGTTTCTTACCCATCTATGTTTTAGAAAATAAGCTTAACAGATAGAAGAATTTCTGCAATGGTATCGTTTATGAGGAAAGATTCTTGCAGGAATTCTCTGTGCTCCAATGTAGATGTAAGTACCTGTTGTATATCACTATATTTTTACATCAGCATGTATTTTGTTAATTGGCGTGAATCCAACCTTTATCTGATCTAAATTTAGTTGTTGCAAAATGC